>JAJEJH010000024.1:1177724-1579169 GCA_026122585.1 Anacardium occidentale
TTTTTTATTTTCGAAGGCACTCGTTTTTTTGTTATCGCCAGCTCTCTATCGACAAGTTTCGTCCACACTCCATCATCACTTCTCATGCACATTGAGATCGATATCTCCTTCTTCGTTTTCTTTTGATCCTTATTCTTTTAATTGTATTGTTTATTTTATAGCTTTGATTAGGTTCTTCGCTCCTCAAACGATTTATTTAGTTCTGGTGTTTGTGTTTTGCTTTTTTGTTTACGTAGATGGAGGTGTGTGGTACGATAACGTGGTTTGTGTAGAGGAAATGGAAAGGTGGGTTTTGGTGTTTTTGTTATTTTTTAGGGTTTTGGAGTAAAATGATGTTTCTATGTTTCTGACACTAACAAAATTGACGAAATGGTTAGGGTGGTAAATGTACTTTTAAAAAGGCCAAAGCACTAATTCCCACCCATAGTTTGAGGCGGGGACAAAGTCTCACCCTCCAAATTTCAAAAGCCCAGTCTCCCACCCTGGAAATAATTTAATATTAAATAAAATATAAAATAGTAACATTTTAGGGGTAATATTATCATTTTAGGATTAAAATTTTATAAAAATATAAAATTTTAAAAAAATTAAAATATATATTAAAAAATTTTAAAAATTTTGAAACAGCCACCGTCACCAGTGCCGCAGCGGTGGCCGTCACTGGCGGAGCGAGATGGTAGTTACCGGCCAACTGGTTTCAGGGGAGGCCAGATCTGACCTCCCCGTTTGGTGGAGGCAACCAAATCTGACCACCTCAGTTTTGGCGGAGATGGCCAGATCTGGCCACCTCCACCTAACGGGGAGGCCAGATCTAACCTCTCTTGAAACCAGATGATCGGAAATGGCCATTTAGTCCCTTCAGCGGCGGCCATCGTCACGACAGTGGTTGTTTAAAATTTTTTTAATTTTTTTTAAAAATTTTAATTATTTTTAAAAATTATTTATATTTAAAAATTATTTTATAATTTTATTATAAATATTTATTTTTTAAAAGGGTATTTTAGTTATTTGAGTATAAAAATTATAAAAAATGTTTTCAGGGGTAAGAGACTGGGCTTTTGAAACTTGGAGGGTGGGACTTTGTCTCCGCCTCAAACTATGGGTGGGAAGTAGTGCTTTGGCCTTTTAAAAATGTAGTTTCAACAAAGTTTGAGCGGGGCCATTATAGAAATACGTCTGGACATAAGAAGTGACTGTTTTATCGAAAGAAAAAACTTCTGCCTGACTAAATTGAGAAAGGTAGAATGGTAGATGATGGATTTTTGGCTCCCCTTAAATAAATAAATTTGGTAGTATTTAGAGAGTTTTGTTGCGCATTTGTATGTGACAGGGACATCTTGAGGAGCACAGAAACGTCTTCCCATCAATTAACCATCACTTGAGCCTGTTACTTTAATCACAGATAGGTACGGAATTTCACCATTTCTTCAATATTAAAGATAAGACCTCTGTGTAAACTTCTTGTGAGTGGAGTGCAACTGTGCTTGTGTAGATATGTTATTACAGATTGATCGGGAGAAAACTTTACCCATGATGTAAATATTTTTGATAGGTTTAGTTCGCAGAAGAAAATGAGCATGTTTAATGTTGCAACAACATTCTGCAAGCGACTGAATGTTAAAGAGTTGGTTACTAGTGCGCCGGTGTATGGCAATCTTGCTGGTAATGTACACTTCATTTTGATGTATCATTCATGCCGGTGTCATTACTTCATAATACTGCTGAATAAATCTGGGTGCTGATTATATTGTTGCTCTTAGATAATCTGCTAAGTTTGATGTTTAGGCGTTAGGCTACCAAAAAGACAGCTGGAGAATGGACGAGACTCAAAACCCCTGAATCTTGATGAGAAGAAATTTGGTGGTGAGGTGGATGATTGATTTGTATGGATTTGGATAGTTCACTGTACAAATAATCGTGTTGTTTGTAGTGTCTTCATTGCTGTTTGTGGCTGTTGATTCTGCTATGCAGAGAGTGATATCTGGAAACATTATAGTTCGACAACGAGAACTAGTTTTCATCCAGGAGACTATGCTGGAATGGGGAAGGTCACACCCTCAAGGAAGGACGTGTGCTGAGTCGCCGCAAATGGGTGCATGTTGAATCCAAGGAGGGCCATGTCCTTCACCCTGTATATGCAAGCTCCTCCACACCACGGCTGGAGACTGCCACATGAAGCCCTTATATTTTGCTGATTCAATCAAGTTAAGTCTTTGTTATTCCATATTTGGAGCCAGATTTAGGTGGATTTAGGATTTGAGGACTAAAATTGATATAACCATGGATCTTTTGACAATATATACTGTTACTTTTTACATGTGTTTATTCAGGAGGCATCCATGTTTAAAAATAAATCTGAATTTGGTAAAGCAGGTTGGACGTTATATTCTCTAAATCTGAATCATGAATTAAATTCCAGGAACATTTGTTCTGGGGCGCTTGATTCCTGAATAACTTGGAACTTTAATATTCCGCAAGTAGAAAACCTAATCTTTTACAATTTTACATGGAGATCTATGAGAGAGTATCAATTACAGGAAAATTCTACAGCTTGCTTTCACGATCAACAAGCTCTAAAACCCAGAAAAGAGAGAGAAGAAAAAAAAAAGGTAGAAAAAATAGATTCTTTTCTTGTTTCATTTACACGTGCAGAGTCTTCGGCCATGTCCTTGATAAAACTTAGTAGCATTTGACAGTAGTGCTTAGTCCCCTGAAAGGCAATTGAGAAGTTTTGGGATCAAGAAACTGTCGCTGAAAAGGCACTCAGATCAGATGGGAAGCTGCAAGATCAATAAAATATGAAATCCCAATCTTTCAGCTAATACACCTCTTGCCTCTCCATTTCCTGCATATCTACTGGTTCAGGGAAAGTTTCATTTGATAACCTTTTATTTGACATCGAGTGCTCGATTCCACCACTGCCATGAGAGCCTATTCTCCCTGACTGTTTCAGACCACTGATACCTTCCCTGCTTGCATGACCCGGAACAGGAACAGTTGCACTCTCTGATGAACTCTGTCGCCAACTACCAAAGAAAGTGGCACTCCATGACTGCTGTCTTGACGAAGTTGTTCTGAGTCTTGCAGAGCTGAAACTCTCTGCTCTCACCACTTTAAAAGGGTTTTCCAATGCTTTTAGAATATATTTCATGGGGGGTCGTTTCGCGGGCTTGGGGTTTAGGCATGATCTGGCCACAATTGCCATAGCCCATACTTCTTCCAATAAATCTTCATCTACAATCAGAGAAGGATCAACAATCTTTGTCACCATTTCTTTGTCATATATACTGATGTAAGGCAGCGTGTGTTCCAACCACTCTCTTGTAGTAGCATCATCCGATTTGCTAATGCCAAGCTTGCCTGTTACAAGCTCGAGTAAAACTTTACCGAAGCAGTAGACATCATAAGCACATGTTGCAGTCGATGAACCTGTTCATCATCAAGGAAAAATTATGTGTTAAAAATTGATTTCATTTCAATCTTCCAACTGAAGGATGAAAAACCTAAGAAAAAGCCATATATTGAATACAAAGCTGAACAATATGACACTGGATGATAATACAGAATTCATAAGTGGAGAATAGAGCTGCTTCAGCCATGGATGTCCTAAGTATGAACCTATCCTCATATATTAACAGTCGGGCAACTAATTATATCATGTACTACAAGCCCAGGAAACTAGTCTTTGAGACATCTGAAAAAAAAAAAAAAGGTGCAGGTTTACAGTTGGAATTCAGTTAAGTTGGGTTTACTGAGAGAGATGAACCTCAGCAAAACATGAGTGGTGTTTGTATCGGCAAATAAATCTAAATCTAAATGTATAAGAGAATTACGTACCGGAAGCATACGGGTCAGAGGCTCTGCATGTCAGCAAAAAAAATTGTTATTACTACTAAATATAAAACAACTACGAATATGAAAAAAAGAGTAGGTATTCAAAGATATGCAACTATGATCTTGCAGTCTTGCCGAAAACTAAATACTAACCAAGCCACAATAACGATCAAAGATAAAAAAAAAAAAAAATCTTGCACCAAATTGTTTAATGCCAAAGAATGTAGTAAGTTAAAGCCATGTGTAATGCAACATCTAGTGAGGCCACAAAGCTGCATAAGCTACTATTTTCTTCTGAATGCCCAAATAAAAAAGGGTGACAAAGCTAAAGGTTGAATGGTGTACTTACTGTTTCCGCAGCAATCTTGATATTACATTTTGGTGAGAATCTCCTTCCTGAACACGAACCTCACTCAAGCTTCCAAGTCGAACTTCAAATTTATCATCAAGAAGGATACTGCTTGCTTGAATATCTCTATATCAAACAAAAACATGGTTACATTTTAGACATAATATGCCATGCATAAATTCTACAAAAGCGAGTAAACAGTTATTCAAAGTTCCATGTGAGCATTATGAAATAAAGCAAACAATAGGCAGCAACCGGCCTATATTTGATTGCATATGGAAGCTTTGAAATACCATGTAAAGCTTGCTAGTGTAGTTCTACATTTGGGTATAGCCACTTTTTGATATTTAGATATAAAAATTAAACGAATTTGAAAGTAAAATGCCCTGTTGCTGCAGCAGAAGTTCTATCATAATAATTGTAAGTTAAACCTTTATAATGGCTTTCAATGTTCATAATCAACAAAAAGGCATCCATCAAAACCATGAGAGAAGAATGGTATTAAAAGTAAGTTTCTTTTTACCTGTGAACAAGGGGAGGGTTGCACTCATGATGTAGGTAGGATAGGCCTTCCGCAGCTCCTATAGCAATTTTCAATCTTGTGATCCAGTCGAGGGACTGTAAACTGTCATCCTCCAAATCAGCAACCCTGTACAAGGAACTAGCCAAATCTCCACATACCATATATTTGTAGACCAAAAGTTTATCAGTCTCATGCTCCAAGCATTGCCCCAAAAGTGGAACTAGTCTTGCATGTGAAACCTTGCTGAATAAATCTAATTCCATCGTGTATGAATCTTTCTTGGAAGAATGTAGACTGACCTTTTTTACTACAATAGTAGTCCCACCTTCCAAAGTTCCCTTGAAAAGTTCTCCAGAGTGCCCATGCTTGATGAGACTCGCAGCACTAAAACTATCAGTTGCACGGTGCAACTGCTCATATGTGAATGAATCTCTGACACCAGATACAATATTTGAATCCTTAGGAGGCCGTGGGCTGTCTCCTTCTGGAACAGGACCCACATTTGCACTGCCTCTTTGATTTGCAATACCCTTATCACACATCCTTAGGATCATTACCAGTACTGTGACCAAAATCACAATGAAAACAAGCCCGCCAAGTAATCCCACTAAGATGAATATCCATCTCTTACTGCTCTTTGCCTGTTCTGATAATGGTGACTGTGCAGGTCCTAAAACTTCAAAATAATCAAAACTCAACCCTCTCTGAGTGTAAAAAAGTCTACAATCCACTGGACTCCTCTGATTTGCCACACCTAGAAAGCAATTTCTATCGAGAGTAACATTTCTTCCACTAAAAGATGCTGCGCTGCCTTGGAAATAGTTCCTTGACAAATCAATTGAACTAAACTTCACCAATGAAGAATTCAAATTTCCATAGAACATATTGTTTGAGAAATTAAAGAAACCACCGGAGTAATTACCATCAGCACTCAAGCTCGGAAAAACACCTGTAAAGTTATTATCAGACAAATCAAGAAGCTGCAAGTCATGCATTGACAGCAATGCAACAGGAAGCGCACCATCAAATTTATTCCCACTCAAATCAACAAATTGCAACTGATCAAGACCCGAAAACATGTCGTCTGACAAGTGCCCCTCTAGTCCATTTCTATTAACAAACAACTTTTCCAAACTCCTCAATGCTCTGAATTCCGTAGGGAACGATCCAGATAACAAATTCTTACTAAGATCAAGCTCAACCAATTTATCAAGATTTTTCAACTCACCGGGAATAAGTCCCGACAAACTATTATCAGATAAATTCAAGAATTGAATGCCAGAAAGTAAACCTAAACTAATTGGAATTTGCTCAGATAAATAATTCGAAGAAAGGTCAAGCGTTGTAAGGTTTTGAAGAGAGGAAAAACTTGGTATGGAGCCAGTAAGTGTATTATGCGAAAGATCAAGAACTGACAGTTCTTTTAATTGCCCCAACGTAGCAGGTAATCTACCAGCAAGATTGTTGCCTGATAAATAAACAAAAATCACACTAGTCAAATTACCCAGCGAACCTGGAATCGAACCGGAGATTGAACAAGAGCGGAGATCGAGAACCTGAAGCACCGGAAACCGGAACCCAAACCAATCCGGTATTGTCCCAGGAAGTGAAAACCCGGACGCAATGAAAGAACGTAACTGGGTCAAGTTACCTAAAGAGTCAACACTGAAATGGGGATTAAGCCGACCAATTCTGGTTCTTTTTAAACCCGAAATATTGATTCCGATAACGTGGCCGTTTTCGCATTGGACTCCGTTCCAGAACTTGCACGGCTCCGCTTTCAATGGCCAGTACCTACCCTTGAGCCCCAACGAAGACCGGAGATCGAGCAATGCAGAGCGTTCAACGCTGGAGTTTAAAGATACTTGCTGCGATTGGACGCACTGGATCAAGAACAGAAGTAAAACAGCAACTTTAAGTCGAAGTGGGTTGGCCTCCATGGTTGATAATAACAACAAAGTGAAGTGTCTGTTCTTCATCACAGCTTCTGATGGCTCATCTTTCCTTTCTTCTTGTTCTTGTTCTTGTTCTTGGTCCTTGCAAAACTATTCAAAAGTGTTAACATGTATTTTGTTGACCATGTGCTTGTAAAATTGATATAATATTTAATATTATTCTCTTCCCTACTCTGTTAATCTCCATTTATGAACAACTAGTCTGTACTTAAAATTGCAGTAAATAAAATTTCAGACAACCCACCACCCAAAAAGATAAACACAAATGATAATAAATAAAGATGAATCCTCCGTTAATATTCTTACCTCCAATCACGAGATTTGATTCTGTACTCGATGTATGTTGTTCCTCATTTAACGCGATCCAAATAACATAATGTACCCGTTAATTTTCTAAGACGGTCAAAGTTTATCGAGCTGTAAGAGGTGGTTCTAGAGATTATACAGTATCCAGTGACTGGCTCGAACTCATAAATGAAAGAATGAGACCAACCTCTGTCAGCTTCACTATCACCGGAGGCTTTTAATGAAACTTAATTTAAAGACGGTCAAGCCCGGGCTCAACCCCTTCAGCTTTTTGGTTGGGTTAGCGTCAGACAAGACAGAACCCAGAAGCCCCTGTATGCCATGTATGTATGGGGTGGCTAGCTTATTGGTCAACCAGATCCTATTCTCAGAGTCTATCCCTAACCTAACCTCCTGATACAATTATCGTTGCCAAAAAACACACTTTGAAAAAGTGTTTAGGTTCAATATAAATCGCTTATCTCCTAATCCCTCTTCTTTGCAAGGGAATTTTGAATAGTAAAATCTTGATTAGGGTTTTAAGCTTTCAATTTAAATTTTGTGGATGTCAATAATCCTACATCAGATGAAAGTTCAAAGGTTCATATCAATCTAAATTTTATTATCTCTCTCTTGCAAAACCTTTTTGTGGACAAAATGGTAAATTGATAATGTTTCGTCACTTGAAGTGAGCTAATAATGCCGGCTGGCTGGCTTTGGCTGACTTTTCATATATTTATGTTGGCTGATTGCTTTGCATTATTAGGTCTTTTAATTTGAATTTAATTACACATTAATTTTCAGATTATATTTATTAATGGGCTGTCGTTATCAATTTTATTCCTCTTATTCCCATAATACATTATTATGACGATAATCTGGATCCACACGACATAATTTAGGTTTGCGGTCAATCATGCTACAATAATAATTAAAAATAAAAAAATATGAAAACGACGTCGTGTCATGGAGTGATTGAAAGGAATTGATTACGACTGACGTGGCAAGTTTCAACATGTGAGCCGACGCGTACGCGCCTACCAGGGTCTTTTTATTTATTTATTTTTTTTCGCTTTGGACTATTTTCCACCCCTAGTTTCAAAAACTATCAAAATGCCACCCATTATATTTATAATTTTTAGATGTAATAAATTATCTAAAAATATTTCCAGAATTCAAAACCAGTAAACACCTAATTCATTACATATCAAACATCAAAGAAAAAAAAAGTTAAAAAAAAAAACCTAATTAAATATTTGATTTAAATTTTAGTTCTCATTTTTAGATTCTTATTCGACTAACTTAGAATCAAAACCCAAACTGTATCCATCGATTTCTTAAAATATAAAACTAAAACCCGCACCATAAGCATTGATTCTAAATTATAATCGACATTGAATCACGGAGTACCCAATAATTTCAATTTAGTTAGGATTTTTTGTTCACCCTTAGTTTAACCAAGTTTTAGATATAGTCTAACTTAATTCATCGTTTTGTTACTAAAAGAAAACATGGCTCAATGTCTCTTCCTCTTTTTTGTTCACATGTTGTATTGTGTCAAGTTAACATATTGTATTACAAAATTCCCAACTCGAAACCTTACCAAAAAAGCCAATACATGAGGACCTTGTTGTTAAGTTTAACATCTACATTTAAAAAACAAAACTATTATGAAACACAGGGTGGGAAAATGCCATTCCATCTTTCACTCTTTGTTTGTTAGATTTCCACGCTATATTTCTCATCCTGAAACAGGGAAGGCTCGCAAGGCATCCAAAATAAAAATTAAAGGGAGTCAATGAAAGAAACGTATTCCACATAAAAATCCAAGTCCAACTTGACATTTAATGAAAAGGAAGGCTATGATTTAAGGTGGAAATTGGAAAAGTTTGTTAAGCCGTCAATGACAATCATTCTAAGTTCATTGAATAGGCAAAGATATTATTGCCAGCCAAGGTATTATTGCCAGCCAAGGTTTGGCTTAATGACAAATTCCACCCTTAAAAGTTTAAAAAATCAAATTACCACCTTTTTGTTATAGAAAAGACCAAAATACCTTTTATTTAATATAAATAATATTAAAAATAAAATAATATTAAAAAATTTAAAAAGGCAATCACCACTGTCGACAACGTCACTGCCTCTAACCTTATCAGGTAACCGAAAACGGTCACTTGATTCTATTAGCGACTGAATCTAATTGTCATGATGGCGGAGGTAGTCGAATTTGACAGAAATGGTCAGATTCGACCGTCTCCACCATTAGAGAAGACTAAAAACGGTTAGAATGATTGATTTTGATCGTTTACAACAATTTTAGATGACTAAGATGACTAGATCTGACCGCCTCTACTAGATCTTTGGCGGTCAGATCTAGTCGCATTCACCATCGTGACGGTCAAATTCGATCACCAATAGAATCAGGTAATCGTTTTCGATTACCTGGTAAGGTCAGAGGCGACAGAGGCTGTTTTTTATACTTTTTTAATTTTAAAATTTTTATTAATTTTTTTATAAAATTTATTTTTTAATTTTAATTAAAAAAGACAAAACTATGAGTGTTAACTTGACTTTTTAAACTTTTAAGATGGGATTTTAGCATTAAGCCAAACCTTGGGTGGTAATATGTCGTTTGGCTTTAAATAATAATAATAATAATAATAAATTAAAAAAGAACAAATAAAAAAAACGTGTCAAACTTGACTGCACTACATGTCGTCTTGTAGCGATGAGACAAATTTGATTGCATCGTGACTCATGAGCCTTCCTCCTCGTCGCCTTGACTCGACTCGGTCCACCACATTGATGGAATCTTATACTTTATCCCTATACCGAGTCACTGACTGGTTGACGACTCACCACCTATTACATTTCATATCTCTAAACAATTTTGCAGCTCGTTTCCAGATTTTTATTGATTAAAATGCGGCGTCGTGGACTGCGTAGCCTTCAAATACTCTGAGGCTGAGCTGTTTAGTTTATGGGATTAATTTTTTTAATGAAGGGATTAGATTGACTAATCATGAGTTTCATTGAGAAAAATCTTTAAATATATATATTTTTTGGGGTTAGGGGTGTCAGAGGCCCAAAGGTGTAAGCATTTTCAATGAGGCTAATATTAAAAGAACTTCCTGTAACTTGTTATGGGTTACATATAAGCCTAGTCAAGCCCAAAACAAAAATCTTGATTCACAAAATATCACCATACAAGCTTTTGTCTTGCTATATTCGAACCGAATTGATTCAATCTCAAAAGTTGATTTAATTTAGTTTTATCTTTGTTTAGATGAAACTCAAGCTGAACTCGTGTCAAAAAAATTGGTTCATTTTAAAAATCAAATTGAATTCAAACTATAGAGAATTAAGTTTAATTTGATTTGCTAGTTGGATGAATGGTTTCGAATTGATTCACAATTTGATCCAAGTTATGTTAAACAATTGTTAAAATGACGTTTTTATTTATTATTGGGTAAAATGATGTCGTTTTGTCAATAAAATACAAACCCGACAAAAATTTCGTACTTTAAATTGAATAAATTTTTATTTATTTTAAATTTGGGATAAACTTGAATCAAATTTAAGTAGAATCATTTTTCATTTGATCTAAACTTAAGTTAGAAGGTGTTTGGACTCAATTTAGTTTGTATCTACCTCTAATCTCGACTTTATGACTTGATAATAGAGTTTGATTTGAATCGAATGAGTCAATTTCGACTTAAAAATTGGGTTTATCTTTATATAACGAGTTAACTAAAACTCATTTATATATTCAAGTTTGAATAAATTCAAATTGAATATGAAGTTAAATTGTTTTTATTTCGAATAGACTTTTTTATGTATTAAACCAAATTTTTGATCCAACTTAAATTTAACCCTAAATTAGAAAATCCTGGGAGAAAGAATTTCCTATATATGCTTAGCATTATATTGGTGTAGTCGTTTGATAAGAGCACAGCAAATTTCCAGGGCAAATAGAATCTTGTTAGCTTGGAAGAAGTATTTTCCTAGGAAACAAACAGGCATTTGGACTGCGCCTACGTACCTAGATCGATGAAGGAGCATATTATGTGAATTTCGTCGGGATGACATTGACTGAAAACGCATAAAGCTATACAAGAATCCATATCCCAATGATATTGCGTACAAGGTCCAACTGAATCTTCCGACAGCATAGATTTTATCAACTTAAATTCTATCCCTCTATCAAAGCAAATTCAACAGCCTGGCAGAATTTACTACTTTTCTTGTACTCCCAATACATCGCTATCCCAGAATGCTATCTTGTTTGATCATAACGACACCGGACAATGATTTTCATCCGCTCAACCAAAGTGTGAGAATGTTGAAGGGAAAAAGATGAGGTTGCACTTGCGCAGGAATTGGTCTCTATTCACTGCATGTCAATTTCATTGATGCCCTTCTTCTTCTTCTTCTTCTTCTTCTTCTTCTTTTATTAATAATTATTAATGTCGCTCAAACTTATGTGCCTTTCTGCATATCTATTATGCCTCTTCGATCGTTGAAACTTAGTTTCACTTCTTTCTGTAAATGGGTCAATCTGGTGCTTCTGAATGCATTTGGTTGCACAAAAGCGCCCTCACTGTAGTGGTTTCTTTATCCAGAAAAGGCTGGTCATGTTTCTCAAGCCCAACTAGGTATAATTTGGATGCCAAACTCCGATTTGCAAGGAGGGACCTCACAGAATAAAATTTTGTTTTCATAGCAATTGAAATGAAACAAATGGGAATTCAAAAGAATATATAACTTTTTTTTATCGATAGAAATAGCATACATGGATGATAAGGATTCGAAATATCAGTAGCTTGATGTATATATATTAATTATGAACCGACTTTTCTGACGGGTACCTGCTTATATACACAGCCTTCTTTATCAGCAAATGATCAGCGCTTGCCCACCAATATATATACATACATAAATACATATATGTTTATAATATGAATTCTATATTATTCTGTATGATCTATATAAGCTAATAGAGATTTACAAGGAGGGAGATCTTGTGTGAAATCTTCCTCACCATTAATTGTTCATAGTGAGAATAAAATCTGTAATCACTTGAAGTATTGAAGAGTTATAAGAATGCAGTAAATATGTATCAGTACTGGAGATATGTCTAGATTAGAGACTTCTACTTTTGAAATTAATAAAGTGAATTGATTCCCTGGTGCCATCAGCAATAGTTCCAGGGTATGCTTCAGTGTCTCGTCTTGGTGAGAGAAGAATCCAGTGGCTTGACAAATCTCCAACTTGCATTACAGTCCAGCTTGGCCGCCAAGATAAAAAGAAAATATGGTCATGCGTAGCTTTTAACTAGAAAGAACAAGAATCTTGAGAGATAAATTCGTTCAGCTTACAATGGACGTGCGTGGATGATAAGGATTCTATATACCAAATGATCTACCTGAAAGGATCACTTTTATAAAATGTTCCTTAGAAAGTTAAGCAGCTTACTATAAATAAGGTCAACCGCACGACCTATAAATTCTACCTTTTATGCAAACCCGATGACTTTCCGCCATATATTTAAAAAATGACCCAATGGTCGCATTTACGCAGGTAAGAATCTGTTCTATGCTTTAACAATTACAAAGAGTTTTCTAATTTGTATATATAAATCCACGCATGCAGCAGCATTACTTGGGTATTTATTTATTGCCTCCTGCGCATGATCTGATGCTTATATTTTCTGCAGTAATAACGTCATTCGTATTTAATATTATAAAGAAATTTTTTAAGCATCATTATTGTTTTACAACTATTATTGACTCAAGAATCAACAAATTTTCAAATAAAGTACACCAGAATTTCTGAAACAAAAAGGTTTATACACATTATAATTTGGAGCGCACTGCTACATTTTAATCAAAAGAGTATAAAGAGATGCCTGCTAACCCTTTATCTGAAGAAAAAAACATTGGAAGTACAAATATTGTACGTGAAGATCTTTCATCCAGCTATACGAGCTTTGGAATTTTGTTGGGAAGTGAGTAAGTAACAAGTGATAGTGCAGAATCTTTGATGTTTGAGACCTAAACCAAAAATGCAGAAGACGCCGGGTAATCCTGAAGTCATAGCGTGGCATCTGTTGAGCCCGTGAGCATGAAGGTACAGCCATTACAGGAAAACTTTTATCCCAGACCTTTATCCAGATTAAATACTGATTTATGCTAGAAAAGACTGATCAACTGAACAGGTTAAGAAGATTATTTAGTAATAAAAACAAATCCATCATATGGATTCATCAGTAATACTACTTGCTGTCGTCAACCCCATATCAAGTTCAGGCTACACCGACCATGTTCATAATGTATTTGATTTGAAATAATTGTCGACCAAAATTGCAACCTTCCCTTGTGTGTCTCTTACAAGAGAAGCTATCAAGCCTTAAATTTGTCTTTCTCACAAAAGTACAGCCATAGCTTTGCTTAGAAACTGTTCTTACTTGGAATTACATGTGAGTAAATTAATTATTCAGGAAGTTCCCCAAGTTAACATTCAAGAATTTTGGATTAAAGAGAAAATTTGCCTTCAAATTAACATGTATCAGTGTCAAAGTAGCTGGCAAAATAATTCTCATGTAACTATAGTCACGCGGGAGATGATTGTAAATGCATTGTAACATTGGATTGTCACATGTAAGTAACAGCCGGTGCATAAAAAGAAGATCACGTAACATCAGATACATAGAGCTTGCGGTAATGGAATATTTACAGGGAGGCCGAGGCCGAGGCCAAGGCCAACTTTTCTTGGATACATAAAAACCGGCCTGAAATTATGTTGCTTCATTTTTAAGCATATAATTAGCAAACCCATGAAAAAACCAGGAATTGAAGTGAAAAATTAAAAACCAAGTAGTTTTTTACCCAATGCCTGCTGTTTTGCTAGGAAAGCAACGGCTGAGAAAAAAGGAACAGAAGCCCACATGCCCACCGTCCCATTTTTCTCTGTCTTCTCTAGCTGCCTACTTCCCTTGCTATATAAGGAATGGCAGCCACACTCTTTTTGCTCACACCCATCTCCCAAACCTCATTTTTATTTATAACCTTCTCTCTGAGTTCACTGCTTGATTTTAGTTTTCTTAATTAGCTTACTTAAGTTTGTGCAATGGCTTCAGGCTCAACATGGACGACTAAGCAAAACAAGCTGTTTGAGAATGCTTTGGCCATTTATGACAAGGACACTCCCGACCGCTGGCAAAATCTTGCCAGGGCTGTGGGTGGCAAAACTGTGGATGAGGTGAAAAAGCATTATGAGATGCTTGTGGAAGATGTTAAGCAGATTGAGGCTGGACAAATACCTTTGCCCAATTATAAGAAAGCTGGAGGGGGCAACAAAGCATGTAATTTCATGGATGAAGAAGAAAGGTACTATCTATCTATCTATCTTTATGGCTTTCACTTCCATATACAAACAGTATTCTCATTATCTTTTTAAACTTTAATATAAATATAAAGATCATTTTGTTTACATGCAGCAGGCTGAAGGGTCTTAGGATCGGTGAAGCATGAAACTACAGCAGAATCCGTGGAACAAAGATCCATGAAAAAACAATCAAATGTGATTTGCTATCTCTATATATCTCCTCCTCTTGCTTTCTCTTTCGTTCGTTGTGATAATTATAATGTAACATATATATTTCCTTTCTGCAACTTCATTTGAACCGCCGAGGACGACTGAGGACGAGTCATTTGCAAATGACTCCAACTCCCTCCTTTGCCGTTATGTGCTCTTTAATCATCAGTTCAATAGCTTATTATAGTACTTCGTAGTGTTGATTATTCAATGGACTTGTTCTTCATAATATTCATATAAATAACACAAAACTGGGGCCTCATTACATGAAACAGAAGATCTCAGATAGATCTTTTTGATTTAAAGTCATGAGGAGCTGACAGGACTTACTATTCTGGGTGAACAAACTGATTTTATACATCCTCATGGTCATACAAAGGACGACTACACAGAGGCTTTCAATCTCTCTGAGATCTTCTGTTGGATTTATTATCATTATTACAACATGAAGATGAAGTAAAAGGGTTTCTGAGAATCCAATTCATTATCAGGAATAATCATTCTTGTTGAGAAGAGTTCCAACCGTCCAAAGCAGACAAAAACAAAAATAATCGAGCGACTTTTGGGAAGAGAAAGAAGGAAGATAACGGGCGTGCAACATTCCTTTGCTAGACAAAAAGATGAAACAAAATCATTTTGCAATTGACTTATCTCACGTAATATGATTTCATTAGCAAAAAGAAGAAACCAGTCCACCCTGTATATCTTTAATTTGTCGGATGAGTTGGGATCAGATATTGCAAAGTAATCCATAGATTTCTTGAGTTCGGAGGCAAATAAGGTGGCATATATTGAGAACCCAAATCAATATTCCTTTGGCTTTGTCTCCTTTGCCTGTTCACGCGATGCAACCTTATGTAACAGTCGAAATTCCAGCAACCTCGTCTTCCTTCCCCTTCCTCCCTTGCCTGCCTGCCAGTTTGATATTTTACCCATTCATATGTCGGCTAAAGCCCGTACCCAGAATTAAAAAAATAATAATTTTCCATTGAATTTGTATAAATGTTTATATAATAATCATTAAAATAACTATTATCACTAAAATTTATTTTTAAGTCTGTAAAAATAATATGTGATATGTGAATAAATTATAAACTTTAAAAATTTATTTTATTAATAATTTGAAACAAATATAACTATTTTCAAATTAAACATAAATTTAATATCGATTGATTTGATGAGTTATGTAGTTTAAAATTTATGTTAAATAAAATATTAATAAATTTTAGGTTTTGTATTTATATAAAAAAAATCTTTTTTATTATAAATATAAAAGATATTTGATAAATATGTAAATTATTAAGAATAAATTAATATATTAATAAATTAATAAATTTATATATAATTTTGCGAACTATAATTAAGCCAAAGCCAAGTTATTCATTCTTAGGTAACAAAAAGGGAAAATTTCATTTCGGGGGAAACGGAATTACTATATTATCCTCTGAGGTTCTTAGAAACTTAAAATTTTATCAAATCGTTAGAGTAAAAAGAAAGAAAGTTATGTAAATATATGTCAATTACGAATTAGGGCTTGACACGGACTCTGTTCGTACTCGCCACTCAGTCACTCACTCGCGCTCCCAACAATTGGGAAAGATATGGAAGAAGTCGGTGCGTCTCCCTTCAAGGTATGCAAAACCGCTTTTCAACTCTCTGTGTTGTTTACTAAAAAGTTAGACTTTGTGTTTGTTGTTTTTAACACGTGTTCTGGCTTAGATAATTCTGGGCTCGTCCTCAATGCCCCGTCGAAAAATACTGGCTGAAATGGGATATGAATTCACCATCATGGTACCTTTTATTTATTTTTAAACCTTTCCTGTTGGATATTTTGTTGAGTGGGTTATTGTTACTTAGGCTGCTGATATTGATGAGAAAGCCATTCGAAAGGAGAAGCCTGAAGAGTTAGTTATGACTATTGCTGAGGCAAAGGTGACTTTGTTTTATTTATTTTGTGAATATTTTAACGTTGAAATGTTAATGCCAAATCCTAATTTTATCTTCAACCTGAATAGAAAAAATGGTTGATTGAGAAGTATATCTGGAAGTATAATGTTCTTTTGTGATGTTTAATTACCTGTGAGGTTACAATTGGGTTTTGAACTCATTTGACATCCTAATTTAGACACTTTTTCTGATTAATTCAAGGTAATGAGGCCAAGTTTTTATTTTTTGTTGTTGGATGGGTTGAAGAGGGAATTTAGTTATATTATACCCCTTGTCATTGATTTGAGTGTGAATTGCACATCAGGCTGATTCCATCATATCAAAACTGCAAATGACAGACAGTCAACTCGTGAATGCTGAACCTACGATTTTGATTACAGCAGACACAGTATGTTTTTTATTTTTTAAAAATTGTAGATGATTGCCCATATAAGCCATTTTTGGTTTATCAGGCATTCTATCACCAAGTGCCATTTATGGATGAAGGAGACATTTCTTTTGACAAGGGGAAGTTGTATCATCTGTATTACTTACCTATAGAGAGCCATTTTGATTGAAGTTTCCCTTTTTGTTTTCTATGGAGTTCAAACTGTTTGTTGTTTTGGACTTATCTTTGCAAGCAATGATGCATGTTGTAGAAATCATAGAACTTGCCCTGCAATTAAATCATCTTGCTAACTTATGAAATGAATGTTCAGGCATGCAAGTTAACTCTGTCTTTACTTATTGTTAGATGTATATGCAATGTCCACAAAAATAGGCTATATCACTATGGGGATAGAATCTCAATTTAGACTTGATGTAAGATACATGCTTGTTCTTGTTATCTGAGCTGGACTAATGTAATATCTGGTATTGTTATTATAGTTGTTTTGTCTTAGTGTATGCTGTTGGCTACAAGCTGTGGTAAAAAATTTACTCAGGTACTTATCTTAGCTGGCAAAAACTTCTCCACAGGCAGAAGCCATCCTAAACAAGCTCCCCATTGGTGACTACATTAAGGAAGCTGATCCAACGTTATTAGTTACTGCTGATCAAGTATAAATCAATTCTGCTCATATATTTCTGTTTAAAATTCTTTGATTACTTCTATCTTAGATGTGTGTTAAGCTTTCAAAGTTTTAGACTACATATCCTTTGCAACTTCTTCTACCCTTCAAAAAGTAAAAGAAGGAAAGAAGTAAAGGAGAGAAAGAACCATAACAGCAGAGAAGTAATAATTAAATCATATGGGATTTCAATGGCAATTTGAAAATTTTACAAAAATTTAATACAACAGTTTCTCTGATTAGATAAGCTTGTGTTGGAAGATGCTGTTGTTTCAGTTTAAATGAAATTTTTATTGTTGCTAAATACTTGTTATGAAGAGTAAATGTTTCCTTTCAATCTTAACCAAAAATCTTTTGTGTCACACATGTTATGAGGTTGTCTGAACATAAGACTTGGTCACTTGTCAGAAATCAGTAGTTATTCACGCTGTTATAGCCAGTTATTATCATTTTTGGTGCTGCATCATGGTATCATAACAGAATTGCTGCTTGTGTTTTCTTGCTCGATTTGGCAAAGTGCTCTTTGTATCCTGGAACATAAATGGACTCCTGGTGATAGGACATGCCTGTAAAAATTCAGAATTGCTTAGTTTTTTTCTTATAACTGAAAGAACTCAGTCACTGTTTTTTCTTACTGTTATTATTAAATGATATGGAGGTGGTGGTCTATGAAGGTGTGATCAGGGAAAAACCATCCAGCAGTGAAGAAGCAAGGCAATTCATAAAAGGTCTGGTTATTATTCTTTGCTCCTGTAATTCTTGTTTGCGTGGTGATGGATAAACCTAAATTGCAGATTATTCTGGAGGGCAATGTGCAACAGTGGGATCTGTTCTTGTTACTAACCTTAAAACAGGATTCAGGAAAGGAGAATGGGACAGGGTGGAGGTACCATTTTTTTTTTTCTGTTTATTAACACATTTTTGCAAATTTTTTAGTGAGCTTTGATTTCATTTATTCAGCGAACAAGAAACTTTTAGAAATGACTCAAATCAGACTGATGCCAATGCATGGGCAAAGAAAAAGCAGAAGAAACTAATAATTACATAATGATCAAGAGTTACAGGGCTTTGTTGTGCTCTCTAGTGTTGTTAAATACCTTAATAATGATTGTCCAGATTACCGATGTTTAACTAAGTGTTCTTCATGAATGTAAAAGTAAAAAGTGTTCTGAAATTGTCATGAGAATGTAGTTTGTTTGGCTGCAGGCTCAACCTTTGGGGTCATAACAGTTTTTTGACATGATTTACAAGGAATAAATACTGTGGAAAGAGCCCTAGAAAATAATGAAGTTATCTTTGATGTCTACCTATGAAAAATATGCTGGTATCTTCATTTTATAACCTTAACTTTCTAAATTTGTTGCATGTACTGAGTCTGTGCTGATGACTATAATTAGTTTTTGAAAAATATATGGCTGTTTGTGCCTGCAATTGTGTTTTTCAGAAAAAAAAAAAAAAAAAATCTCAGTGGAAATTTAGAGGCAAAGAATTGTGTTGATTTCTCCAACAATACATTTGATTGTAATATTAGGAAATTAAGTTATTTTGGTTATGCCTTGCAGATCCACTTCCATGAGATACCAGATGAAACAATTGAGAAGCTGGTAAAAGTCATTTTTGCTGCAAACACTAGTTTCCTTTCTGTCAGTTAGTCTTAAACTTTTCCTTCATTCTTGTTCAGATTGAGGAGGGGGTCGTGCTTAATGTTGCTGGGGGACTTATAATTGAACATCCATTGATACTGCCCTATGTGAAACAAGTGGTTGGTTTCTTATCTCTACGCCATAATAGTACATCCCCATAAGCATACACAGGCTTCTTTAGTAGCCTGCTAAGTCTGATAATTTCAATGCACCATTGAACTATATATTCAATCTCCAATGGATGAATGGCATTGGTATTCTTTGCAGGTAGGGACAATGGATAGTGTGATGGGACTCCCGAAAGCCCTAACTGAGAAACTCATAAAGGAAGCTCTCTAGCTGTGCTCAGGTGCAAATTTTTATGTCATGATGTTTACCCAGTGGGCACCCCTTATTTTTCTGTGCGGCTGTGCCCCTATTACGTAATGAACTTGTTATCTCCATTGACAAAACAGCAATTATGTTTACTCAGTCCGTGACATTTTAAAACTAATTAAATGAAATCATTGGATAACACCTACTAGTCATTATTGCAGAATATGTAGGGGAGATTGACTGTTAGCCAGCGGTCTGTAAACTTTCTATTTCCTTTTATTAATTCCATCTTATCGGTCTTTTAAGTCTCATCTCATCTGTTCTACTGTCCTAAATAAGCATCTAGATGTTGACATAAGTAATCGAGCAGCAAAGCAAAATGACTAGTTATGTGGGAAGCATCCAACGACTAGATACATTGTCTTGGGTAAATTCAGAATATGGTTAGGAGTCTGTGTAGTCAGGTGTATGAATTTTGTCACCAACATCATGGAGCACAGAAAATTATGTTTCTTTTTAGAAAAAGAAAGAAGCTTTAAGTTTTGTGTTTAATTTAATAAAAACAGAGAAGATTCAATTGTAGAAAATTCTGATATGTATAGTGAGAAATCATCCTTGCCTCTCATCCACTTCCACCTGTAGAAAACCAAGCAGGGCAGAAACGTTGACTTGTAGTTGTGGAAAATAAAGCCTAGTTTATTGCTTTCCTATAATTTGCATTATTGTAGGAGAAGGTAGTTCAGGTTCAATGTATAATTGTA
Source organism: Anacardium occidentale (assembly GCA_026122585.1). NCBI lineage: Eukaryota > Viridiplantae > Streptophyta > Magnoliopsida > Sapindales > Anacardiaceae > Anacardium > Anacardium occidentale. The sequence goes on from JAJEJH010000024.1 coordinate 1,197,982, forward strand.
TTATGGGTCAAATTTCTCATTTTCTTATGAGATTATCTTTTGAAAAAGTAGCCTCATTCACTTATCACAATCTCAATCTGTACATGATTTCAATTATCTCAATTGGTACACTTTAGTCTTTCTTACAAGACAGTCACGAATTGATCATAAGATGGTGACTGATACTAGAAAGTAGGCCATTGTTGACCATAAAATTTAACATGCCTTCATTTATGCTGATTGGGAAATCTGTTACATTTTTGGATCATCCAGTTCTGAGGGACAAATTCCAAAATGGGAATGCCAGAATTCCCTCCTTCGAGAAACAAAAAAAATAAAATTAAAAAATGAATGATAATAATAGTACAAATTACAATACAAATGAAAAAGATGAGAATTCATCTGAAGGACCGCTGAATTTCTTCCAGGCCTTTCCCTTTTGTCTCAGGAACCAAAACGCCGACAAATGCCACAGCAAAAGCACTAACGACCATGTAAATGGTAAAGGTTCCTGTTAAAGGCAATCCCAGTTAGTAATGATAAAATAACAGCAATAAAAGCTGCTTTTTACACCAGTCAAAAACTGTGGGCATTTGTGTTATAGCAATGTTAATGGGAGGCAGAGAGAAAAACAGACCTCCAGTGCTCCAAGTCAATAGAAGGTTTGCAGTCATTGTAACCACCCACGAACAAAGCCAGTTGAAAAGGGTAGCTACGCTTCCTGCAAGGCCCTTGATATTGATTGGAAGAATCTGCATTCACATGATAAGAGAAATATGAGTAGTAACATAAGCAGGAACATTTCACAGGTAAATTATCTTCTTAAGTAGAAAAGTATACAAAGCTGCTGAACCACAGCTTTCGTCTATCGTAGTTAAACTAAAATATTACAACAAATTTCATGGTTCAGACTATAACTTGCCATGGTACAAGGGGCATAGGATATGTATTAGGGCTATAAAACCAAGTTTTGTAATCAAAGCAAGAATCTGAAATCTAAATCATACTCAGCTCAATGAGATGGAATGACATATCAGCCAGATGTTTGAAGGTTACATGAAAGCAAGCATCAAAAATTGTATTAGGGATATTCTACGATACTTTATTACAAATCAAGCATGCTTCTGGTATCTAGCTATCAACAGGAAGTCATGTTTAGCCACAAGGAACATATAGGATGTCAAGCATAATACTCAAGGCTTCTAACAAAGAAGAGGTTTTCAGACTTGAACTTTGGACCATATAATAACCAGTCTGGTAGTCTTCCAAACAGTTTCATGAAGTTTTGAAGGCAAAAAATAGAAATTCAAGAAAATTTAGCTTCTTTCTATTCATTGAAGTTACAAAATGATAATGGGAAATTTTATAATGGGAAATTTTTACGTGAGTCAAGGTTGTGTAGCTCCAATTCCTATGAATTTTGCCAATGAATATAAATAATGTAACGAAGTGACTTAGTACCTCAGACATTATAACCCAGGGAATAGGGCCCATCCCAAGAGAGAAGAAAATTATCATAGCCTAAATGAGAAAAAACAGGTTAGGCAAATAGTTAAAACATTATCAAACAAAGATAAACATCAAAGTATCTTGTCCTGTAGAAGTAGACATACCACAACTCCAACCACTGAAAATATGCCCAATATACTATAAATACCAGAGTCTTCCGACACAAAACCCTGGAAACAATTAACAACATAAAATAAAATCCAAGATCTCAGTAGAATCAAACACAAACTTTTCAAAGGGGAAATTGATCTTCACGGAATTATGGAAATGAATTCTTTTCCATTACTCATGTGTAGACATTTATGTGAAAGTCAAGATTCATTTGACAGCAAGATCTAACCATGTACCTTTGCATAGAATGAAGCTGCAACAATTAGGAGGCTCACTGTCATTCCACTAGTGGAAATCTATGGACAAGAAAATGTTGAATATTAACAAACTTTAAGCTTCCAAGTAGATATCTAGTGACTGATAAAAGAATATTGCTTAAACTCACAATAAGAAGAAGCCGGCGGCCTGCTTTGTCCACCAACCATGTAGCTACTGCAGTAGCAATGACCTAAATGGTATAGGTATTTTGTTGTGATTTATGAATAAAGAGAAGTCTGCTGCCAATCTAGAAAACAGATTGAATAAAATAAAAATAAAAAAGTTTTCATTAAGCTATACCTGAATAGCTCCTATCCCTAAGGTAGCCACATTACTTGATGTGATCCCTGTTTAAAATTAAGACAACTCTTTAAGCCATTTAAAATTAGGATAAACTGTTTAAAAGATGTTACAGCTCAAAGCATTAAAAAAAAGCAACTCTTATTCCATCCAATCCAACATATACGGGGGACATGAGAAATTAGGTATTATGGCTACTCATGGATATGAAGATATGAAACAAACTTTGTTCCACCACAGAATCTGAAAATATTGAAAGGCGAACAAGGAAAGTATATCCTATATCAGAAAATTTGCTTGGCACAGCTTTAGAAGCTCTTGGATTCTGTAACATACTTTAGAAGGTATAACCATATACTTTGAAGCACAAAGTTGAATTCCCAAGTAACCCAACTTCTTATTTTAGAAAACAAAAAAAAAAAAAAATGTACGTTTACAAATTTTTTTTTGATAAATAAAAATAATTACACAAACACAACACTCTTATGGCTCTGATGTAAGAAACTCTACATGTAAGATAAGTCACTCTCTACTTACCGGCAGATTCAAAAATGGTGCTGGAATAGAAAATAACAGCGTTTACTCCACTGAGCTGCTGAAATATAAGTAGTCCAGTTCCAATCTGTATGATCATTTGGTTGCAAACAATTAGGTTCGATTATTAAACAATGTCAAAGGTGAGGCCAAATCAATGAAAAAGGAAATTAAAATTTCTAGCAATAATTGATACCGTTAAAGGTAAATAATATCTTTTCTGTTTGAGTTCTGCCATTCGGATAGTTGTTCTTCTGGTCGATGATGCTACAGCCCTCTGCAAGAAGCAAATTCAAGACATATTCAGAGAGATGAAAAGACTCAACCAGAAAATTTCATAACAAGATGGCATAAGTAAAAGCAATGATCACTTTGTCTAACTTACTGCATAATTCAACTCATTGTTACCTTTATTTCATTCACTTCAATTGATATATCAGTATCAAATCCCCGCAAAACTTGCAAAGAAGATTCAAAGTCTTCTGTCATACCCATTTTTGCCTAAATTAACGGGAGAGAGTTGAACATGCATCACGCAACAGCAATAATGTCAGCAATTATAATCAAAAGAACAACCTCGTTTATGAAGCTTACCAGCCACCGTGGAGACTCTGGAATGAAAAAAAGGCCGGGTATCAATATTATACATGGTAATGTTCCTGAAAAATATAAAGCAAAAAATTCCTCATCTGAAGCACTAATAAATTATGGCAAGTATATTAGAATCACAATTTCAGGTAACATTTTCCATCAGTAATAGTATCAACATGATATTAAATTTTCAAAGTTCTAACAAAAGCATGATTTGACAGACAGAAAGAAAAAAGATTTTAGGATATAACGATAATGTTGAACACCCAGAAAGAATTGCAGATATTTGCTGAGAATTTGTGCTTACTAGCACACAGTTAAACTGTGTAATCTGTGAACGACTTCTATAATAATTTTGAAGAATTGTCCTAATATTAAAATGTCTTTCGTATTTTGCTATTGAGAAGCAATCATGCAAAAAAGATACAGTATCTTCCTATTCAATCCTTCTAAAGTGATATGATCCTGGAATTTAAATGGTGAGAATTTAGAAACCAATATGTCAAGGGTAGTGAAAATCTTTGGTTGCCATTGCTCATATACAAAGAACTATAGCCAGTATGATATAAAACTTCTACAATACACATTATAAAAGATGGCAAAAGATTTTATCCATCCAAGGGATTAAAACATTCCCAGACTGGAGTTCATATACTTAAAATTTACCTAATGCTGCAAGTATTCTCCATTGAACAAAAAGTCCCAGTAAATAAGCCAGCAATATTCCAATGGTGACAGAGAGCTACACAACAACATGTACAGAATTTCAAGTAATTTAGCAGTGATTTGAGTTTATTTTTATAAAACCAAATCAGATTTGTTATGGCAAGCAAAAAGACAGCCAACCTGATTCACTGAACCCAAGGCTCCTCTCAAGTTCTGAGGTGCTATCTCAGCTATGTATACTGGCACCTAGAAGAGGCCAATAAAACATATACCCTCAACTTGGTTTTGCATAAATGTTAACTAAACAACACCAAATCAAAGCCCAAGAATTACCGTATAAGAGAAAATTCCTACACCAAAACCTTCCAATAGTCGCCCCAAGTAAAGAAAAGATGAATCCTTCACAAAGCCGATATATAAATTTAGTTCATACTAATGCTAATAAAAATGGTTAATGGTTAGAAAACTCACTTTGGCAAAAGATATTGCAAGCCATCCAAGGATATTAGGGATAGAAGCAATCATTAGAGACTGCAGATAACACAAAAAGGGAAAAAATTCAGCCATCAACTAGTTAATAGCAGCAATAAACAAAGTATAAAAAGTAAATATGAATTCAAGTCGGTTCAGAAGACATTATGTCCTACCCCTTTTCTCCCAATATACTCAGATATCTGACCACTAGCTATTGCCCCAACCATAGCACCCACATTGCATAAAGAACCAAACCAAGAAAACTGTGACAAGAAACTATATCAGGAACCAGAGAATAAAAAATAATTAGATAAAGAACCGGTTGAAATTAAAGTCAACGAAAATTCTCACCTCCGAAACAGTGAGTCCAAGATCCTCAGTGATTGCATCTTGTGTGGGTGATGAATAACCAGACTAAAACGAAATCCAAAACAAAAACAATATCAATCAACAACTTCATTTCTCATTAAAAGAGTGAAAAATAATTCTGTTTTATAAATTTTGAGCTACAGATAAAGTTGCCCACGGTGAAACCGAATTGGATAGGACCCAAAGCCACAATAAGAACGCAAGCCAAAACAGAGACGGAGCTGTCACGAATGATCTGAGAAGACCCCATCATACTGGATTGTCTTGAACCCATACGGTACCAGCTCCCAGTATGCAAGAATGGTTTCCGTAAATTTACATCTTCAGTTTCTTCTCTGAAACTCATTTTCTCTGTTATTGACTACTAACAAAAATATTAGAGTTGAAACAGGTGGGGTTTGGCAGGAACCAAGCCCAGTAAACAAAGAAAGTGGACACTAGGAAGAGAGAGATTCAGGGAAGATAAATATGAATGCCTTGTGTCGTGTCTGAATCATGTAATGATCGAGTGGCGCCCCGTTGGCAACTGACAACTAACGACTGGTAAGAAAATGTTAATTCAAACCCAACTCAGCTTTCAACAAAATTTTCTGTCTCGTTTTCTTGTTGGGCTGGTTGATTGGTAGATATTTCTACCTTGTTTTAAAATCCAAATTAGTATAAGGTGTTTTTAATACTGTTTCCACATCATTTGTTGTTTTCTTCTGATTGCCAACAGTGTTACTATTCATCATCTACCAGTAAATTATGATAAAAATGGATCCAGCTTGGGGACGACTGTTCAACGAATCCCAAATCATTTATCAGGCTCTTCCTCAGGAACTACTTCCGAGTAATGTTATTTTATGATTCTGTCATGGGAGATCGACTATTTCCCTCCCAGCCCAAGCCCTCTTTCCTACCCTGGCAGTTAAAGAACTGAGTGGAATCCCATTACTCAATTAAATTGATTCAAGTTTGGTTAAATTTATAGAATTAAGAATGGAGGTAACTTAAATTTGATTTTAGTAAAATTGTTTGACTCAGTCTAGTTGAATTTATAATTTAACTTGAATTTATAATTTATTTAATAAAAAAATATCGTTTTACCTGATAATACATAAAACAATATTATTTTAATAATAATGTGATATAATTCAAATTAAGTTACAAATGACGTATAAATTGAATCAAATCATCCTCCACTCACAAGCCAAACAAACCCAAATTTCCTCTAACTTGATTTCAGTTCAATTTAAAAACTAAAATATTTCTTTTAACTTAAACTTAATTCAAATTTAAATTGAATTGAACTAAACCAAACCAATTTTTGAGATTAATTCAACTTGATTCAGATCCAATGCTATACCTTTTAAACTTTCAAAATGATATCTAATTCGTCAATAACCGAACAATAAATTAAGATTAAATTTGAATCAAATATATTTGAATTCATTTTTAAGTTCGGATTGAATGAGCTCGAAACAAACAATTCCAATACAAACATAAACATGAATACGAACTATAGTTTTGAAAATCAATGAACACAGACCTGAATAGGAACTGTACAAACCAAATACAAACATAAATCCGAATTTAAATTAACAATCTTTTTAATTATAATTTTTAATAAAATATAAGTATAAACTACATAAATTAAATACAAATCTGAATTTTATTATAAAAAAATTTAATAAATACGTATTCGAATAGAAATTAAATCATGATAAACAAATATGAACACAAATTTATATATATTTGCATTCGATTCAATTTGAATTTAGCTTTACAATAAATAGTTAAATGATATTTGCATGGATGGGCAGAACATATAAATATAATAGAATTAATTACAGTTAAACTCTTAAAACACAAATAATTAAGCTTTTTTTTTTTCTTTTCAATTTAATGGTCTTTTTGAAATAAAAATAGTTATTACAATTCTATCATTTTAATTTCATCATAATTGAATTTAAATAAATATTAAATTAACTTGAAAAGTAGAGAATAGAAACAAATGAATGAAAAAGTCATCTGAAGGAGAGCTGAATTTCTTCCAGAGTTTTTCCCTTGGTTTCAGGTACCCAAATGGCTGCAAATGCCACACTCAAGCCACTGATAACCATGTATATGGTAAAGGTTCCTGTTATAGGTCAAGGCAGTAGTCCAAGTTTAGCCAGCAATAAACTAACAATAAAATTAAAATTAACATAACATAACATCCAGAGTCTCTTCTATAGCATTGTTCATATCAGACACAGAAAAAAAAAAACAAACCTCCAGTGCTCCAAGTCAATAGCAAGTTTGCAGTCATGGTAACCACCCAGCAGAAAAACCAGTTGGAAAGAGTAGCTATGCTTCCAGCAAGGCCCTTTATATTAGGTGGAAGAATCTGCATTTGAAACAATTATGACTAGTAACCTAACCAGCATGCACCCTTCTGATACAACTATGACTGTAAAAGAGTGATTTGATTGGGTACCTCAGACATTATCAGCCAAGGAAGGGGTCCTACCCCAAGAGAGTAGGACATGATCATGGCCTATGTGAAAGGAAAAGGATAGGCAAATAGTTAAAATATTATCAAATGAAGATGAAAAAAGAATCAGAATCTCATTTCCCATAAAAATAAGCCTACCACAACTCCAACTACTGCAAAGATGCCCAGGATGCTATAAATACCAGAATCTTCTGATACAAAATCCTGGAACCAATTAACAACCAGATATTGACTCAGAAATAATGGATCAAAAGGGAAATCAGTCTCCCCATAAATGTATCAAATGATTTAGTTTCATTTGTGGACAGGATTCAACCATGTACCTTTGCATAGAATGATGCTGCAACAATTAGGAGGCTCACTGTCATTCCATTTGTGGAAATCTGAGGGCAAGAAAAAATCGTTCAATCACAAGTTTTCACGTTAGTTTGTATGGTTAATTTAATAAGAAATATTTATATTGTAAAAGAATATGACTTAAACTTACAATAAGTAGAAGTCGACGTCCCAATTTGTCTACCAACCATATAGTTACACAAGTAGCAATGACCTAAATAGGAATAGAATTTAGATTGAATTAACTTTTTATGAAAAGAAAAAGTATTCACCAAGTTATACCTGAATAGCTCCAATCCCTAATGTAGCCACATTGCTTGATGTGATCCCTGTTTAAAATGAAGAGAGCTCTTTAACCCATTTGAATTCAGGATAAACTAGAGGTTGTAGATGTCAAATACAGAATAGTGCTCATGTAAATATTTTACATAAACCCTGCAAGTTACATAAGAAGAATGGTCACTTCCAGCTTACCTGCAGATTGAAAAATGGTACTGGAATAGAATATAACAGCATTTACTCCACTAAGCTGCTGAAATATAAGTAATCCAATTCCAATCTGCGGTAAGATCAAGTCTTAAACAATATCAAAGGTGAGGCCAGTTTATGGGAAAAAAGAAAATTGAAATTTCTAGCAATAATTGATACCATCAAAGGTAACCAATATCTTTTCTGTTTGAGCTCTGCCATTCGGACTGTGGTTCTTCCGGTTGATGATGCTACAGCCCTCTGCAAGAAGAGATGAAAAGAATCACCCAGGAAATTCATAAACAAAGTTGTAAAACATCAAAAAAGCATAAAAGATGCTAAGTATGTATGAATATCCCATTGTTGTTCGAAAATATTAAGATAAGATAGTGAATTTCCAGCCTGTGGAGACGTATTTTGAATTGTACCTTTATTTCATTCACTTCAACAGTTATATCGACATCAAATCCCCGCAAAACTTGCAAAGAAGATTCAAACTCTTCCGTCATGCCCATTTTTGCCTAAAGGGAGAAAATAAAAAATTTATCAGGGCGCAATGATATATAATGTCTGCAATTATCAACAATAGAACAATTTCCCTGATGAAGCTTACCAGCCACCGTGGAGACTCTGGAATGAAAAATAATGCAGGTATCAATATTATACCTGGCAATATTCCTTGAAAACAGAAGAAAAAGATGGCAAAATTCTCTTAGCTGAAGCCAGTAAATTAGGAAAAAAAACATTTCCAGACTGGATTGGAAATACTTAAAAGATTACCTAGACCTGCGAGTATTCTCCATTGAACAAAAAGTCCCAGCAAATAAGCCAGCATTATTCCAATGGTCACAGAGAGCTATACAACAAAATGTACAAAAGTTCAAGTAACACCTGATTCATGTTTACTATGGCGAAAAAAAAAAGCCAACCTGATTCACTGAACCCAGGGCGCCTCTCAAGTTCTGAGGCGCTATCTCAGCTATGTAAACGGGCACCTGGAAAAGCCAAACAAAGAGAATATCCTCAGCTTTGTTTTACACAAATGTTTAACTGAATAAAACCAAAATAATGCTCAAGATTTACCGTGTAAGAGAAAATTCCTACACCAAAACCTTCCAATATTCGCCCCATGTAAAGAAAAGATGTATCCTTCACAAAGCGGCAATGTAAAATCAGTCTATACTCATGCTGACAAAAATGTAAATGATCAGGAAGACTCACTTTGGCAAAAGATATTATAAGCCAGCCGATGATATTAGGAATAGCAGCAATCATTAAAGACTGCAAATAACAGAAAACAGCAAAAATTCAGCTATCTACATGTTTAAAAAAAGAACTAAGCCAAAAAAATATATGCATGTAAGTTGATACCGTCATGTCCTACCCCTTTTCGCCCAATGTACTCAGCAATCTGTCCACTGGCTATAGCACCAACCATAGCACCTACATTAGATAAAGAACCGAACCAAGAAAACTGAAACAATAAACTATATCAGAGAGTAGGGAATAAAAAATAAGAAGCAGTTTAAATGTAAAGCCAAGGAAAAATCTTACCTCCGAAACAGAGAGTCCAAGATCCTCAGTGATTGCATCTTGTGTAGGTGATGAATAACCAGCCTACAACAGATACAAAATATGTCACGAACTTCCATTTCTTAGTAAAACAAATAAAAAAATAAAGAGAACAGATAAGGTTCTCTACCGTGAAACCAAACTGGATAGGACCCAAAGCCACAATGAGAACGCAGGCCACAACAGAGATGGAGCTTTCACGAATGACCTTGGAAGATCCCATAATACTGGTTTGCCTTGAACCCATACGGTACCAGCTTCCAGTATGCAAGAATGGTTTCCGTAAATTTCCATCTTCAGTTTCTTCTCTGTAACTCATTTTCAGCAGCGTTCGACCTGAGGACTATGGGAGAATGTATATTAATATTTAGTTAAAAAAACAGTTAGAGTTCAGGTGGTACCGACCAGTACAACAAAGAAAGTCGCAATCAGCACGAGGGAGATGGAGAAAATTCCGTTTTGTATTGTGACTTGGTAATGTATTTATAGTCTTACCCTTTTGGCAACCTGAAAGTCATGATCCATAAAAGAACTTCTAATTCTGTAATTCAAACCCTGGTCAGCTCTTCAAAATTTTGTTCGTCTCATTATCATTACGAAAAAAAAAGGCCAACAAGCAAGAAAAGTTCTTCACATATTCTCGTTTCGTGGGTTGGTGGGTAGGTATATACTTTCTACTCTCTCGTCTTTAATAATTCAATTGAAGTGATAGCAGCAGGTCTTTCTGATACGTCTCTTCTTCGTCTATTTATTGTTGGCTTCTGATTGTGATGTAGAAAGTCAGGTGGTTATCATTGTCAGCGACGGTTCTGAAGTACTAGTACTCACCAAACATTCTACGGGCGACCCGCAAGGACTTTTAGGTTGAGCTGAATGCTGCATGCAATGCCTGTCAGGAGCCAAGCCCGTCAAGATTTTGCCGTTCTGTGCATCGGGACAAAGCAATAAGCAGTAAATTTAAACAGAATAATTAATTGCTATAATCATAGAAAGCGATAAATTTAAGGCATGCCACCCACCGCGGTGGGTTATGTCCTAAACCTTCAAATTTCGTGGGCTGAAATGGTCCATGAGAGCCCACATTTTTGCAGGCTTTAGCCCGTCACAGCCATGCACTGTGGCAATGGTCAGTTTAGCCCAGCGCAGCCCACTGATGGCCCTAACTTATGTTTAGAAACTTAAAGTTGCAGGCCTACAGGCCCAAGCAACCAAAACAATCCACACGCGCCTAAAAATAACATGTGAGAGTTTTGAAGTCACGTGAGGTGAGCTGAGTTGAGTCTGGCTTCGCCAAAGCCTTGGTCCATACACTTCACTTCTCTTTAACCATCTCCACCACTTTCACCTTCTTAATTACTCTAATAACCCTTGGTTTCAGGCTTTCGGCCCCCCACTGATTGCAACATGGTCGACCAATCCCAATCCCAATCCCAACCGCAAAGTCAGCTGCAGCCGCAGTCGCAGTCGCAGTCCGAACCCCTGCCCCAAATTGATGCCGAAGCACACCATGAAAACGCCCTCGCCATCGTTCCCGCCGAAACCCCAATCTCCACCGACATCGTCATTGTTCCTCCTCATACGATTTCGCCTCCTTCAAAAATTCCGTTCCGTCCTCGAAAAATCCGCAAATTGTCTCCCGATAACGGCACGGACCCCACCTGTTCCTCTCAGCAAATTGTAACAACCAAAACAGAACCGACCAAAGCCACTTCATCAAAATCTTCGAAATCCCGAACCACTCAACACCAAACAGCCCTAACGGTTTCTAGGATTATCGCGCGGCCGTTGTCATCAGAAGGCGAGGTCGACATCGCAATTCGACATCTTCGAAACGCCGATCCACTATTATCTTCATTAATAGACCTACACCCGCCTCCGACTTTCGATTCGTTTCATACTCCGTTTTTAGCCCTAACTCGAAGTATCCTTTATCAGCAGCTGGCTTTTAAGGCTGGCACGTCGATCTACACGCGCTTTATCGGACTTTGTGGTGGCGAGGCTGGGGTGGTTCCCGAGACAATTCTCGCTTTAACCCCTCAACAGCTCCGACAAATCGGAGTTTCGGGACGAAAGGCGAGTTACCTTCACGATCTAGCTAGAAAGTATCAAAATGGGATATTGTCTGATGCAACGATTGTAAATATGGACGATAAATCGCTTTTCACAATGCTTACAATGGTTAATGGAATCGGGTCGTGGTCCGTTCACATGTTCATGATTTTCTCGCTTCACAGACCGGACGTTCTCCCTATCAATGATCTTGGCGTGAGAAAGGGAGTTCAGTTGCTGTATAATTTGGAGGAGTTGCCAAGGCCGTCCCAGATGGACCAGCTTTGTGAGAAATGGAGGCCGTATAGGTCGGTGGCTTCGTGGTATCTGTGGAGGTTTGTGGAAGCTAAAGGAGCACCTTCTAGTGCAGCGGCAGTGGCATCAGTAATGGCGCTGCCTCAACCACAGCAAGAGGAGCAGCAGCATCAGCAGCAGCCGCAGCTTATGGATCAGATAAATAGCCTTATCAATATCGGGTACACGTATATTCACATTAGTTTGTCTTTAGAGATTTATTTATCTAAGTTTAGATTTTTTAGTAGTGTACAACATCTGGGGGGTGGGGTGGGGGTTGTGGGGGGCTGAGGGGGGGAGGGAGGGGAGATGGCATGCGGTTTGTGGTGTTTTATTTCTTTACCTGTTAGAGTTTGAGTGTCTCCATTTGATTGAGTTGTACATTCTTAATAATTCTGAAAGTTGGTCCTTCAAAATTGATTGAGGTTCAATGGGGTTTGTATAGGGAGTTTATCTTGGAGTATATGGGCTTCAAACATTAGAATTGACGGTGTTTTAGTAGTTTTTTGAAGATATCTTTTCAAGTGATTTTTCATAATGTCTCCTTATTTCTTGGAAGCTAGGCTCTGTTTGTTAGAAGCACCCAACTAACCACTGCTCATGCTATCCCTCTTGTTAAGTTTACTTTACAATCTGAACCTTTTCCCTGAGAGCTTATTGACTTGTTATATGCTGGAATCTATTCAATCTTAAATTTTATGTCTACTCTACTTCAACTTTATGGATTACTGCATGATGTTTGTATGACCTTTGTAATTGAGGTTTTAGAGTGTACTCTCACTTAGGAATTCCACATATTAATCTCTCAAGGTATTGAGTCATTCATGTGTGTTTCACGTTTTGCTTCATAATATTTATAAAATATAACTCTTAATATAAGAGGGCCTAGTGTTTTGTTGGGTGAATGTGCTGCTTGGGTTGCATTCTGTTGGCATATTCTGTTATTTTGTAAAAAATGATATGTGGGAAAAGAAATAAAGTTTGTTTCTCAATTAAGGAATAATAGTGTGGATCAATATACAAAATGTTCTGGCCCAAGTTGTCAATTTAATGTAGTTTTGAATTGTAGGCTTGGCGGCAAAGCCCATGTTTGGTTTGTTTGCTATTCATTTCACCAATATTTGTGCTTACTTTGTTAATATGCAAATCCTCTAAAAATGCACATTCAATCTCACAGGCCTAATGCGGAAAAAGTTGTCCAATATTTATTTTTCCTCAAATGAGAAGGTTAAGAGTAGGCTAGAAACCTGATAACACAACTAACCTGACCAAGCCAAATCAACTTGTTCCAATTCCGTCAGACTGTTAGGAGACTATCCTGTTAATTTTTCTTTTATAGTAATATAGCTAGACTTTTGTCCACTTCAGGATTTGATGCATGCAGTCATGTGTCTGTGTCTACGGGAACATTGTGAACAAAGTTACTAAAAATGTTCAGCATCTGTAGATGTAATATTAATTTTGCATTAACATTATAAGGGAAAGAGAAAACAAGGCTCAAGCTCCCTTGTGGAAAGAATATGGTTGTAGGTTTATTTGGTTTGAATTAGGCACTTATTTCATTTTGTTTCTTGGATGGATGTACCTTAATGGAAATCTCTATTGCCCATGCTAAAAAAGAAAAGAAATAAGTTATAGAATCAAGAGAGAAAAACTAAGGTTACACTGCAGTACATTAATTCTAAGAAAATGCTACTAGCTCTAAGATTGCATAGTTATCACACATACACATACATATATATTGTTCTTCTGCTGATTGGCTGGTTTAAACAATCAGAAAACTAACTAGTGGCTCTGCAAACATATTCCTTTCCTACTTAAATCCTTTATTAATCTAATTTTCAATTTGAGCTTCATTAATTTTCCTTGTATCTGACATTCAAATCTGATCCTTTGAAGATAGTATTATGTAGAGCACTTGGTTTGGTAGGTTGATTTTCAGATAATTTATTTACAATTTTCATTAGATCGTATTCTATTGAGTCTGTTATTGTACTATGGATGATTTCTGTGACCATCACATTTCTTGGAAATCCAATCCTGGATGCATCGGTCCTGTTGATGTTCCTCACCACAATGTATATTAAAAATGGGTCCATATGCAACCCAGTGATTATGATGTATAATTTTTGTATTCTAAATTAGTGCGCTTTCTTCTTGTTCATGTTTTTCCTAAATCAGTTTGTACCATATTCTACTGTTATTTGTGGTTGTCATCTATTTATTTATCATTCGCATAATACTTTTTAACTGTTCTTCAATCCCACCACATGATTAGGGCTTGTGCCTGGGGACAATAATGAGGGGAATGAAGAGAAGTTTGTTAGTTGTCTGACTCGGCTAGGCCCATTTTTCGGTTTGAAGTGAAGCGCTTCAAAGCAATGCTGATATACTCATGGGAAATTTATCTGCTGGAAGTTAGGACATTCAAAGTGTCGAGTGTTTTGTAATGGTATCTGGTACGTCTGCATTGAGAATAAAATAAAGATCATATGTGCTCAAGTTCTTTTACAGTAGGACACAGTCTTGAACTGCCAGGTGTTCTCTTGTAGGATATTATAGAATGAAATGCCTTAATGCTTTGACCTTGGAATGTGATTGGCCCCTTTGTTGAACTTCAACATATCTCCATTGTAAATCTCGACCACATTACTCATGTTTGAACTCTGAACTAGACTCCGAGCTTTTTATCTAAAATATGCACTTGATTGAATATATGCATGGTAGCAGCCCGAGTTTACACAAGTTGGTTGTGGGGAGGAAAGGTGTTTGATGGTGACAAGAACAGCATTGATGGTGTTGAGTGGAGTGGAGGTTACAGTTGTTTTTGAACCTGGGAAAAAATTCATCCATGATGGGATTCCCGCACTTACGCAGGTTAAAAAATGGATGTCATTCCAAAGCCAGAGGCTTTTTGGTATCAGTCCAAGATTAGGGTCAATAAGGTAATAGAGGAAGTCGGGGATCTTAAAATAGATATTTGAAAAAAAAAAGAGAGAAGAAAGTAAGTTACGATTACATTTTCCCACCCAAGGTTTGGCCAAAAATGCCCTGTCACCCTTGAACTTAATTATCGTATTATTTATAATCATTTAAAATTCCAAAATTATTATGTCTTCCTAGATGAACAAAAATTACAAAAAGTATGTTAAATATAAATTAACGTTTTTCTTATCATTTCCTTTCCTTTCACATTCTTCTTCTTAGAAACGTTTCAAACTCTACTTGTTTCCTTTTGCTAATTCATCTTTGGTGTTAATTCAATTTTGACATTTATTTTTATTATTGATCTTCCCATTTTTAGTTATTTCGATGTTGATGTCATTGTTTTCAACATACTTTGTGTTAACAAAACCTTTGATAACCTATTTTACGTTTCAATCTCTTCCTTTTCATTTCTATCAAATGTTGTTACTTTTGATAGTTCATTTCATCGATAATACCCTTCTAACTTCTTGCAATGTTGACTTCAATGTCAATCATTTCTCATCTATTCTTAAAAGTTAAACTACTCTCATACTTACCTTACCTTCCATTGAATGACTCGATTTCTTTTTAGTATTGTTATATTTTATCTCTTTGTTACATAGCTTTTTTATTTTCAAAAATTTGTGTGTTATTGTGAGATTAATGATGATAAATTTTCGATAATCAATAATTTAAATTTTAAAAGTTAATTTATAGATTTTTAAACTTATAAAAAAAAAAGTTGACCTGTATTATTTAAAATGTTCTAACGAGATTTGGGAAAGGTTATTCTAAGAAAAAATTGATTTGAAAATATTATTTAGTCTCTATTTTTTTCAGTGATAAAGCATTCATTAAGTTATTAGGGAACAGGAAACTCTTTTTGGACTTCATCGTGGTGTAAAAATGTAATTTACTGAAAAAAAAAAAAAAAACTGTTGGCTCAAAGTCTCAGAAGTCAAACCTGTTTTTAAAAGTCCCAATCAACAAAAAAAAAATAAAAAAATGAGAACTGTTGAAGCTGACACGAAAAACGATCTGTTTTCAGAACCAACCAATAATATCTGAGCTTGCAGTAGTGAATTATTCGACGAAAATGAGATCGAAGCTACTGTCCAGAGCATCCTTAACCAGTTATTGAACTTCCCCACCTGGCCTCTTGTAATTGCCTTCATATCTTTGTATTCTTGTCCACATCATCGCAGCAAACTTTAAAGAACTAAGTTTACAGGGGAACATTCTATTAGCATCAACAAAGAGCCGCATCAGCGTCTGGGGCATTTATATTTCTCGAACTTCCTGAGGAAGAACCAAGGACGGCTAGCTGAAGCAGTCATCAAATGTTCAGACGACTGCGACAAGAGGAACATTATAATGCGGCATTCGTGTAAATCAATTCCCTCGAATCAGAATCAAGGAGGGATATTCTTGAGGAATATCTGTTTATTCTTTCTCCAATTTTTGTACTTTACATTGATGACAGTACGAAACAGCTTCGTCCATTTTGGATCCTGCAGATATATTTATATGAACTGGACGTGATTGCACACCTGCAATACATAGTAAACAATATGAACTACGAAAATTATGATCCTTCTTTCCCTGACCAACCTGTTGTCGATCTCTACCTCCCGATTTGGGCTAAACTGCCAGCCTTCCGGTCCAAGCCAGCTTTCATCTGGGCTGCTGATGACTCCGACAAAGGGAGCAAGGATTCACTGACACTCACCTATGCTCAACTCAATGAATCAGTGCAGACTATTTCTTCTCAACTGTTACTTCCATTACAAAGAGGTGACACCGTTGTTGTTTTGTGCCCACCGGGGCTTCAGCTGGTTGAGATCATCTTTGGTTGCCAAAGAGCGGGCCTTTTGAGCATACCAATATTTCCGCCCCACCCTTCTTTTGCTAATGAAAATTATCACCATCTTGTAAGGGTTCTGTCACAGACAAAGCCTAAAGCTGCAATGGCTCACCCGGATTACATTGCAAATGTTAGAGAATACATTTCTTCGGCCTCTAAAAGTAAAAATCTTGCGGTTATGTTGCAAAGCATGAGGTGGATTTCTACGGATGACATCACAGAGATAAGGGTTGATTCAAATACGCGCGCTTTGCAGTATACTGGGTGCAAACCAGATGAAGTGTATTTGATTCAGTACACTTCAGGCTCAACTGGGATCCCAAAGCCGGTGCTTGTGACCGCAGGTTCTGCTGCTCACAATGTTAGAACAGCTAGAAAGGCTTACGATCTTCACCCCAATAGTGTTATCGTCTCTTGGTTGCCTCAGTACCATGACTGTGGCCTCATGTTTCTGTTACTGACTATTGTATCAGGTGCAACATGCGTTCTAACGTCACCTAATGCATTTCTTAGGCAGCCAAGACTATGGCTCGAGCTTATTTCAAAGTTCAGAGCTACTTGTACTCCTGTTCCATCGTTTACATTGCCACTAGTTGTGAAACGAGGTGGGGTTGATAATGGCACTTCACCGATAAACCTATGGAGTATGAAGAACCTGATCCTCATTAATGAGCCGATTTATAAGAAATCGGTGGAAGATTTCGTTGATTCGTTCAAAGACTTTGGACTTAATCCATCGTCTATCTCTCCATCTTATGGCTTAGCAGAGAACTGCACTTTTGTTTCAACAGCCTGGAAGAGAAACGACAACAACTCAGATGATACTTTCCAAACCCTCCCGTCTCATAAACAACTCCTACCAAGTGCAAGACTTGCTTCAAACTATGAAGAAGAGGACGAGGACATAACGATTGTAGTGGTAAATGAAAATACTCACGAGCCTGTTGAGGATGGAGTTGAAGGAGAGATTTGGGTTTCATCTCCAAGCAATGCCTCCGGCTACCTGGGTCACCCGTTCTTAACTCGCGAGATATTTCAAGCAAGGTTGGCTAACATGGCGAGCAAGTGTTTTGTTCGTACTGGAGATAGAGGAATCGTGAAGGGAGAAGAAAGATTCCTCTTTGTGACTGGTCGATGTTCAGATGTCATAAAGCTTGCAAACAATGAAGAAATACACCCTCACTACATCGAGACAGCCGCATATAATGCTTGTCCAAAGTACCTCAGAGGAGGGTGCCTAGCTGCATTCAAGATTTCAAGAACCATTGCCGTCGTCGCTGAGATGCAGAGAAATGAGAAAGATATAACGGTGTTGAGAATGATCTGTGAGAAAATGAAGCTGGGTGTTTTCAAGGAAGAGGGGCTTGAACTAGGGATCGTGTTTCTAGTAAAGAGTGGAGATGTTCCAAAGACTACTTCAGGTAAAATACAAAGATGGGCAACTAAGCATAAGCTTATACAAGGTCAAATGAGCATAGTAATGGAGATGGGATTGGACAATGTGTCAGCCATAACTCAAGCAAGCAAAAGGAAAGGAAGAGCCATCGGTAAAGATGAAGAAGAACATAATTTTGTTTCCTTCGTCAACTCTCAAACTCGTCCCTCCTTGCTCTCCCGACTGTGAGATTTGTGTTGCTTCGCCTGAAATATTGTAATTATTGTGGTGTTGGTCTTCATAAGGATAACTTCACAAAGAACATTTTATGGATGATGTTTGGTTGAATCTCGTCGGGTTTGAACAAAATTATACTTCGAATTTACCTCGACTCTTATCCTAAAGAGAATTTATTGCTTGACTCATTCAGCTTAGTTGATCCAAATTCAAGCAATTGGGACCAAATTCAGTCTCTTAAAAACAAGGGAAATTTGAGAAACCCAGGAAGTAACATGGGGCTAGCCTGGCTGTGCCTCAAGTAATAGTAGTGAGTTCCATGTCGGCTCAATGGATTGGCAATTTACAGCCCAATTACTCCAAGTGTCATCTTCCCTAAGATACAGAGTAAACTGTATGCATTGGACTAATTTGTGTACTGACCAGGATGGGATGTCAGGTCAATCAGGCCTGGCCTCCTCTTAAAAGACATAGCCCACACGGATTTCTCTAGGAGTGTTAGGGTTTGGCCCAGAACTGATCTAACACCGCTCACAAAGAAGAAAAAAATTTAAAAAATTAATAAAATATAAAACGATGAACTGACCCGCTAAAGGCCTATGAAGGTATGACTCATGGAGTCTTAAGCTCCATCTCGAACCTTATCATGTCGTGAGTGGGCACAATCTACAAGATCTATCCTTTGGTGGGTTTATCGTTCCATTACAATGAAATATTATTATGTTTCTCTAATTTAAATCATCAAATAATACATCATGATTAGCATTAAAATTAATTCTTATTAGTCTTGCCCATCCTTATATTATAGTTATCATTATGGAGTTTTTTTTTTTTTTTAAATTGATTGCCTTATCGATTTCATTGATTGAGTTCAATGTTGCTTTTGTAAAATTGCTTAGTTTTATTTCAATACTTGGTTTTATCAATTATTTCAGGTGACTGAAAATTTTTTAAGTATGAAAATGAAGCAATTTCAGAATGGGTAAAAACAGAATCTTATTACAACATGCAAGCATTTATTGGGTTATTTGAAAATAAATAATGAAATTTAATTAAACAGAATCTAATTTAGAATATTAATTACAATTTTAGAAAAAAAAAAATGTCAAAGGACAAAGTCCCACCCAAGGTTTGCTCAAACAACAAAATTTTATATTATAACTTTTAAAAACTTAAATATCTATTTATTAACTATTTTTTATTCAATTTTTTTAACATTTTTGATAAACCCTCGTAAAAATATAATTTATTATTTATATAAAAAATAAAAATTTTAATAATATTTTAAAAAATATAAAATTAAAAAAACAGTCATTGTTATTAGTAGCGTTATCGATAGTTGTGGCCACCAAAAAATGAATCGATAATTAAAAATGGGCACATGATTCAAAAAACGACTAGATTTGATCACTACGTTTGGTAAAGATAGTTTAGTAAAAACAGTTAAATTTGATCACATTTGTCATCAAATATAATTGGAAATGGTCGATAAGACTAAGACCGATCATTTTTGGTTGTTTTGGGTCACAATTGATGGCAGAAATGAACAGATCTGATTATCTTCTGAATCGGGTAGTTATTTTTGATCACCTGGTTTATTTTTCAACTATCGTTGCCACTAGCAATGATGGTAACTTTTTTTTATTTTTTATTTTAACTATTGATAATTTTTGAATATTTTTTATAATTTATTTTAATATTTTAATAATTTTTATATAATTTATTTTATTCTTTTATTTTTTAAAAATTATTTTTATCAAAAAAATAAAATACTTTTTTAATTATTATTGATGAATATTTAAGTCTTTTAAGAATTATAAGATTAAACTTCGTGTTTTGAGAAAACCTTAGGAGGCTTTGGCCAGAAAAAAATATATATATATATTCTTTTTTTTTTTTCTCTTCTCCCAATTTCATGAAGCCGAATTCTTAAATCCAAAGAGCCACCTGGTCGATAGACTAAATCTAGCCAATCTTTTTCTTCTTTCAATGTTTATCATAAATGTAAAAAATAATAATAATTAAATTTATACATAATAGTTAAAAAAAAGCTGCATGATAAGAAAAACAAAAATTTCAAGGTATAAGAGGATTCAGTGAATTTGGTAACAAGTGTTTTGTCTGATGCGAAGCAGACAATACCTTACAATTTGATAATAAAAAGTTCCATGGCAGAATAGGATCAGTTCGGAGAGCAGTAGCAGCAGCATGACATCATTGAGTTTACAGGTTGATTTAATTAGCAAGAAGAAGACTCTATGTGTGTGTGTGTGTGTGTGTGTGTGTGTGTCGTGTTTAAATTTGAAAAAGATCGAGAGAGGAGATTTGGAATTTGTATGGGATGAAGCTGTTCTACACTGCACCAAAAATGAAGAGTGAACGGGCAGGTACCAAAGCGAAAACGTGGAGAAGGAGAGACAAATAAAGCCATCGATTGCATCACGGAAAGGTAAAGACATTGCTTTGCTTGGGGCAAGCGTGGCTTGCCAGAGAGTTTCAGAAATGCGCACAATAGCATTAACCCCTCTCTCTCTCTCTTTCTCTCTTTCTCTCTATCTCTCTGGTGCAAGTGCAACTGAGATTGAACAACAGGACAAGAACAAACTACAGTGCACGGACCGTTCCTTCCCTCTCTTCTTTTTTTCATCTTTCACCTTTTCTTTTCTTACTGTTTTCCATCTATTTTGTTTACTCTTAATTAGCTTCTAATAACCATGATTAAACGCAGGAAAGTTTGAACTTGTATCATTAATATCATTTGAACATGGTATAAACCAGTTTAATGACCATGAAGTAAGATTAAGATACGAAGAAAAGGTGAAAAAAGCAATGAAAGTGTTACGTCGCTTCATGAAAGGTAAGCTAGGCAAGTGGCCTCTGAGTAGTATCCATGTGTATATTAGGTTGGTTCAGAAGGAGGGTGAAGTGGCTTAAGTCTGAGATAAGAAAAAAATGGAAGGAGCAATAATGAAGGAAAAGAGTGGGACCCTAAAATGGCAGGGCGTGGGGGAGAGATGAACATGACGTTGTCGGACATTTTTGTAAAGAGAAAGAGAAAATATGCTTCTGAATAATCTCATCAATATCTCACCAAAAGGTTGACCACCCTTATCTCCCCGGCTTCATCACAAGCAACCAAACTGTCTCTTGTTCTTGAATATGTAGTTGGCTAGCTTTCTTGCTGGGAAGCACACAACAGAAGACTGAAGAACCACCATCTTCCTGAACGTAAACTTTAACTCTTCACTTTTATTTCCTTCTCTAAAGCTGTGAGTTTGATCTGTCCTTTCAACTTTAATTTCTTGTTTGTTATTTCAGAGGGTACTTTTATCTTTTATTATTGCAAGCTATAACAATTCTCTCTCTTCTTCTTCTTCTTCTTTTCTGTCTTTCTGAGCTTAACTTGTTTGCATGGTTAATTTAGAGGCATCGGTTGTTAGGTGAGTGCAGGAGAGGAGCTTAATACTGAATATTTATAAAATATAAGAGAGTTAAAAGAAGAATATCTACTAGCATATATAATAGATCCAGAAATTAAAGGGTTTTTTTTTGTTTTTTGTTCGACTAGACTGAGAAGTTGACTGCATTAATAATGGAATTAAGGGAAGATAATGAAGCAAGAACGTCAGGCTTGGAAAGAAGGAGAGAAGGGAATACTAATGGTACTTCTATGAACAGTTTGAATCAAACCCTAGATCCATTACAACGACAGCCATCACTTGGCTCAGGAAGATCTCCAAACCCAGATCGAGTTACTGTCAGCAGTTCAACAATTGCACCCATCTCCATTGGATCGAACTGCAAAATAGGCGGTGTAAGGTATAGAGAATGCCTTAAAAACCACGCAGCCAGTGTTGGTGGCAACGTTTTCGATGGGTGCGGTGAGTTCATGCCTAGTGGCGAAGAAGGGACCCTGGAAGCCTTGAAATGTGCTGCTTGTGACTGCCACCGAAACTTTCACCGAAAAGAGGTGGATGGCGAGACCCAATTCAGCGGCAATTGTAGCAGAAGAACCATAATGCTTAACCCACTTCAACTGCCCCCGCCATTACCATCTCCGACGATGCTGCATCATCAAAAATATTCAATAGGTATGCATACTAGTCCATCAGGTGCAATGGTTGCACCCATGAATGTGGCTTATGGAGGTGTTAGTGTGGGTACTGAATCTTCTAGTGAAGATCTTCATGTGTTCCAGTCTAATGCTCACGAAGGAGTTCATCAACCCCCACCTCCTCCTTTTGTTGTGTCCAAGAAGAGGTTCCGGACAAAATTCACGCAGGAACAGAAAGATAAGATGATGGAATTTGCTGAGAAAGTTGGATGGAGGTTCCAGAGGCAAGATGATGAAGAAGTGGAGAAATTTTGCGCTGAAGTTGGTGTGAAGAGGCAGGTTTTCAAGGTCTGGATGCACAATAACAAGAATAATGTCAAGAAGCAACAACCAGACGCAGGAGATTAAAGAATCAGTTGAATATTAAGGGGATTGTTAATGGATATCATCAGCGATTTATGTAATTATTCATTTTAATCCTTGTTTATCTTTCCAAATTATCGACGTTAATTCTTATAAACAAGATCTTGTGCTGGTTTCCCTTTTGTGCTGGTTATCCCTCTCTCTCTCTCATTCATCCTCGCAGCTGCCTAAAATTTCTCAAAAATGCTTGCAGGGATGGAAAATGAAAGAACATGTCTTATATTTATGTTGTCTTTCACATACAACGAAGGTTAAATGATGAGCTGATGGAAAAGCTTGGCTGTCTTAATTGTTTTCATGATTCTGGTTGAATGCTGCAAATTATTGAGTTTTATGGCTATTTATCCTCAACTGAATCTGCCAGGTTTCAGGTCTGGGCCTGTTCGATCAGAAACTCCATTAAAGGTTATTTACAGTCCGGTGTGGTCCTTCCAGTGAAATCTTCAAAACAAACTATAAAAGTGATTATTAAAATTTCAAACAAAATCAAATCATTATATGTTTCAAATTAAATAATTTAATTTAATTTGTATTATGATTTAAACATATAAAATGTAAGAAATAATAACACTTAGAAATATTGAATTAATCTTTTTTCCATTTCTAAAAAAATCTAAAAATTTATTTGTTTATTAGAAAAAATTTCCAATCCTCGAATAAAAAAATAAATCTAATTTATATACACCAAACCCAACGAAGGTTTCCCTAAATGACATTTCACACCCATAAACTTTTAAAAAACCAAATACCCTTCCTTCAGCCAAAGTTCATCCACTTTTATTAACCTTTTTTATTGAAATAACTACAATACCCTTTAATAAAATAATATTAATATTAAAATAAATTTTAATACAATAATAATTAATTTAAAAAATTAATAAAAATAAAAAAAAACAACCACTACTATTAGAACTGATAATCATCGTTAAATAATTAAATAGTCAAAAACCATCATCTGATTTTATTGACGATTTAATTTGAGCATCTCGATAATAGAAGTGACTAGATCTGACGAAGGTAGCAAAAGATAGATGAAAACTATCGACTAACTCAAAACCAACTGTTTTTGTCCACTCTTAATGGCAAAGATGGTTAGATTTGACAGTCATCACTAAATCTGATTGTCTCCGCTGTTAAAACGGTCAATGAAAATGGTTACTTGATTAGATTAACGATGGTCACCATTATCGGTGCTACTGCCAACAGCGATGGTTACGTTTTTAATTTTTATTTTATTTTTTAAATTTATACTAATTTTTTTAATTTATATAATTTTTATTATTATTCTAATATTATTTTATATTTTAATTATTTTTTAAAAAATAATTTTATTATTTTTTAATTTTTATTCAAAAAAATAAAAAAATAATTTTTTAATTAGTTAAATTTAATTATTAATCATTTAAGGAAACCTTGGGTGTGCGAAAGTCGTTTAGCCATTTATATATTTTGAGAAGGTGCTCAGTCATTCAAATATTCAAAATTATATAATAAATCTGAATCAACTTTTACCAAGGTAAGGCTTGAGAAATAGCGCACATTGGAAGCTGGAAATTGGAACAAGGCATTGTAAATGAATGAAGACAAAAATCTTAGAAATTGGATTTCTCAAAAATAAAATAAAAAAAGGGATTCATAAAAGTAGAATATATATTCAGTAAAATCCCATCCAATTTCTCTTCAAAAAATTCTTCCTTCAATAAACTCTTACCACTAAATCAACGTAAAACCCAACCCAAGTGCACAGCATAAGCCCTTAAAACATCTTTATCTCTAAAATGATCCCTAAAAACCTTTAAAAAATATATAAAAATTGAATAATTTCGGATTCTTTAAGCCAAATAAGAACAAACAATAAATCAAAACTAGGTTTGATCATAGCATGTCTTGATGTAACCCACACAATCCTCCGCTCTTGGGGGATGCCTTCAGCATTGAGAAACATGTCTGTACGACTCGTTTAAATCATGGTTTGAGACAAAAGAAAAGAAAGGAAATTTTCCAATATCACAGATTTGAAGTCGTGGCCATTTGATAGAGGAGTTATGATTTTTGTTTTGTGGGATTAATTAGAATTTTTTTTTATAATCCGGAAATTTTTATTTATACCAATCAATTAATCTTAACTAATCAAATAGAGTTAGGGTTAAATTCGAATCAAATATATTTAGATTCATTTTTGAATTCAACTCAAATGAGCTCGAAACGAATCGAATAAATCCGAATACGAACATGAACCTGAACTGTAATTTTAAAATCCAATGAATATGAGCCTGAATACGAACTATGCAAACCGAACATAAATACGAATCCGAACTTAAAATAAAAAATTTTTAATTATATTTTATTAATTATTTGTATTAATTATAATTTTTAATAAATATAAAAACGAATTATATGAACCGAATATGAATACGAACACGAACTTAGTTATATGAACTGAATACGAATACGAACTTTGATATAAAATATTCGACGAATACGAATACGAATCTGAATCTAAATAATACAAAACGAACCCAAATATGAACATATATTTGTTCACTTTTGATTCGATTTGAATCTAACCCTAAATAAAATAAATATGAAAGTCTATAACCATTGAGACCTATAATCATAGCCAGACAAAGTAATTTTTTTATTTTATTTTTGTTGGCTTGTTTTAATGTGAATATTCTACCTGTTACTCAATCGTCCTCCCATGCTAGCCTAATAAATCCATGTTGTTTAACCCCCAAAAAATAAAAAATTTATGATATGATTTGGTTTCAAAATTAATTAAGTTGCAACTTTTCAAAGTCTTCAAGTTAAATCTTCAAGTTAAATTTGACTATTAGAATGTTGACCAAAGATCAACTTTTCAAATAAAGCAAAATCTTCAAGTTAAAAACGTCTATACAAAGTCTTTTTTTTTTTTTTTTCATAAAACTCTACATCTAATTTAAATACTTTTTCAAAGTCAATGCTTCTATTTTCAAACCAACAACTAAATTGATTATCAAAGCAAAAATCGATTTTAAAAGGAAGTCTTAGGAGCCATTCAAGGATTCAACTTCTCTTCTCTTTGCACTTCAAATAAAATCCTTTGAGAGTGTGCATAATCATACAAGTTGAAAGGCAAAAATAATTATTATCTTTATATTCTTTAAAAACTTGAGCAAAATCTAGTATATACTATTATAAATAATGAAGTCTCGAATCAACTAGTATACATGATCTCATAAAAAACTAGTTTATCGATTTGATAAGATGATAATAGAACTTTAAAAGAGTTTTTTTGCATAAATGAACATAAAATGTTTGAAATAGAAACTCTAAACCATTATAAATCGATTAGGTATTCTTTTTCCCTTTGTCCATTTAATATATTGTACTTTTAATATTGTTAAAATGTTAATATAATTGTTTAAATTGATTTAGATTGACTAAGTTAACTCCTACTATATTTTATCTCACATTCGTCACCTTTCTATAAATAACCTAGAAATCTTAGTTTTACGATTAAAAGTTTTGCACTGAGACTGGGGGCAAAACATGTGCAATTGGGCAAGTCTATCTTATTAGAATTGAAAAGATCGTCTCCACCAGAGAAAAAAAATATTCGATAATTCAAGTGAAGAAGGGAACGGGGAAGGCAACAAGGAATTAGTGATGTTAGAGTGAATTCTTAGTATGATGTGATTCCTGATATTAAGACAATAAAAGAGATAATTGAAAAATCATAGAAAACGAATGATATAATAACTACAAGTAAATGTTATCAAGATTGAGATATTATATTAAAAGAAATAACTTTTTTGACTTTTTTTTTTAATAATTCATTTAATAACCTATAATAATTTGCTCTTAGGCCTAATACAACTTTTAAATAGTTTTGCCTAAAACCCTATTCCTAAAAATTAAAAAAAAAAAATAAACAAAATTACAAAAAACCTAAAAATACCCTTAAGATATAAATCATCAAAAAATTATAAAAACACCCGTGAAAAAAAAGAAAAGAAAAAGAGGTCCAAAGCCTTTCAAAATGACTCTAAAAAGCGAAAAAATGGCCACCAACCTTATGGAATGAACCACATCAGTTTGTGTCCATTTTCGATACATCTAGCCGGTTCATGTAGCATTACTCTTAATAATATGGGTATTAAGGAAAAAGTCTCTCTGTGCTATATTTGGCTTATACTCTTCTATTTTTATCAAATTCAGTAAAAAATTTACATATGTTTAAAAAATTTTATTAGCCAACTTGATGTTGTGTTTGGCATCCAAACCTACCAATTTTAGGTTTGATCCTAAACCTACCAATTTTAAGTTTGATCCTAACTTGTTGATGAATTGTATTGAGTCAGACTTAAACTTACATAGCCCACTAAACTGTGGACCATATCGAACGAAGGTCTATAGGATTGTGGGCTCTAACAGATTGTATTGACCCACAAAATTTACGGGTTTGGAGCACGATTTACAATATAATAAATCATATTTTTACAGGGTTTTTGATAAACTAATCTGTTAAAGATTAATTTTTGTATTTTCTAATATATTTAAGCATTTTTATTTTAACGATCATATAATGCCCATGGGTATAATTCGAAAATTTGTTAGTCTTTTCAATACATTAATACTTGTTCTAATCATCATATGATTATATTCATCTATCTAGTATAGGATTATGACTTGTTTTGATTATCCTATTATTATGATTTTATTTCTTGTTCAATCACTCCAAACCATCTATGTTAGTGGATATAAATGAATTTAATTAAGATGTTGTGCATACTTTATAAGCTCGTCGGATAATACTTGTACATATAAAGTTAGCTAGATCTATATTGTATTATACCGAGGATGATACAATGATTTTTTTTCTCTCCTTCCTCTTGTTTGTGTTTTCATTTATTTTTTCTTCTCTTCTTCTCACACTCTTATTTATTTTTCTTGTTCTTGAGATCGTATTAATTCTTCAATAAAAATATATATATCATATTTATTAGGATTGGATTCGAGTAGAATCGAATATAAACTGTAATATGTTCGTATTTAGGCTCGTTTCGTATTATTCGGATTCGGATTCGTATTCATATTCGTCAAATATTTTTATAATAAAGTTCGTATTCGTATTCGGTTTGTAGAACTAAGTTCGTATTCGGCTCATATAACTAAGTTTATATTCGATTCGTATTCGTATTCGTATTCTATTCTTATCATTTGTTTTTATATTTATTAAAAATTATAATTAATACAAATAATTAATAAAATTTAATTAAAAAATTATTATTTTAAGTTTGGATTCATGTTCGTGTTTAGTTCGTATAATTCGTATTCGAACTCTTATTAGTTGAATTTTAAAATTACAGTTTAGATTCATATTTGGATTCGTTTCAGACTCGTTCAAACTGAAC
This sequence comes from Anacardium occidentale, assembly GCA_026122585.1. Lineage (NCBI taxonomy): Eukaryota > Viridiplantae > Streptophyta > Magnoliopsida > Sapindales > Anacardiaceae > Anacardium > Anacardium occidentale. The sequence continues at coordinate 1,226,290 of JAJEJH010000024.1, forward strand.
TTAAAAACAAATTCGAATATATTCGATTTGAATCAAATCTTAAAATTTATAAGTAAATTTTTATGTTTTTAGATAATATATTATCATATGACTCTAATATGAATAAATAATTTTAAATTAATATATAAATATATGATACATTATTTAAATAAAAATACTCAACGTTACTCAAATTCAAGTTCGAATTTGTTTCTTTGCAATTCAGTCAAACCGAATTGATAATAAAATTTGACTCAAATCGTATCGAATCCAGGGCTTCATTGGTAATTACATTTTGTTCAGATATTTTCCCGCCCCTGCTCTCTCTTTGTTATCTCGATTTTCTACTTTTTCTTTTGATATGATGACTCTGGAAATTTATTAGAAAAGAGTACGACTACACAAGCTTAATATTAAAAAATAATAATAATAATAATAAACACTTACTTCACTAGGAAATATTATTACGAAGAGAAAATCAGAACAAACTTAAACGTTAGAAAATTTATTACAAACTTAAGGTGGGGGAGGGGCCAGGCCAGCAAAACACATGCAGTTGGCTTTTAATTTATCAACTTCGTATTATCAACAACAGTAAAACCACGAGCATTGATTTAGATATATTTTATACTTGCGCATATGCTTTTGGGCGCATCTTCTGTCAGCATTTCTCCCATTAAATCTTCAGATTCTTCATAAGCCTGATCACATAACAGAATACAAAAATTAAGCATCATTAGTCAGATGATAATCTTGTTTTACCCGCACCAGAATAACATAATCTTTCAGATTTTAGATTTTCAATCTAAAGATGGAACCGTCTGATCTTCTTTTCTTTCTTTTTTGGGTTTATTAGCCGACATGCAGATTTCAAATTGGGTTCATGGCTGACTCCAAATTACAGGGCCATGTGCTTGTGACCTAGAGCAACCAGGATTAGATTTCATGTGGGATTTTTCTCAATATAAATATAACTGGAAGCTATATAAAGTAATATTAAAAAATGCCGAGGGGATGAGGTCGGTGTATGGATTGACCTGTGGCTAACCGAAAGGAAAATAAGAATGGATGACATGTCAGAGGAAACATGGACAAGTTCCGAGCTCTGAAAGTGTAAGTCGATAATGGATTTAAGGTATATGTTATAGCAATATTATACTTTTCAAGAATATGCAGTTCTCTTTTAGACATGTAAATGGCAAATTGCTGCAGACCCTTAGGAGCTTAATGTGTTTGGCGTGCGACTGTGATTCTCTAAGGAAGAGATAGAACTTAGAGAATGTTTATAGTAGAATGCAACTTAACAGAAAGGAAAAAAAAAAAAAAAAAGTTGGTGAAAATGTAAGAAGTATGTACTAATTACCTTCGACTATCAGTGATTCCTATACAGTTGGCCCCAGTGGTGGGCTTGTAATTGGGGAGTGGGAACTGGCCAGATTCTATATACATGAGGTCCTGCACAAGGCGGTCGTAGTGTCTCCTGACTTCCTCGGGAGACTTTCCATCCACCGCCCTGGCCACATTTATCCATCGGTCTGGGGCATCCTTGTCATAAACAGCCAGTGCCGTCTCAAATTGCTTGTTTTGCTCGGGGGTCCAAGTCGAGTCAGAACGACGTGAAGAAGAGAAAGAGGTCGATGACATTGATCTTATAAGCAAGATGATGAAGAAAGTGCCTCGGTCAAGGGAGAAGACTGAAGTCGAGGGATGGTATGAGCAGGAGATTGCCATGCCTGCTGCTTCTTATAAGAGGTGAAGTGGTGGGTTAGGCAAGTTGGAGAATATTTTTAAGGGTAAATTAAGATGTGATTCGCTTGCTTAATCAAGCAAGGCTAAACGAGTGAAGGAGTTGAATAGAGCGAGAGAATCAAATGTTAAAGTCGTAGCTCTTTATAAAGTCTTTCTCTCGTCCTTTGTTTTTAGTATCATCAGCCAGTGGACATCTTTTAGAATTTACCAGCAGGCATTAGATGCCTCAACAAGATGAAATTCTGTCCCCCAAAATCCACAGTAAGATATTCTATTTTCTCTTTAGTGGGCCTACCATGCTTCTTTCCCTGGCTGGCTTATTTGACCAATTTAATCGAGAAAATCTAAGTTTTATGTTGCATATCTTTGAAAAAATATTAAAATATTTTATTTATCATTATTATATTAAAAAAAATTACAAACATCTTGTATAACTCTTATAGTACACTTATTTTCGATATAAATTAATAATACAAAATATTTTTCTTTTTTATTATAGTTTACTATACATTTCATGTATTCTAAAATTCTGATAATTATTTTTCATAAATTGTTTGTTTCAATATTAATAAAAGATTTAATAATTTGGGGTGCATTTGATTCAATTAAATATAACTTAATTTGAATGAATCAATTTCACATTAAAATTTTAATTTGATAACTTACTTCAATATCGACTCTTTTTTATTTAATAATATTATTTATTTTAACGATATTATTTATAATTTTAAATGAATTAAATTTTAAACTAAAATTTTAATTTAATAACTGTATTTGAGATCTACTTTTTTCGCCTAGTAACATAATTCAATCTTATCATAAATGCTATACATCAACTTTGTTGACAGTTTTTGATAATTATACCTTGACCTCAAAGAATTAAAACTCCAATTGGATATTACAACTTTGATTGAGGTTGAGCGGACGGCGAAAGATTCATTATTCTCGCTTTCTAAGGTGAAGGCGTACCCAACAAGGGGGTGGGGGCCGGCTGTGTACCCTTTTTTGTTGCTTGTGAATGCTATCATCAAGATGAAGAAATTAATGCATCTTTTTATCCGAGCTTATCCTTAAATTTAGTACGTCACTGATTATCGGAACTTGGAAACTGCGTTTTATCTCCTTCTGAATACTGCTGGGCAACATGACATTTCGAAGATTTCTTGGCCGGCAATTTGGTGGGGCTTGTGGTCATCATAATATATATATATTTTCTCAATTCTCTTGTTCTATGTTCTTGGGCGCTGTATCATCAGAGTCAGTCAACAGATGCCGCTCTTTTAGGAGAGCTTGTGTCAGCTTCCTTCTTACTGCTAGGGTGAAACCCTTCAGTTACTGTATTGCCCTAGCTGTAAATTTGCAAGCATCCACCATTTTCGCTTTGAAAGTGGAGTTTAATGTGAGATAATCATAAATTATTTGATGAGATGGCGTTAAAATTGGTTTGTTTACGTGGTCTTGGTCTAGCCAAATCGATATTTTTTATCCACTTTGTTTTAATTCATGTATCTATATTAATCCAAAACTCTTCGCACATGTTTTGGCACCAATCCACACATAGCAGAAATCATGAGGCATTATCCGTTTTGTCTTTGTTGAGAGTCTTTGCCTTGTGGTGTGGCAAGATGGCAAGCAAATTAAAGAAGCGTTTAGTGTCCCTGTAATGAATCCTCAACATATAGTGTGCAGCCAGATTCCATTGTAGACACTTTTACTAGTTTTGGCCAGAGATATTATTGACCACATGATAAAGTAAAGCTTGAGGAATCTTTTAAAAACAACGCCAAGTCTTGATATTTAGAAAGAATCCTTATCATCTCAAGTCCACTCCCAGAAAGTTGTGTCAATGTGTTCACCTGTTACTCAATTCCTGTAGAGATGTGGTCCTTCTTCACCGGCAAAGTACGTTAAGTTAATACCAAAAATCTATTAATTTGATAGTTCTTGGTTGGAAAAGACGAACAGATTTTAATAATAAAAGAAGCTGTAAGCTGTGACTTCTCAGGAGTTTGAGTAAGCTCGTACTCACATCCACACGTTTGTCTCTGGTCCGTTCATCTTCTAGCAAAATCATAAGCACCACCCTTAGAGGGAATCTTTGAATAAATGGAAAATTAGATTACGGAGCTATAAAACATGTTTCCCGAGGGAGAAGAAGACAATATTCTTTGTATCAATCAGCCTCACAGCCTTCAATGAGGGGAGGGTATGTAACATCGTCTCTTAATCAGGACCAGTGCTAGCTTCATTTAAGACCCTTGTCGATGTGGGATTTTTTGCCACAACCAATGTGATCGCGTTATCAGTGAATCTAATTAAAGAAAGCAGTATAAAATCCTGATAGAATGTACGAAATGATAAGGAGTAGATGCTTGCGGTCATATCACAAACAATGAGGACCCAATTGTACAATCTAGCAGCTTGAGGTGATAGATGATCTTTTAAGATGCTGGCGTATATTCTAGAAAAATATATGCAGCCTCTTAACCAATACCCTCCTCTACTTTTATTCTGATTGAGAAGATACGTTCGCTTCGGTTCATTTCAGACTAGAAAGGAGGCATAGATTAAATACTTGCGTGCACCAATATCAGGAGCCTGGATATTATTCTTTAGTTGGTCAATTCTTTTTAAGTTTAAAGTTCCTTCAACTTAGACATTTACCTAACTTTCTATCAACCAACCACTTGCTGAAGCAAAAAGCTTCTTATCTATGAAATATACTGAAGATAAACTATAATTTGAAAGCTTATTATCTCGACCTGTTCTGGGTCTAATTCATTTTAAGCTTTGCCTTACCGTTTTGTGCAAGGATACTTTGTTGACTATGAAGAATATGGTATTAAAACTTGAATGGTTAACGGTTATGCATGGCTGCAGTAACTGTGTTTCTTCTGTTAGAATTTTCTGCTTGGAACGGAAGTTGACAGGGACCATGTCAACTCTATATTTTAGTCTATATGCGTGGCCTCTCATGGGCAGAAGTCATCTTGGCGGGGTCCTAATTCATTCTGAGCTGAGGTTTCTCGTAGCAGGCTCATGTTTGCTATCGTTTTCAGTCAGCATACATGTGTTAAGACAATTCTCTGGGAATTGTTCGAGGGGAATCTGCAGTCTGAACCGCGTGGAAAATCTTCGAGAATAATAAATGTGAAGTGTGAACCAAAGAAATCAGTCTGATAGAGACTCTGTTTTTCATTTCGGTCCACTAATAAGCCATTGGGCTTTTTCTATGTTCACAATTTAATCGTCAAAACATGTTTAAAATTTAGGTTGAATAACATAGTGCCACCCAAAGTTTGGATTAATAATATTCCCACTCATGAAACTTTAAAAACGTAAGTACCCACCCTTAGAAAGCATTTTGGTCTTTTAAAATAATTTAAAAAATAAATTTTATAAATAATATTAAAAACAAATTTAAAATAAAAATATTAAAATAATAAAAATTATTAAAAATTATTTAAACATTAAAATAAAATAAAATAATAAAAAGTAGTCACCATCAATTTTTATTATTATTTTAATAATTTTATTTTAAATTTATTTTAACATTATTTTTATTAAATTTTATTTTAATATTAATATTATAAAAAATATTTTGATCTTTTTATAATAAAAAACTAGGTGTTTAGATTTTAAAAGTTTTGGGGGTGACCATGTCGTTAAGCCAAACTTAGGTGGCAACAGACGTTCGGCCTAAAATTTAATCCAAACTAAATTGTTCAGCCAGTTGCAGTCAAATCAATTAGCAAAAAAAAAAAAAAAATGCTGTCAAATCAGTTTAATTGACTGGTCTAGTCCAAATTTTGAGCATAAATTATTTATGGGTCAAAAGAATTCCAAATAAATTTTATTGATCAAAGAAGTCAATTATGTCTGATAATTTGACCTTAAAATTAAAGTATCTTACGTAACTTGCCACGGTAATTGTAGATAACAAAAATCTAACTAAATGATAAAAAATAATTATTTAATTAAATTAATAATTAAATTTAATTATTATTAAAAATTTGATCATTTTTATCATAACGAAAACGATTAAATTTGATTATTTTCATAATTAAATATAATCAAAAATAGTCACAATATTTAATAGAAACAGTTTGATATGTTACAAACTCAATTAAGAAAACTAGTTTATCAAGTGAGGGTGCTTACACCCTTATAAACTACACCAAAGACTTATTCTTAGGCGATGTGGGACTTACCACACATAAGTCTCACATTGCCTGGGAATAGACCTTTAGTGTAGTTTATAAGGGTCTAGGCACCCTCACTTGACAAATCGGTTTTCTTAATTGAATTCTACCTCACTTTGTAATATATCACAGTTAAATTCTATTGCTAATCTAATCAAGTAGTAATTTTCATTCACCTAAGTAGGTTTTTTATAGTCATTGTCGTCAATAGTGATGATCTTTTTTTTTTTAAATTTTGTTATTATGTTAATATCATTTTATATTAACTTTTATTTTAATATTAATATTATTTATTTTAATAAAAAATATTTTAATCATTTTATTAAAAAAATATTGATAAATTTAATAAAAAATTAATCAATAGTTGAGAATTTAACTTTTTTAAAGTCATAGGAAAACTTTTTTTTGGGGTGGGAATAAGTCTTTTGGCCTTTTAATTGATAACTGAAATACCATTAATATATAAACCCCACTTTAATTCACTTTCTTTTCAAACAATCTCAACATCAAAACCATATTTTTAACATTCAAACTCTATATTGTTAATTTATGAAGAGAACATGTGAAATTTTAGTTATTCATCACTTGATGGTGCATATATTTAAATGATTTTTCTTTGTTATTTGTTGAGTTAGAATAAAATGTGAAGCTAAAGATTGTATGATACTTAAAATTAGGTATTAGATAAATTTTAGAATTAGGGACGTGATAAAGACATGTATGGGAACGAAATTGAATTATTGCCTAGAAGGAGGGAACTAGGATTAGTTGTCTATCTTTCTAATAGGAGGGGGCAAACACATGACCAAAATAGTTAGAGGATACAAAAGATAATAAAAAAAAAAATGTGAAAGCTAAAGAGGATGGGGTGGGTGTTTGGCTTTTTAAAACTTCATGGTGGCATTGTCTTTTAAACAAACCTTGAGTGGGACTATGTTGTTTGGCCATATCTTTTCCAAAGGGGTTTAGGGTAGAGAAGAACACGAGTTGATGTTCCATTGGAGATGTAAGGCAAAACAGTTTTGGGATTAAAGTGAAGAAAATGAGAATGTGAAAAAAATAAATAAATAAATAAAAATTTCGCTTGGGTCAATAATAAATTACTAAAGATTAATTTTTTTCATTTTTTATGTAGTGTTCAGTATTTGCATTTAACGATAGTTTTTTTATTAAATAATGCATTTTTTGGATAACCAATGAATAATATAATTATTTTAATATTTTGTCCAATGACCTTTATAACCTTACTCCCGATCAAAATATAAAAGGGAATATGCCTCAGGGTGAGTATTTGTTTTATAAAGTTCATGGGCGGAAGGGTTATTATGACAAACCTTGGGTGGGAATAAGTCTTTTAGCCCCCATAAAATTTTGAAATTTCTAAAACCCATTTTTATATTTATTAATCATAAATGCCCTGCAAATATTAAGATATAAAGAAACTTCGGAGCATGAATCTACTCTATTTGTATATATAGATGATTGGACGTTATGCGGTTCAGGTCCACTGTGCAGTGAGGAGGATGACGATCATCGTTCACCATTTTTTACGTCAAAAATTGTTTTACTGGCCTGACTTCTAGACTCAAGGATGTCGAGTTTCTTCCTGGAGTTGCCTTGCCTCTGAAAGACCAAAATACATGCAAACAAGCTCTCCCGCAAAGGAAAACTTACTACAGTTGAGAACATGAGCGGAAAGTAAGTAGGGAGTTATGTATCTTTAGAGGTAATTTTTAGCGTTCATGCTCTACCTTTATTAGTCTCTACTTTGAATAATAATGCTTTACTGTATACTCTGATCTTTCAACTTAGGTTCTATTGCTTGGCGGATTTGGTTCTTCATTTATGCTGATGCCTTCTGCTATTTAAGTGGGTGAGTTTCGTTCTTGAAGTTTTGCCTTCTTTTTTAACTTCTTAAGTGACTACCCTGCCAGAAATTTTAGCACAGATTATAAATAAAAGCATGCCTAACATAGATTCTGTTGCTTGTTTTCCGTTTTTTATTATACTGATTAGTTCTACCGTTTAATTAGATTGGAAAATTTTTCATTTTGCAACATGTGCACTCTCGTACTTATACTACCCAATGTTCATACCGCGAGGGTGAAGCCATGCACCCCATACGAGATTTTGAGTCACCATTATAAATCATTAGATTTTGTTATTGGATATACACAAGCCAAACTGTCCCAGTTTTTGGGATTGTTGTAATCACGTAATGATTAAAAGAGACCTTCTTTTTACGTCTGCGGATGAATTTGCTGCTAGAGATAAATAAATTTTTAACCATTCAAATAATTTATGCATTTCGCAGATTAAGGATACTTTTTTACTGGATGGGGCGTGAATGTGATGTTGCTGAAGCTGAATTTGAGGGCGAGCAACATTTCTCTTTGTTACCCCAATTGGAGTTTAGTCTTTCCAAACAAATTTGCATGATAACCATCAATCACGATTACAAGGTCTGACTCAATTGTGTATACTTGTTCCAGTATTATAATATACTAGCAATTCATTCTTATAAGATGTCAAATATGTATTCTTTTAAACTTTTGTTTTATATTTTTGTTAAATTTATATGGGATTTGAGATTTACCCTGATAGTGATAAGAAAGAAGTTTCAATTCTTTTCTTTTCTTCTTCTTCTTCTTCTTCTTCTTCTTCTTCTTTTCATTGATTTGTAGCATTTGAAAATCCAGAAGGCAAATCTTGATGTACAATGACTCATCCTAATGTAAGAATTTAAAAAATGCCTCAAATTCTTCAAAATATATGTGGTATCTCGGTAACCGCAAAACCAAATTTCCTTGTTCCATATTTCTGCTTGCCCAGTCTTATTTATTTATTGAAAGGGGAGAAGGGAGGGAGGCAATAAATTCCTGCTACTTAGCACATGTATATGACTTTATAACATGAATGCAGGTGCATCGTTGTAGCATCCCAGTTTTAGAAAAGCCCTTAGGGGTAGAGTTTTGGGGTTAGAAATAGAAGTCAGAGATAGATTGGGAGTTCAGCAGAATTCAGGGGTGAGTTGGTAATTTTTCAGAGTTGTGTGGCATTCGTATGATGCCTTTAGGGAGGTTTTAATCAAGCGAAGCGCGGGAAATGGATTTTTATCCATTTTCCCAGGCGCACTCCTATGCGCCAAGCCTGCACGCCCGTGCAGGTGGGATTAAAAGAGAGAGAGAGACGGGAGTTATTTCATTATTCTCACCCATTTCAGCCAGTTTTCTTCTCCATTTCAGCAGCTCCCAGCCCTAGGCGTGATATCCAGCTTCCAGCAGCTCCCAATCCAGTCAGAGATCAGAGAGAATAGCTTGGGTATAAGCTTCCAGCAGCCATGTCGAGAGGTAAGTGTTTCTTACTCTCTCTTTCAGTTTCCCAGCTTGTTTGATGTGGATGGAAACGTGTGTTTCCATTTCCAGCTTGAGATGCTATGCTTGCATGTGTATATGATGATGAGATGATGTTTATATGTTGATTGCTATGCTTATTTTCCACCCAGAACCATGCATGCTTTGCTGTGTGTGTGTAGTGAGAGAAACATTGGATTTTCATGGTGGATTCAGTGATATTGGATGGATGATGAAATTGGCGTGTGAAATATGTCTATTGAAGTGCCATTTATGCATGTTTTCAGTTAATTTCAGTTTGGATGAGGTTTGGGTTGGTTTCCAGCGCGTTTCAGACGAACCATGTCTGAGCAGAACAAGACACACGACCGTGTGCCCGCGAGAGCACGCCCGTGTGCCCTTGTTCCTGCAAGGACACGGCCGTGTGCACGAAGTGCACACGGGCAGGAAACGCTGGGACACGACCGTGTGTCCTGAGGGACACGGCCGTGTGTCCCATTTTTGCATGAAATGACCCAGAAATTCCAGAAGCACACACGCCCAGACGCACGGCCAGCACACGGTCCCGTGTGCTGGGGCACACGCCCGTGTGCCCTTGCCCAGCACGGCCGTGTGTGCTGCGTGCACGACCGTGTGCCTTCCTTGCACGGTCGTGTGCCTTCCAGATTTTCCAGAAAAAGGCAGAAATGAATTGTTAAAGGTTTGGTAATCCATCCAGAGGCTAATTGACATCAGATAATCCAGATTTCAGATGAGAAATATAGCATATGCATAGCATGACACAGCATGTAGCCTGAATGAGGATCCAGGGATCTGAATTCAGTAGTTTTCAACATTCAGAACCCAATGTATGGGTTTCAGTTTTGGGGTGAACTCGAGGGGGCATCTGTGGGACCCAGCTCTCTGACACCAGTCAGTCAGCTCAGCAGCATATCAGCAGATCAGTTTCAGTTTTCTAGCCAGTAGCTAGAATTTTCAGCCCACTTGGCCAAGATGCCGAATCCCTGTGTTCATCAGCCTGATCAGCACAGCAGGTACCTTCGGGTACAGTTATAGATTCAGATGCATGCATCATCAGTCATTTTCAGTTTTCAGCTCAGCATGTCATTACATATACATATTGGCATGACTTATTAATAATCAGAAACCAGTAATCAGAAATCAGGTAATCAGATTCAGCACCCGCAAGCGCTTAGATGCATGTATAGGGCCGACCAGGTATGTGTGCCCTTGTTTGTTGCTTGCTTGGGTCGAGGGAAGTAAGGAATGCTTACTGGGTGATCTTTATCACTCATCCCTTTCCTTCTTCCTTCATTTTCAGGTCAGTCAGCTGCTGGCGAGGAGTGGATGGATTGAGGCTGGCGAGGAGGACCCCATACACACTTTCCAGTTTGTATTTTATTTTCAGTTTTGGACCTGTGAGGTCTTGTACTTGTACTTTATGTAAATGTATAGGTACTCAGTTGTAAAACAGATGTATAAAACAGTTATAGATGTATGAAAGCCAGTTGGGCTCATTGTATATTTCAGATTTAGTTTCAGCTTCCGCTTGTAATGCAGATCAGCAGTAGTATTTTTCTTTTTCGTAGGATTCCCGTCGCGGGTACCCAGATTTCCAGTTTAATTAATAAAAGATCAATATCTTTCAGCAGCAGGGGTACTCATGGCGGCAGGTCCTACAATCGTTTGATGTGTTTAGAGCTGAAGAAGTTCATTCAGAGAATCTCTCACATAATTTTAGACATTGAATCGGCTCAACCCCGGTGCACATCAGGATTACAGACCTTTAGTTCAATTCATTTTACAATAGACAAAGCACAGTTGCTTATCCAGCATTGTTCTGAGTGCAGTAAACTTTACTTGGTATATATTAAACCAAGATCTGCTCACTACTACCAATTAACACTACTTTATGTTCAGCTGATAAGAGTATATATTTTCTTATCAAGGTTTCTAATTTGCATTTTCTTGTTGCAATATTGTTTTAATTTGTAAATTTAAGGCAATAACAGCATCCAAGATACAGAAGAGATTTGAAAGAGTGCGGAACTCATTGGAGTTGGGTTTGGGTCAAATTCAGAATACTGTTCCACCATTGTTGGCTGAGAAGGTTTTGAACTATTATTCTTCATGGTAGTGAAGTTCAATATTAAAAAAAAAGGAAATTCTGTTTGTTTCAATGCTAGAGGCAGTTTATAGGTATATATATTTCTTAGATAAAGTTCTCATTTGTTTGAATTCTAGAATGGAGGCCATTTTATGAGCATACTGATGTAGCATATGCTGTCACTTTGCTCTAGTAGCTGTTTGTTCAGTTAGTCTTGAGTATAGACGGTTGTATGCAGATTTCTGAAATTATCCGTGATCTAAGGGGAGCAAAGTTTCCACTTGACCCCTCTGAAGAAGAGGCTGGGAAGGGTGTACTGTCTCTTATTCAGCAGGACATATCCAGATCAGGTTCTATTAACCAATTAGAACTGGAGGCTTTACAGATTGCAGCTTTAAGGCTGAACATTACATCCAAGCTGGCTGTTTTGATAGAGAAAAGATCTATAAAAAGATTACTTGATGAGGTTTCAAATACAGATTCCAAAAGGAGGAAAGTCCTGAAGTACTTCTTATATCTTTTGAAGAAGTATGGAGAATTAATTTGCCAACATAATACTAAGAGTACTGCTGCCCCGCAAGAAGAGTCATATCATCAATCCATTAAGACAGAACCACAAGTAAAAAATGTGTGGTATGAGACCGAAGTTAATGAATCTGGTACACTTGAACCTCCTGAGGAATTCAAATGTCCCCTCTCTATGAGACTGATGTATGATCCTGTTGTTATTGCTTCTGGGAAGACATTTGAACGAGTGTGGATAGAAAAATGGATTGATGAGGGTCACAAGATGTGCCCCAAGACTGTTATGAGACTGGATGATTTGTCCCTTACTCCAAACTTAACACTGAAAAGGTTGATTTCAAAGTGGTGTTCAGAGCATGGAGTCACCATTTCTCAGCCTCGTGCAGTGGCTTCTCTTCATTCCTCATGGAAAGCTTCCTCTTCCAACTCCATTTCCAGCTTTGGCAGCTCTATTGATAATTTATGTCTTCAAGTTAGCAATGTGTCACTTCGTTCTTCAGATACTGGTTATAGTTCAGATATATCAAATGCCAAGGCTGATCAAAGTCTCAGTAGTATGCTGCCTCAAGTGGATGCAAATTCTCACATCCATCTATCTTCTATGAATAAAGATGGCACAGATTTTACCTTTCTCCATAAACCATCTTTTTGTCCTTGGGGAACACAGTGTGACGTAGTGGAAATTATTAGAAAGACGATGAAGGAAAATGACCAATGCTGTCATTTGGCATTTTCAAACAGCTATGTGAAGCCACTGATAAAATTTTTGAAGGATGCACTTAACTTTTCTGATGTAAAAGCTCAAAAAGATGGAGCAGAGGTGCTTCTGGCTGTTTTGAGTCATAGCAGGTAAGAATTTCAATTAATCAGGTATCTTTTGATAAGGGAAGTTTTTCTTTCGTATGGAAATTGCAAGAAAAAATTTATAGACAAGACATGAAGCATGAATATGCTAGATTCTCTTCGGTTAATTATTTTATCAGATGGCATATTGAACGAACTTGAAAAAGAGTAACAAAAATTCAGGATACATTAAGCATATTATAGGCACTGCTTGTTTATACTATAGGATAAAGAATAGAATTTTATCATATGCACCAAGACCAAATTGTTATAATGCTTAGATTCACTATATGTTCCTGTTTCTGCTCTTAGGAGTCCTTTACTTCAGACTTTAGCGCTTTGTTCATTATTCCAGTTTTCTAAATATTGTACTTCCCATGGTTCTTTCCTAGATCTTGTTCTTTTTACAGGAGTAAAACGACTTCACTCTAATAATAAATTGATTGTTTCACAGAGATGAAATGCCTTCGTTTCATGAAGATGAATTCTCTGTGTTGGCATCGTTATTAGATTCTGAAATCACACAAAAAGCCCTTGCAATCTTTGAAGTCTTGTGCTGCCGACAATGCTATAAATCTGGGATTGTGGCGTCTGGTATTTTACCTTCAATTTTTAGGGTCCTTGACTCTGACAACCGTGAATCCCATGAGCTTTGTCTCAAGATGCTATATAATTTGTCTTGTGATGTTAACATAATTTGCCACATCTTATATTTGGATTGCATCCCTAGACTTGTTCATTTCTTGGAAGATCCAATTCTGGCGAGATATTGCATCAAGATTATTAACTTCTTGTGCTCAGACAAGAAGGTCAGGACTGCCGTTGCTCAAGCAAATTTAAGTATAATTTCAATTGCCAAACTACTGGAAACTGGAAACAAGGAGGACCAGGAGCACATAGTGGGTATCATCTTATCTTTATGTTACGAGAGCGCAGGGTATTGTGAAGTGGCCATGAAAGGGAACATCATTCAGGCTCTGGTCGATATTTCTGCGAACGGGAATTGCAGGGGACAGGTGATTGCTACAAAATTGCTTCGGCTACTTGAAAATGAGAAGGACGTTTATGCTTCAGAATGTCCAGTTGCTGATGCTGCTAAAGATAAGAAAAGGCAACCTCAGACATTTGGATTTGTGGGTAGGAAACTATCGAGATTTATGCATTTCAACCATTAGCTTTTTCTTTCTGGTACCTAGCATTGCTCACTGGTGTCTGGTTAAGTCTTACATAGAAATGAATCTAGCTGATAATTTGATGCACTTGTAGGAAGCAGCCTAAATTTTGATCTCCTAGATCAATTTAATGTTGTAATATTAGAGGTTTTGGATTTGATGCAATCTCATTTATGCTATGGGTTTCCCTACTGGCTAAAATGTAGGTTAATTTCATATACATTTGTGGTCAATAAAAAAAATCTAATTAACTTTGCATGCAACTAAACTAGATCGAAAAATAATCTCGTACATAATTGTAACTAATATATCAAATTTAATCAAATTTTGTGTATAATTGTAACTAAAATATATTTATATATTTAGTATTTAATCTTTTTTCATGTACGATCATACATCAATACACTTTGAGTTTTTTCTGTTCGGATCTTTATACATAAAAAGACTATTTTACGTGCAATACCTCTTACACAGGTGGTATTTAATTTGAATAACTTGAGCTTATGTAGAACAAGTAGAGTTCGAGCTAAAAATTCCATTGAATTCAAAGAAAAATTATTTTTCAAGCTCCAATTGAATTCAATTTAATCTCAAATTAAGTTTTATTTGAGCTCTATCTGAATTAAATCCAACCTAGCTTTTAGAGTTTCTAGGTGGACGGTCGGATTTTGATGTGAGCTATGCCTGGTATTTCTTAGATCCCTTGGTTTATATAGTTGGGCCCAATGTTTGGTCTCTCTTAGCTGCTGGGCTTCTAGGACACAGGCCTGTACTGTTCCTAAACCATAAATTTTTAATACGATGTCGTTCCTTGTAAACCCTACTATCGCAAAGTTCACCTCCATCGCTTACTTTAAACCCTCAATTCAGAGCACCGGGCAATTCATCTCCTCAGATTTCCGTTGCAGGTTTATTAGCCCTAGTCTAGTTTGTCAGGAGTCTCTGAGACTTTGCTTTACGATTTTAAAATTCCTCTTCCTCTGTGAGATGAATTTGAAGCGCTTAGTTTCTAAGGATACTATTAACAGTTTGTCAAGATTAAATGGGAGATTGTCGACACCTTATTTCAGCAATCACCGAAATTTAGCCACCATTGCAACTCCGCTCTTACCTCACACTTGTCCACCAAAAAGTCATGGCTTTACTCTTCTCCAAAATCCTAAAATCCCAAAGTCTCTTTTGTCTTTCACCAGATATATTCATTCAACTCAAGAAACTAAACTAATTACGTCAAGCGTTGGCCCGGGGACCGATATGGAGGAGGAGGAGGACGAGAGCGTCAATGAGTTTTTGTCGCGATTTGTTTGGATAATGCGTAAGAAGATGGTTGAAGCTTATCCAGATTGCGATAAGCAAACGGTTGATGGTATGCTGTTGGTTCTTGTTGAGGAAGTTGTGTCTGAGATGGAAAAGGGTGGCTTAAAGCATATGCTTGACTCTGCTGCGGCCAGACCATCCCGGGATTTTAGCGAGGATTTGTGGAAAACAGTGTGGGAAGTCAGCAATTCAGTATTGGAGGACATGGAGAAAGCGAGGAAGAAGGAGAAATTGAAAGGTTTTTTGCAGTGTGAAGAAGTGAAGGTAATGACTAGGTTTGCAGGCGAAATTGGTATTCGTGGGGATCTGTTGAAAGAGCTTAGGTTTAAATGGGCTCGCGAAAAAATGGAGGAGCGTGAGTTTTATGAGGATTTGGAGCGAATGAGAAAAGAGGCACAAGCAGAAGAAAAAGAAGAAGCAGAGGGAAAGGATGGCGCAGTTTTGGATGGAGAGGGTGTTGGGATGGACGATAAACCGAATGTCACCCTTCCCAAGAGACACGGGAAGATAAAATACAAGATTTATGGACTTGATCTATCAGATTCAAAGTGGACCGAAGTAGCTGATAAGATCCATGAGTCAGAAAAGATCCTATGGCCTCAGGAACCGAAGCCAATATCTGGGAAATGCAAACTGGTTACTGATAAAATCATCTCGTTAAAAGAGGAAGAAGACCCTTCTCTTTTGTTGGCTGAATGGAAAGAGCTTCTACAGCCTAGCAGGATAGACTGGATAACTTTACTTGATAAATTGCAGGAAAAGAATACTCAATTGTGCTTCAAGGTAACTGCCCGCGTTTATTCATCTAATAACTTGTCATGGTTCTATAATATTTATGGTTAATTAATTTTCTTTTACCACGATGGAACGCTAAATTGTTTATGACTTGTTTGTCTTATGATTATCGCCTACTCTTCATCCTGTTTAATGATCAACACGTATATGAACTTTAACAACTTAATGAAAATGGTGTCTCGGGATTTAGGGTTCCTTGAAAAAATGAGAGGAAAGAGATGCCTTGACCATTGTGTCTTACTTGTTTTTTGCATTTTGCGTGAACATCTAGGTTTTATAAAATAAATAACTAGGGCTACACGCCCATGCTCATCTATGCACTTTTAATGTGATTAACCACTTTATTTTTTCAAGGAAGATTCAATTTTATTTAATTTGCACTTCTTTTCAGTGTGTTTCTGTTGATCTGTTCTGTTCTTGATTAACATTCTTTAGCTCTTATGCTATTCTACTTGGAATTTCCCCCTTTGTTTTTGTGAACAACACTTGTGTAGACTAGAGTTGAAAATTTCTGGGTTACATTGCACAGTTCAAATAGGTGGAGTATATTAATGTTTTAACTATTTTGATGTGGTTAATGTTTGATGACCTATTTTGATAGGTATCAGAACTTGTGTTGGGTAAAAAATATGTTAATAGTAAATGACTTAATATGTAGGTGTCAGAACTTGTGTTAAGTGAAAAATCTTTCCAAACAAATGTTCGAGACTACTCAAAGCTTATTGAAGGCCATGCTAAAGAAAACCGACTAGAAGATGCTGAGAGAATTCTCAAAAAGATGAATGAGAATGGTATTCTGCCAGATATTTTGACAGCCACTGTGCTGGTTCACATGTATAGCAAAGCTGGCAACCTTGATCGTGCTAAAGAAGCATTTGAAAGCTTGAAGAGCCATGGCTTTCAACCAGACATTAAGGTCTACAACTCAATGATCATGGCATATGTGAATGCTGGCCAACCCAAGTTGGGTGAGTCATTGATCAGAGAGATGGAGGCAAGAGACATCAGACCTTCAAAGGAGATATATTTAGCATTGCTACGGTCCTTTGCTCAATGTGGTGATACCAGTGGAGCTGGAAGAATTGCAACAACCATGCAATTTGCTGGATTCCAGCCAACTTTGGAGTCTTGCACCTTGCTTGTGGAGGCTTATGGAGTAGCTGGTGACCCAGATCAGGCAAGAAGCAACTTTGATGAGATGATAAAACTTGGGCATAAGGTTGATGATAGGTCCACAGCTAGCATGATTGCAGCCTATGAGAAAAAGAATTTATTGGATAAGGCCTTAAGCCTCTTATTGCAGCTTGAGAAGGATGGATTCGAGCCTGGACCTGCTACTTATGCTGTTCTTGTGGATTGGTTGGGTAAGCTGCAGCTGATTGATGAGGCTGAACATCTATTGGGTAAGATTTCTGAGCTGGGTGAGGCTCCACCTTTTAAACTTCAAGTAAGCCTTTGTGATATGTATGCGAGGGCTAGGGTTGAGAAGAAAGCTCTTCAGGCCCTGGGGGTTTTAGAATCAAAGGAGGAGCAAATGGAGCCTGGTGATTTTGAGAGGATTATAAATGGGCTTATCGCAGGTGGGTTTGTCCAAGATGCTTTACGAGTACATAAGCGGATGGAGGGCCGAGGGTACACAGCATCTAAGGAATTACAGGTTGCCCTAATGGCATCAGAAGCCTTCAGCCGCAAGAGACCAACAACGAGATAGTAATGTTTTTCAAGCCTTACGCTCCCAAGAGATGGTCAAGGGAATAATATGATGTGAAGCATTTACATCTTAATCTTGGTCTTACTCTCTTTTGCGGTGGTATTTATGCCCAAATACATGTAATGCCATTCACACTCATCTTTTGTGGCAATTACTTAAAGAGGTGTCCTCTTTTTTATTTTCTTAATCATGCTTTCATGTCAACAATTTTGTTCTGGGTAGCTGAATTTAGTCTCGAATGACTTGAAATACCTTGTAATTTAGAATAAGAAACTTCAATGGATTTTGACATGACGTGGTTTCTGATATTTGTGATACTATATAATGCTGTGCCATATGCAGCGTAGATGATGATTATAAAATATTGATGCAGAATGAAGAGCTTCGAAGTTAATTTCGTTTCTGGAACTAATGCAGTAACCTACATTTTTTTGCAGCATCATTGACTGATGGTAATCTTTTCTGCACCAGATCCAAGACCTAACTTTATCTTCTCCCTCGCTCTTCTTCAGTAACATCTGATACTGTTACATTCTTTGAAACCCTTCAATTCCAATGGAGAAGATGTTACGAATCCTAAATGTGAATTTATGTTATTCCTCTTAAGACTAAATTTCCCTTGGCAATGCTTCAAGATTGCATCCTTGAGGAGTGTTTCCTGGCAAGGTTGCATTCCTCGAACAAATGCTTGCATATTGATTTTGTTTATTGATATTAAGATGCATTATATATATCATATATAATCTAAACATCCATCTTATGTTGATTTTTTGTTTTGAAAGTGTTTATCCCATTTAACCTTCATTGACGTTTCAGAAAAGCAACAAAGAAACAAGCTTTCTTTAAAATTTGGAATAAAACTGACGAGAGTTGTCAAATCTCAGGATAAGCCAAGAGTGGCGAATTCAATCCCACTCCAAAGTTGACTTGAGATTAGATCGAAATCATAATGACTAGTTTATTTTCGTTTGAATTGATATACATTATCATTGGAGAGTTACCAGTGAGATGAACAATATCGTTGATAAGATAAACAGTATTATTAAATAAATAAATGAATATAATTAAAATTATATCTTAAAATCGATTTATTTGAATGGAGTTAACTGATATTAAATCTACACCTATCAGAGAGAGCTGGCACAGAAGATTAAAGCAGAGAAGTGCACTTCTTGTTTGTTGCTGAAGCGGTGGACTTCTCCATATTTGAATGGTTAATATGGAAGAAGATCTTGGCTGGAACTTTTCCTTGTGAATAAATTTTCATGTAGGGAGTACTTTTCGTAAGTGAATGGAAAAATGGAGCGAAAGGCTTTTGGCTTTTGTTTCCTGGACCTTGGTACCTTGCTTCATTACAGGATGAAGCGAGCAAAGGTGGACTGTACAGGAGACCGCAAAGTAATAAAAGTAGTTATTCCGAAATTCCCTTTACTTTTTCACCTTGAAGCTTCCCTTCCTCAAGTCCTTACTGAATAAAGAGGAAATTGGCCACTCTAGTGTAGTCGACACAATCCAACACCTAAACACAAAGCAGCGCCAATGGATTCTTGCTTCTTTTGGATGCAAGACAAGGAGAACATTATTTACGGATATGGATTTAATTATGTCATCAAATAATATTGTTTATCTCATTTACAATATTATTTATTCATTCGATGATATATTTTATCCCATCACTAACCGTTTAATGATATTGTATAATAATTCAAATAACATAAAATTCAAAACAGTTGCCTTAACACCAATGAGAGACCTTGAGGAAAATAAATTAAAATGCTTAACCTGCTTGAGAGGCAACATCTATTTGAAGAATCCTTTTCTTCTCACATTCAAAAGCCAAGCCTTGCAAAAGGCAACGAAGCTGAGTGTAGTTTGTCAACTACAAGACACTTACAATGCCACATCCAAAGTGGTTTCCAAGAAATCATATACACACTTATATATACCGTGACTTCCATCAAACTATGAGCATCACCTTCGACAAGAACCTTACTATAACCATCTTGTTTCCATTTTTGTTTCTACCTTTGTTCTTCTTTTGATCATCGATGGCTGAGCAGAGGCCAATGTTTCGCTTTCGACTTCCTTGGCTGTCAGCTGTTGCTGCTCCTCGTCCTTCTGAACCCCCAGTTCAAGTCCCACCACAGCCAACCATTACCTCTGCCCCTCAGCAGCCAACATTTCGGCCTGCAGGGATAGCTCCCTCAAAGCCTCCGCCTCCTGCGCCAAGAACAGAACCTCAGCCACCACCAAAACCAGAACCTCAACCATTACCAGCTCGTGCAGCCGATGAATCAAGGGTTGCTTCCCAACCAGCATCACCAGCTCGTGCAACTCAAACTCGTGCTGCTTCAGTGCCACCATCGCCATCTCAGGGCCCCCCACCCAGAACAGTTTCTCAGCCCCCCTCTCCACCAAAGAAATCAGAACCTGTACCACAACAGACTTCTAAACCTCCTTTTAGACTTATCCAACCCCCATCATTTGTCCCTCGTGAGCAAGAACCAAAGCCAATTGGATCAATGAAGCCGTCAGAAGAACAGCCAAAGACACAAATCAAATCTGAGATTGTATCTGAATCTCAATACCAACGTGATAGAGTGACAACACAGGCAGCACAAATATCAGATGGCGTTGCAGCAGTGGCACCAACCTCTATGGCAGTGAAAGAAGGAAAACCAGAAGATGGAAAGAAAGATGCAGTACATCAAGTGAAAGAAGAACAGACTAAAGAGACACTTGATGAGCAGATGCGGAAGGCGCTCACTAAGCTTCTTACAGGGGCATCAGGTTTGGGAACTCAGACTAGAGAGTTAACGACCTCCGCATTTCAATCTGGGGAAAGGAAGCAGGAGGAAGAAAGTTTTGATAGAAAGAAGCCATTACCAGTCTCCGACTCTGATGAAAAACAGATTAAGACTGTGAGTTCAACACATCTGAAAGAAAAGAGTACTAGAGATGATATTCATCAAAAAGTACCACTGCAAAAAGAGATCAAGGATAATATTTTGAAGTTTACGCACAGGTTGACCTCAGGGAATTCAAAGCAGGCAATGGATGGAAAACCTCCAAGTATTATAACCCTAGCAGGTGAAAACAAAGGAGCATTCACATTCCTAGGCTCAGAGTCAGCCAAAACGGATGGTTCAGTTCACATTCACTGTGGTTATAAGATCGGCTCAAATGAAATCCGTGAATCTACCACTGATGGAGAAGGAAGCTCCCAGGAACAAATTCCCAGAGATCCCATTGTCGGACAAGATAAAAAAACAAAGGTGTATGTCAACAGTAACATGCAGAGCACTAATAACTCGCTTCTGTTCGAGAGTTCGGTCACTGAAAGAAACCCTGGTGTTCAGCTGGATTTCTCTCACAATCAAGGCGAACACACCAAGTCAACTGTTCAATCAGAGTCTATCGAGACACACAAGGCAGAATTTAGCATCACTCCAGCCGAGAATCTTACCTATCAGGCCACAATAGGAAGCCAGAGCCTCGGAGGGCTTTTCATTGAACCAAGCGACTCAGACCCAGACAATCCTGAAAAGCCGCAACTTGAAGGATGCTTTTACAACAGTGGGGAGATGAGCAAAGATAAGGAGATAGTGCTACACTGACCAAGTTAGACATGCAAAATACACGTACACGATGATAAAATAAAGTGACAATAAGGATGTTCTATCGTCCACAAAGTAGTGCTTTGAATGTATATTTGCTTTACATATTATGCCTAAGAAAATGTAATATGTACCGTATTTCACAATCTCACACCAATTTTCAATTACACAATGCTTCTAATATAAAATTGACAGAACCACTGAGTCATACAAAACCACAGATAAAATTTTCCAAAGTCAAGAAGCTAACATACTCTGCAAGAAATGTCATGGAATGGCCTCTCTGTCGATCAGTTGTATATTTAGCAACATAAATTACTGTCATTGCTGTAGTTACATAAAAGAGATGCCTACAGACAAAGATGTTCACAACAAAGACCAGAGTCTAAGGTGCTTCCACCAAAACCTTTTATGTAAACTATATAGAGGGAAGACTAGCATAAGCATGATCCCTGTTGATTATTCACAAGCAGGTTTAGTGTCAAAGCTGCTCAAGCAGATTGCGAAGGCTTGGAAGGCAGAGAGGGGATAGCAGTAATCCATGGTAAAAATGTCTGCTCCCATTTTTCCAAATAGCAAGATTACTTTTTCTTGTTCTGCCACTGACATATTTTGAGATGGCTCTGCAGATGCCACTAACTGAAAATTCTTCACAGAGGCCACTGTAACTCGTCCTTTGAAATTTAGACACCAACACTGCAACTGCTCATGCCATCTAGGAGCTTTATTTTTCAAAACAAGAGGATCCCTAGTGATGTGGATTGATTCCACTGACTCAGCAAGGCTATTGGAGCTGAATCCAATAAGTGGCTTCTTTCCGTTTGATATTGGTACAGTAGGAAATTGCTCATCACCAAAATTTATGAATTCTGTTGGAGTAGGAGCTGTGCCCCCTTCTTGAACAGAAGAGATGGGAATCGAATGCATGGTGCACTGCATTCTCCTTGGGCCTCTGGTACGGAACACGTTGAGCTCATAAGATATGGTGGCCACACCTAGTTACTAGCAGGTACATTTGGAGTTACTTGTTACGGGATGATTTTTTGCTGCAATTTACAATTGGATTGGATGGCAGGGTCACATGGAGGTTGACTGTTGTAAATTGTGAATTTGGTTCCGAGGAAATTAGACCTGTTCAGAATTTGCAGGTAAATTGCACCAAAAAAAAAAAAAGATGCATCAAATCAATGCTAAGAATTCTCCAAACCTTGAACTTACCTCAGTTTTCCAACCAAAGTACCATATGTTCGGGTAAATTCCTCTCCAACTAAGGATATGAGAAATTCAGTGCTTATTGCCTTTCTGATTTTTCTTGCTGCCAACAGCAATTTACTTGTATCACCTGAAAGAGCTGTATTGAATCAAAAACATAAGCAAAAGGATATTAGCAGTCGAGACAATACATTCATAAGCTTTTATAAAATTGACTTTAAAGAAATACATTTACTAGAAAATTTGAAAAGCAAGTGTGATCATCTCAACAAAGAACATTTCAAAAATGAAATAAACAAGTAAATATTCAAAAATGGATTTCCTGGAAAGTTCCATTCAATGTATCATCCATGTCTACGTTCATAGAAGGTAGCTAACTCCAACACTCAGTAAATCAATCTCAAATTGGCCCATAGTAAGAGAGATTACAATAATTGAAAGATATAACAATATAGGAAATGATGATCAATGAGAACAAACGGATTTTGGGGACTCAAAAGTAGAATCTATGCAATTAAGTAATAAAATTGTTAGTTTCAAAACATTGCAAAGTCAAATTTATCAGAAACAAGAGAGCTTAACGCAAAGGATTTGCAACAATTACCAGGGCCGGGACCAAGATACAGTCTATATGTTCCAGTCGGCCTTTCCCTCCTAATAAAGCACTGGATTGGAGCAACTCTCGGACCGGGCTACTCAAAATCCAGAAACACAAGATCAGAAACGTGTAGAAGAACACTCAAACACTAAAGAGACAGCAGATCAAAGGGGAAAAATTAAAGTAACCTGCTTTAGAGAAATGGGAAAAGAAAGTAAGCCGCATTACTCAGGAGTCTTAAAAAGCTCGTTTGTCATGGCCCTCCAAGACTGACAAACAGAAGCACAAGCAACGACATCCCTCCCGGCAGGCCAGGAGGCCTCACTGCCTGCTACACGTTGAATAATGTCAACAAGCAATTCAGGGGGTTACATTTTAAAATATTATTAATGAAAATTTTGAAAGGTTATTAAAATTCAAAAGTTTGTAATTTTTAAAATTTTAATATGTTTTTTAGTAATTTATAAATGATAGTTACATTTTAAATCCGAACATAACACAAAAAATTAAGGATATAAATATTATATTTTAAATTATAAAAATTATAATTTAAAATATATAATGATGAATATATTAATTTTTGAAATTATATAGGAAAATATTTATTTGCCCTTAATAAAATTTTGATATAGACACCTCTCTGATACTGTTATTATAATATTTTAAACTTTAATAATAAATAACATTTAATTATAAAATAGCATACATATTAATTGATTTTGATAAAAGGTGGAAAATTAGCTTTTTAAAACTTAAAGGTTGGCCATCTATTTTGTTATACTTTTGGTGGGACATAGTGATTTGGCCTTACAAAAACAAGAATTATTAATCTGAATCTAAACCCGTTTCCTTTTTCAGCACATCGATTCATAATCCATCTTGAAAGTTAAGTAATTGGAGTGATCACACGTGGTGAAATGGGGACCATTCAGAGCAAAGCACCCCACGTGTATGGTCAAAGATGTGAGATGGTATGGTAGGCAGAGACTAGAGAGCCTTCTCTTATCCGAATTCTCGTCTCCTGTATATTATTATTAAGGTTAAGAAGGGAACAGGCGGACGGTAGACGATGATGACATCTGATGTCAAACAGCAACACCGCATCTTGGCAACCGAAAATTCTTGGCTGCCGAGTCGCTGTCGGAGAGGTGGCCGGCAGCACTCAGATTCGCACGTGTTAAGCAGTGAATTCATGTGGGCGACCAGAATTATAGTCATCTTTTTCTCCTTAAAATAATAATGAACACTCGCCATTATCGAATCTAGTGCTTTGTTTTTGTTCCGTGGAAGCCCGTCACTGGCTTGTTTTGGGTATGTCAGAAAAGAAGCATCTTCTTATGTGGTTGATCAGAAGTGTTTCTGCATGTAAGTCTAAGTTATAATATACAATTCTAGTGTAGAAACAAATGAATAAGGTGATGGGAGATAGAAAAATGAAGCGAAACGTGGAGCCCTTGTGCTAATTGTCGGCTGAGAGTATTGAAGAAGGTTAAATATAGGAGCCAGCAAGGACAGACGGAGGTGGCAGGCGGGCACATAGAATTGAAATGATGAGCATCTTCGACGCGGATAAGGTTAGGCTGCCAATGCCATTTGTGGAGCTGCATATCCCAACCTCCTGTGCCAAGTTTAGAGGCGACGCCAGCTAATTTTATGTCGTGACTTGTACCTAAGTCGAGTCCCTACGTACCAAATCTGTGATCAGATAGGAGCCCACCATTGACTCTCAATCTTCTATGTTTTCAACTCCCGTGAAATTTCAGTACAATGGTGGGTTGGAATTTGAATTGTTCACTTTTTCCGTGCTAAAATAAGCACTCACTGTCTTGTAATTAATGACATATCCAACAGAAGAAGAAGAGAAGAAAAACAAGAAAAATATACTGCTCATGTATTCTGTTACTAGAAGTTTCAGCTTATATAGTGGGTATTTTGCAAGGCTGGGTTCGAAGCCTGCGCGTAGCAAAAATATCAAAATATTATAAATCTTTGTGTGTATTGGATCGCTGAATGTAGTCTTTCATCGAAACTGGATCTCGCCTTCTCCTACCCGATTGTCTAGGCCCATGTCGCTCCCCTTCAGCAGCTTTGATCTCTTCTTCCTTCTTCTGTTTGTCCTCGGCCCACTTAGATGATTGTTCCAGCACGGCTTTTGGGTCCAACAGCACTGGTTCCTGCGCGTAGCTGTCAGGTCGAATATTACAAGTTAAAATGCACCTAGTGACCAATATGACTTTGTGACAAATATGACCGAGAAGTTTCCAAAACCAAGTTCCAGAGATCAAGCTCGTTGCCTCTTACCAAGGATGCTTCTATGAACATGGATGAAGGACAAAGCTTGGAGAATTTCATGAAGAATAACTGCTGGTAAATTGCTAATCTTCATCGGATCTAGTATTGCTGGTAAATTGCAGGTGGACTAGAAGCAACTGGGCATTTCTAAATGAACCTCCTGTACTTGTAGGCAATTCGAAGACTTACCCTTCTCAGTTCCCCATTATCAATCTTGCAGCTTCCAAATTAAACATAGATGCTGTCCTGTCTTTGTGTTACTGTTTATGTGTATCATATGCCACAACCTTGACAGAAATTTTGAGTGGTTTTTCAGTAACCTCTCCTCTTGTCTAGTCTAGAGGATATTAAATTGACTACTATTGTTTTGGGACTGAACTCTGAAGGACCACATAGCCCTTCACCAGCATTATTAAATAGCACAGCATCTCTTTTTATGCTACTCAGTCTCTTTCATGAACCCAGAGTAGCAGGGTAACTAGATTCATGCATAAAATTTCTGTTGTTATTTCACTTTCAGAACATATTCATTTGCAAGCACTCAAATGGAAAATACAACCGAAAGACATATTCATGCTTTCTTAATTGTTACTCATGAATCATGTTGCCGCCCGCATCAATTGAACTCGACCTACCCAAAATCAAAGATACTTTGTTGTCCCGCAATTGATGATGGTGAATGTTTATAGGCTGTGGCCTCTTTATCTGTTCAAATAATGCAAGTATTAATCTAGAGATATATCTTATTCTAATCGTATAAAAACAAAATAATTACATGAGGCCGAATAGGCAAAAGATGATAATTTTTCCCATAGAATGAGAAGAGAGTTTTGTGGTCGTTGAGAAGTTAAATTGTTAAATGGGTTTCTTCTTGTTCTTCTTGATTGATGGAATTTCTATTTGTATTCTGAATTAACCACCAGTAGGCACCACAAACAAAAGGAGTAGTGATATTATCTATGAATGGCAATAACTTGGTGTATGTACATATCAGACTGCCTTATGTAGATTCAGCAAATGCCAATTGCTTCACCAATTATCTGACTTGACTTTTCACTATTTTGAAGAAAAAAAATGGTATACTTGTGTTCTTACATAATTCAAGATAAGGACTCCTCAACAGAGATTTGACACGAAAATCTTATAAAGCTTTCTTGCTTTCATTAATAATCCTATGCCCACCATGATACTATTGCTTCATCAAGTGGAGCCTCGCACTTGAGTGTCATACAAATTTAAGGTAATTCTTGATTTGCGGACTGTCGTGAGTTGTACTCCTATAACGGCATCTTCTAGTCGTCAAAACAAAAGCAATCCCACCCACCACCAGTAACATCCTTAGAAACTTCCATCAGTTTCTCAAAGGAAAGGCTTTTCTCCAAGCTTAACACTATATATAATGGACGCTCATTCACTAATTTATATAGAAAACTTAAGAAAACTATTTCATGGCTGAGACAAGCAAGATTTTGTTCATTGGAGGCACTGGCTACATTGGAAAGTTCATTGTTGAAGCTAGTGTAAAGGCTGGCCATCCTAGCTTTGTTCTAGTTAGAGGGAGTACTGTTGCTGATCCTGTCAAAGGACAACTTGTTGAGAAATTCAAGAACTCTGGCGTCACTTTGGTTTATGTATGTGTTTATATATATATATATATATATATATATATATATATATTGTGTGAGATGTTACAAATCAGTGTTATTATGTACTTTTGATACAACTTTTC
The DNA here is from genome assembly GCA_026122585.1 of Anacardium occidentale. Taxonomy (NCBI): domain Eukaryota; kingdom Viridiplantae; phylum Streptophyta; class Magnoliopsida; order Sapindales; family Anacardiaceae; genus Anacardium; species Anacardium occidentale. The sequence continues at coordinate 1,253,491 of JAJEJH010000024.1, forward strand.
AGGGAGATCTTTACAACCACGAGAGCTTGGTGAAAGCGATAAAGCAGGTTGATGTGGTGATTTCAACAGTAGGCGCCTTGCAGTTGGCTGATCAGACCAAGATCATTGCCGCCATTAAGGAAGCTGGTAATGTTAAGGTTGGTCTCTTCTCTCAGTAATTCAATCATCTCAGCGAAGTTTGATTTTCTTAAACTGACTGTCCTGGGTTGCAAAACCCGGAAAACAAAGACAATATAACCGAGCTATTCGACGAGATCACGTTGTTACATTGACCTTCTCACATTTCATTCCTGACTCTGTCCTGGTGGCTTGATTTCGACCATAAAATTGTCCATTCCCTCATGCAAATCGATTGTCATGAGTAAGGACCCCGACTTCATTGTGGAGAATATTCTTTCCATGATGGGACATCCATCCACATAAATCATTTTCCCAGACATTGAAAGAGCTCTACTAGTCAGTTTTGCTCTTCAATATGTAAATACATGATTTAAAAGATCAATGTCCCTTTTAGAGTAATTTAGTTTTTGTATGTTTCAGAGATTCTTCCCATCAGAGTTTGGAAATGACGTAGATCGTCAGAATGCTGTGGAGCCGGCGAAATCAACATTCGCAATCAAGGCCCAAATCCGCCGTGCTCTTGAGGCTGAAGGAATCCCCTATACTTACGTGCCCTGCAACTGCTTCGCTGGCTATTTTCTCCCTACACTTTGCCAGCCAGGTGTCTCTGCTCCTCCCAGAGACAAAATCACCATCCTTGGAGATGGAAACGTCAAGGGTATATTCAACTTTAACTGATGAGGCAGAAATTTTAGCATTAAAATTGACAATGGTTCCTTAAAATATTAAGATTGCTTGCAACCCGTTTTGTCTGCAGCTGTTTTCAACAATGAAGCAGATATTGCAGCTTATACCATCAAAGCTGTGGACGACCCAAGAACATTGAACAAAGTCCTCTTTATCAGGCCTCCTAAAAACACTTACACATTCAATGACCTTGTCGCTTTGTGGGAAAAGAAGATTGGAAAAACTCTTGAAAAGGTATACGTTCCAGAGGAGCAACTTCTCAAAGACATCCAAGGTCAGATTCCGGTTTACTTATTCTTACTATAACCAAAGAGGCAATTTAAGGTGGCCTGGTTTAATCTGAGAACTTTTTTCATAATACATTCTTGCAGAGGCTCCATTCCCGCTCAACATTCTGCTGTCTATCAACCATTCCATTTTTGTTAATGGTGATCAAACAAACTTTACGATCGATCCATCTTTCGGGGTGGAGGCTTCCGAGCTGTACCCTGATGTCAAGTACACCACAGTGGACGAATACCTGCAGCAATTCGTTTAAGCTATTAAAATTATTCAAGCTTTAAGTAGCTGTTACAGAAATAATCATAAAGCTGTTATCATTTGTGATTTCAGCAGAGAGCGTCTATTGTGTCATCGTGCTCTTGTTTTCTTAAATTTCCAAGACTCTGAATCATATCGTTGCCACATATATTGAATGATAATCCTATGATAATTTGGATTTCTTATGCTCCATTTATACACTGTAATCGAACTTAGTTAAATTGAGTTGAGTAATGTATGACACAAGCTCGACTAAATAACATTAGGGCAAAGTGTGTTGAAAAATAGATGGCTCAAATTTGAAATAGAAACTGTTGACTCAAGCTTGATTTGAGCAATCAAATTTAAACCCCGGTAATTTAAAAAAATTATACTAAATCCTTAAACTTATATACTTATCAATTATCTTTTTATAGTTAAAAGGGTAAGATTTTTGAGTTGAGGGCTCGCCGAGGACAAAGTTGGTTACAGTGAATCATCAATGGCTTGTGGCAAGCAGTTGCCTGGCCCAGGAATGAGATTACACTTAAAGACAAGTTTGGCAAATGTGGTTGATCATGTCATGGCTGAGGGGGAACACAAACGAAAGAGATTTATGTAATTGATTGCTGAAATTTAATTAATCAGAGGAGCCTCGTCAATGGAAGGTTGAAGCTGAATTCTACTCATTCTTTCTTTATCATGTTGTCCATTATATGTTCAGATACAACGATTCTAAACGTGCCTATCACTCTGGGGCCCCTGTAATTTCAATTGCTCATCTGTCATCTTCTCTTATATTGAACTTGTTTTTGATTGCCGGAACTTGGATTCCTTAATCACATCAGTGGCTGGAGCGCCGGCACCAACTGTTCTATTCATTAAAAATCTGTAACTTGGTCTATGGATTCCCAAGAGCAGCCTTATTTACAAGCTATAAGATTTCAAATTGAATATCATTTCCAGAAGAGAAGAAAGAATGCTATAGGCAACCAACGGGATCATCTCCTAGTTTTCTACGAAGCAAGGAACATAACTTAAACAATAACTTCTAAAATGGCTCTTTTCAATATGCACACACGGGCTATTTACAACCACAATCATCTCACTTATTAGCTTCAGCTTCAGCACTTGCTAATACGAAAGTCATCCTGAATTCCAAACCTGGGGCTCCTTTGCTGCCTTAAACTGACATAACCTCAAGTTAACTGTCCTGAGATTAGTCATATCAGCGGTCTCGTTTCTTAATTTTGAGAGAGCTTTTCAGTTCTTGAAGCTGGTTCTTCAGCCGGAGCGTCAGCCGGTGCTGGGACTGGTGCCAGTGCCAGTGCCAGTGCCACATCCGACTCCTTTGACAGTGGCTGCTGAGATAATGGGGTCTTTGCATGTTTCTCTAAATATGTCATCATTTTCCTGGCTTTAGTTATCCCTTCACTCACTTTCCCTGCAAAATAAATCAAAGAAAAGCCCGAATTTATGGAACAACGAACTTGAAACTGAATTTGTAATTTACAAAATCGTATTGTAATTTCTTACCATTTTGATCAACATCGGCCTTGGAAGATTCTGACAATAGAATAAGAGTTGGAGTGACGACCGTGAGAACAGCCCAGAAGAAGAATATGAGAACATATGCTCTATTGTTCATTTGTTTGTTCCGAAAAGGTGATGCAGCTTTGTAGAATCTTCAATATTTATTCCAAGCAAGGAGAGGAGAGGAGAAGCAAAACTTTAATATCATAGCTGGCCACGTTTCAGAAACACCCTGTATTATAATATCCAAAGCAACTCACACCAATTTATAAATATTTATCCCTTTCAACCACGCAACTCAAATTATTAATAAACTATCCAACAATGAGACTTTTCCTTGTTTAGCTTATCAGGGCGGATCTAATTCTATCCAATCCAAGTCTGAAGCCCCTTCGAGCTTTGATCAAAATCATAATATTTGACTCAAGTTTAGACTTATTCAAGTTCATATACTATACCATCGGAAGTTCGTTGAGGGTGAAACTATATTTTCACAAGTTTCAACACAGCAGTTTAGTGGTTGAAGAGTTGCTATACCAGCAGTTGTGTGATTGGACATCCGCCTGGCATCTCAAGTCAATTATCGGCTGTTGCTTAATTGAAAGTGATTCTCTAATGCACCCAATCAGTGATTGCCACATCACAATAACTTCACCACTAATCATTAATTATTGATGGCACTAGAGGTTGATTAGTTTTGAAGCTTTTGATTCCATGCTGAGTCGCTGACACCTGAATTGTTGGAAGTGTAAACCAAATCATGATAGAAAATTTGTCAACAAAATCCAGCCTCCACTAAGAGCTGCAAATCCCATCTATCAAGAGGACGCATGCTGATGTTGCCACATGCCTAAGCAGATTTAGAATCCCACAACTCATAAAAGAATTAGGCTTGTAGACAAATGAATACACATTCACTGATCAAAGAATGATGCAGGAACACAACCTAGAACAGAATAACAGTAGGATATTGGGCACTTTCCAGACTTTCTTTCTCTCTGAGGACAGAATGGTTACTTGAATCTGATCTTCTTTTCCAGTAAAATTGAATGCTATATATCATTTCAGACAAAATGACATTGAAACTTCTGCAAGGTGATTAAAGTATTGATAGCTAATCCTCATCCTGATTTCTTTCATTAATCAACAATACTACCTCATTCTAAATACAAAGCAAATGTAATCTTCAGCACATATATGAACTCTTCATTTGTATTTAACATGAAGTTTCTTCCATCTAAAAATAAAAAAAATAAAATCAGTAAGAAAAAAAGTGGTAGTAGAAGAATATGGTGGCAGCATAATTCCCATTTTCCTCCAATTGTCAGGAGATACCACAAGGCTCAGTCCCTTGGCAGACTACTGCTACTAGCAGCAGGCTTTTTCCCAGTATACCTCTGCAAAAATCACCAAGGCAGGTTATTATGTTTCATTAAGAGAGCCAAATGGAATAAACTGTCACCAAATGTCTTCACAAAATTTGAAAATATTTCAAAAGTCTAGATTCAGTAGATGGCGGTAGAAAGGTGGGTTAATGGTACTATGACAATTCAGATCTCTCACCTGCTTCCCAAAGCTGAATGGAACATATTTATATTTGATCATGTGCATGATTTGGCGCTTCATGGTGAGGAAAAATAGAACAATCCAGTAACAGAGCAATATGGGCCAAAAAACAGGGACATCAATTATAGAAAAGAAGGTCATAAGGAAAGCAATGCAGAAAGCCTTTGTGATGGCATACCTGACAAAACAGGGGTAAAAAAAAAAAAAAAGTAAGTTTACACCTGTATTTGAACTCATAAAATTCCTACAAGAACAGAAAAATATGAAAAGAAGGGAGATTAACTCAGCTACATCTAAACTGATTTTTAATCATCTGAATGACTCATTACACTTCACACAGAATACAAAACCATCTACAGCCAGACTCTGTCAAGTTAATATTAATCTGCATTTAAAATTGGCACTGATAGAGTGGGGGAACAAAAGTTAAAATGCGTACCCTAAAAAAGAAAATGATGGGTGCACCTCTGATAAAGAACATTTGAATTTCAAAGGAAACTCATTTTAGATCATCACTAGACCCAAAGGAGTTCCAAGCAAGTTAACAAGATCAAGTTGCCAACATTTTGCAAAGGATGTATCATTCTGTTAACTAAGATTTGCTCTATTAAAAAATAGTCAATGTAGTATCCAACTAAGAATGGAACAACTAACAGTTGCTGTCTAAGACTGCATATAGCAGATTATAGAGGCAGCTATTACAGCATACTTTGATTGGACCGTCTCTTTCAACTAGGTGTCCATCGTTAGTTTAATTGCCTCACAGTAAGCAATAATATAAATTGATCAACTTTACATATGATACTGGAGAAGGACAACAGGGTTGAACTTCTTTATTCACCTCCAAGTAACCTGAATGATTAATTGAATGAAAAGCCACATCACGAATATTCAAATTACATATTTGACAAGCTTTTACGAGTATATGCAATAAACTAGGATACCAGTATTGTTGAGGTGCACCCGGTAATTGAACATTAACGATTTGAACACTTAATGCTGCTGGATATGCCAGAGAATTTGATTCAACAAACATGGTAATATCATATCAAAGAAAATTAATGAAAAATAAACAAACTACTTCATTAAAATAAAGTGATATAACAAGTAATTAATTTACCAGAACTTGAACTCAGGAAGTCGACGAACAAAAGGCCTAAACTCATCTGACCCTTTAGTAGGCAATGAAGCTCCATCCAAGGCTTCAAACTCGGGATCAGTCTTAGGTGACAGAAATCCAATCAACAGATTCAGTATATAGATTCCTAATCCATAGGTCACAATGTAAAACCCTTGAACATAGTAAACGCGCAACACATAAAATGCAGCAGCAGCGAGAGTTCCAAGCCATCTTTCCATCGGGTGTGGGGTTGATCGATCCAGATAGTACTGAAACATCCTGGAGAAATTGCTTTTCCACTTAGCAATAGGAGCCATAGCAGAGGCAGCATCACCCCCTCCCCCTCCTCCCCCTTCCATGGATATTATGTCTGAAACTCTCTGCATACAAAGACGAAGAACATATAGCAAAATTTACAGGTAATTGATGATTCTGACATGTTTCGTTTATCAAGAATGAGAAAACCCAAGTAAGGCTAATTGTTTAATAAGCTTATTTTTGTGTAACATTCCAGCAAATCATATGGAAAACAGTAATAGAAACTCCAGGATTCGCTGCAATTTTAAAAATTACACTCACGCTATCCCAACTACCATACAACAACAAGCGAGGTTTAACTTATAGCAATACCATGTCAACAATTAGAAACAGTGACGTCACAAGGAATCAAAAGATATAAAGCCGAGTCGATACCTTAAAGCCAACCCTATAAGAAATTCTTCGACGGAAAATGAAAATCGGCGGCGCCTAGATCCGCTAAACTTCACTGCCCCTAAAAAATTAACTAAAACAGGTTAAAGCTATGCAAATTATAAATGAATTAGAGTTATACAAGTTATGTAAGTATAAATTTATATGAATAGCATCACAACGATATAAGAGAGGATAAAACGACAGTTTACCTTCAAGAAACGCCAAATTAGGGTTACAGCAGCGAGAGAGGATCTCTGGATCTGAAGATTTTAAGTTTGTTTTTCTTATTCAAATTTTGTTGAATAAACTTGTGAGGAAGTCCTATTTTAGTCTTTAGGCAACTGACAATATATTCTTCCAAGTGATTCACACTTTATGCCCGAAAACAACTTTCCGCTGTTGGGCATAACATAAATCACAATTTTAAGTTTTTAATTTTAAAATTATAAATTTAAATTTAAAATATATATATATATATATATAATATTTAAAAGGCCAAACAATAAGTTGCCACCCAAGGTTTGACTTAATGATAAAGTGTTACCTTCAAAACTTTTTAAATCCAAGTTACCACTATTTCACTGTCAAAAAAATCAAAATAATATTATTAAAATAATAATAAATATTAAAATAATAATAAAAAATTAAAAAGCAGTCATTACCATCGACAACATCGTCAACGGTAGTGATTGCCTCTAACCTAGCCGATAGTCAGAAATGACCATCTTATCCTATTTACGGTCGGATCTGGTAACAAATAAAGCGATAGAGACGGCCAGATCTAGCCACCTCGGCTATCAAAGAAGGTTAAAAACTATCAGATCTGGCTATTTCCGTCGCATTATTGGCAGTCAGATCTGGCCGCCTCCGTTATCGTGGTGATCAGATCCGATAGCCAATAAAACAAAATAACAATTTCTGACCAGCTGACTAAGTTAATGGTGGCCACCGCCATTGGCAACGTTGCTAGTGGCGGTGGCTGCTTTTAATACTTTTTTATGGTTAATAATTTTTTAATTTTATTATTATTATTTTAATATTATTTATAAAATTTTATTTTTTGTTTTAATTTAAAAATACCAATATACTCCTCAGATGGGTGACAACTTAGATTTAAAAAACTTTACGAGCGGCACTTTGTCATTAAGCCAAACCTTGGTTGGCAATATGTCGTTTGGCCATATTGAAAATATATTATTTATTGTCATTTATAGATTAATCAATTAAAAATCCATAAGATTATGCTTAAAAAGGATTGAGTCATACTCAAAATTTTAAATAAATTTCAGATAAATTCAATAGATCCAATACAAATTAGCTCAATTTAAGACAACTCTATACCACAATGTTAAGAGATTATCAAATTTGTATCAACAAATTCACTTATTTTTTTCACTTTCATTCTCCTTCTTTCTATATGATTATGATGAGTTTGGGTTTTGGATAAGTTTTGAAGGGTTTAGGTATATATAGGTGATGAATATGATAGTTACGGTTTCTCAATTTTAATAATTAAATTTCAAGATTTCAAATTTATAAAAAAGTTAAACTGTCGTATTTGTCAATCTTAATAAATAGTAATTTTAATAAATTCGATCTTTAAAGAGAAAGAGTTTCAATAGAATTGGGTTTGGGTGAATGGTGTTGTGACTAATTTGGGTTTGGATGGGTGGCCTTTCGAGGGGTTACGATTTCCAAACCTGAATTATAAGATTTGAGTTACAAATTTTTAAAACGTATAAAATGATTAAATTATTATATTTAAAAATTAAAGATTAAATCATAAAAAAGAACTATTCTTTTTAAATTTTCTAAATTTTGTTTGTGAACCAAAATTTATTTTATTTATGATAAATATATGATTTATGACATTAAAAAATATCATAAAAAACCCCAAATTCGAACGAAATTAAATTATCCTCTTGACCCTTTAGAGCAACAGTTTCATTTAACTAGTATATTGCATCCAACATAATTGCATCATAAGATATAACGTTATCCAGATTCGGGTGGCAAAACCCGAATTTGCCCTCCAAAGTTTATAGGGGATTCTTCTACCCTAACTCATCTCAACGGTATCGTTTTATCCTCCTCCCTTGTTTCTCCCGAAACTGAAAAAACCCAATACCTCACTGACCTTTACATTACTCCACTAACATATACTCTCACCGATCAAATATGGGAACGCTTGGGAAAGCCATATACACCGTTGGATTCTGGATTCGCGAAACCGGCCAGGCCCTTGATCGTCTAGGCTGCCGCCTCCAAGGCAACTATTATTTTCAGGAACAACGTAAGCTTTTCTCTGTCTCTACTTAATTCTGGATCTGATTTCATTTCCTGGAAAATTTTAATCCATCTTCTTTTTTTCATTTTGGGCTTCTATTTATTACTTTTTCTTGTAAATAGCGTTTACTTTTTAGTAATGGTAACGACGTTCTGCTTTGTCTAGATAGTAGGGATTGGTAGATTATTAAATTGTTCTAAAGTTTACGCGTGGATAGAGTGTGGTTATTTGAAGAGCGAGCTGTTTCTGTGCAGACAGTGAGTTGCTTGCTTGGTGTTTTATGTGAATTTGTGTTGTTGGTGGGACTACACGAGAATTGCCACATTTCCACAAATGATTATGAAAATTGAAATTTAACTGTTATAAGATCATTTTTAGTAGCAAATCTAGCGTTAGCTTTTATTTACAAGACTTCAAATTCCCCAAGAGAACATTCATCGGCTCAGGGTAAGATATCAGTTACAAGAGATGTTGATGGTGTTCTTCACTTTAGGAATATAGTGGTTTAGCAAATAAAATCAATATATAAGGCAGAAAAATATGCATAATGTTTTTCAGTTTTATTCCATGTGCGCTTAATTACTTGGGCTATATGGAACCCAAAGGAAACTGTTAATCCTGCAAAGCCAGAATGTGTTACTTTGGAATTCTCAGATTTTTCTGGGTTGTCACTCCCATATCTTTTTTGAATTTTACATGTCCCTGCCTAGTTTGCTGTGTTTTTTTTTTTTTTTTTTGTTTAGATTTAGTCTATAGGGTTACTTTTTTTTCTTCTTTTCGGTTACATCTAACCAACTATTATCTCTTTTCGTTTCAGTGTCTAGGCATAGAACTCTCATGAACATATTTGATAAAGCTCCTGTTGTTGACAAGGATGCATTTGTTGCTCCCAGTGCCTCTATCATTGGGGATGTTCAAGTGGGAAGAGGATCATCTATTTGGTATGGATGTGTTTTGAGAGGTAAGATGCTTTGTGTAAGACAGAGCGTTTGGTTGTATGATGCATTTAATGATCTTCTTTCAATAAAGTCAAAAATCATATGTATATTTCTCGTATTGATTAAGGTAATATTTTAAGATTGCTATGTCTATTTAAGATTTTTTTTTTTTTTTTTCTGTGCAAATACTGTAATTAGGGTTTTAATTTTAACCTTCTTTTTACTAATGCATGATCATGATAGTATTTCTAGGAATCCACACATTTCTATGTCAGACAGTTAAAAACTATCCTAATGTAGGATTTTATAATTTCATCCTGTGTTCAAAATGCAATCATAATGGAAACTATGTGCCACTTTTTGGTTTTTTGGTTGTATGTGTGTGAATGCTATATGTTATATTATGAGTTGTAACATTTGTGGATTTGATTTAGTTGGTTTGATATGGTTTTAGCGTTAATAGCTTTTTAAGTAAACAGGACAAACTTTATGGATGAGTTTCTTTTTCTTTTTTGGAAAATATGGAAGTAGTTCATAGAGGTTTAATTCAATTTTAAGCCATTTTTCTTGTTCTGGAGTAATCAGTGTTGTAGTGTTGAAGCTTAACATTTGAACTACTAGTTAGTTTCTGACATATACTTTATAATCTTATATGTGTTTGGTCTTAAGTCGCCTGCTTCACATTCAGGTATACATGTTCCTATTTTAATGGCGTTAGCTAAGTGCATTGTTTTTCATCAATTCAACATGTAGATGTATAAGTGAATTTTTGTATCAAGTTGGGATTTCTTTATCTTTGATTTCCATAGCTAATATTTTTCTGCCTGTATTTACTGGATTTCTTGTTACATTTCTCAATTCTCAAGAATTTCACCAACATTTTTGCTCTACTTTGTCACACATATTAGAAACAACAAAAGACCAATTATGAATGACGTTGCTAGACTTTGACTTTGAAGCTACATTTATTAAATTACAACCTCATGACAGCCTCATTCAATCTGAGAACCTCCCTCTACGTTCCTTTGCTTGGGGAGCTTTAATTTACTTCACATTGCTTTTAGTTTAATTGTATTTGAATTATAGGGTTGTTGAATAAAAATTTTGGGAGTTGTATAATGGTAGGTATCACAAATGATCATTTTAATGTTCCTTGTGTGCAGGGGATGTAAACAGCATTAGTGTTGGATCAGGAACTAATATACAAGACAACTCACTTGTGCATGTTGCAAAGTCTAATTTAAGTGGGAAGGTGCTACCAACTATTATTGGTGACAATGTTACTGTAGGTGAGTGGTATGCCTTTGGCCATGTGTTTGGCATGACCTCTTATAGCTATATCTTTTTTAAGAGATTATGATTCAAGATTTTGACTAAGCAGGCCATAGTGCTGTTTTACATGGCTGCACTGTCGAGGATGATGCCTTTGTGGGAATGGGAGCAACTCTACTTGATGGTGTTGTTGTTGAGAGAAATGGGATGGTTGCTGCTGGATCTCTTGTGAGGCAGAATTCAAGGATCCCTTCTGGGGAGGTATATTGGAAAACACTCTTTCACTTACAAATAATTCAAGGAAGATTGGTCTTATAGGGTTTCAACTTATTGTGGAATGAATTGTAATCTATATATCTAAGATGAAGAAGTTAGTTGAAAACCATTTTTCTGTGGTACTTTAATCGTTAGTAAACAGTTAACTCGTAATGCTTACATGCGTATATGAGGGATGGCATCTGATTAGGGATATGTTGCCATCTTTACTATGATGAAGCTTTGGTGAAAAACACTAGTCTGTACCTATGGATGTGAGCTGTTTTGGTCTAGTAGGTTAAGCTAGAAGAATCACCGAACTTGGAAGTATGATAGACATGATCTGTTGATAAGTCAATCTGATAGGGACATCATTACTAAGTTTCAGCTCATCCGAAATGAACCTGAGTCTTAAACTTCCCTGCTATGAAACAAGGTGAAGTGGGTGAATTCTTGATCTCTTTAGGTATAAATTGACATCTTGTTATCATTTTCTTTAACAGAATGCTGTGATTTGTGTGGAGTGGTAAAAGATCCACTAAATTTAGATTATATATCTCAGTAATTTCCTGAGCTCCTTTATATTCCCTCTCTTGTTAAGTGACTTTTACAGAAAGTACAGATTCGTCATTCACTTTGGCCAAATCAGCTTGTGTTCAGACAAGTTCCATCAACTGCTCTTTGAATGTTGCTATCTTTAAGTTATAAATAATAATTCATGAATTTTGTGACACTACTTATCACAGGTATGGGGAGGCAATCCAGCAAAGTTCCTGAGAAAGCTTACTGATGAAGAGATAACCTTTATTTCCCAGTCAGCCACCAATTATTCGAACTTGGCACAGGTGCATGCAGCTGAGAATTCAAAGCCCTTTGATGAGATTGAGTTTGAAAAAGTTCTTCGCAAAAAGTTTGCTCATCGGGATGAGGAATATGACTCAATGCTAGGTGTTGTCCGGGAAATTCCCCCAGAAATTATTCTTCCAGATAACATCAAAAATCCGAAGGCCTCAGAGAAATGATATTATTCTGTAGGTATTTCTTGTTAAATTTGAATATTGAGATTTGACATCAAGGAATAATTGTTTACATGCAAATACTTGGAGAGGGGGTCATTCTCATTCCCAATAGACCAGATAGGCAAGGTAGAATTATGGCTTCTTGTTATGCATTCTTCTGGCTATTTAAAATCCCAATTTCTGCTCTACTAGGAACTAATACCATAAAGCAGGTTGTATGTTGATGTTTTGTCTTGTATTTGAGATACTTATTTTTGAGACGATTTTTTTCACTGTCTGCACTTTTTGAGTTTCATGTTGTTATTGGATATGACCCGATGAATCAGAATTTTGAGAGCCCCCCATATTTAACATTATACTTACACCTCCTGGTGAGCTTTTTGCTTACAGTGATGAATATTTTGATGTTTTTCTACTATGCTTTTGTGAAATCAGAATTCAGAATGTTTTAAGATGAATTTTGGCCTGTGATGGAGAGGCGCCTGAACTTTGGAGACTGCTTTATGCTCGTATCACTTGAATTGGAAAGGATTGTGTCAGACAATTTGGTAAGAGATCAGTGAATAGAAGCAAAAAAAATGTTCGAAATTTGTAGCTTTTTTGAGAGTTCAGCTGAAAGCAAAACTTTGTTCAGCATTTCATTATTCTCCTGTCATCATTATCAGTTTCATTGCTTTCGGGTGAATTAAAACTGAACCGATTGGATTTGAAGAAGTTGAATCTGAATTGAAGTTTTAACTTGATAATTTAACTCGAGTTTAAAGGTTTGTCAACAACCATTTCTCTAGTACTACTGTTAAGCAAATTTGAATAATCGAATATTTTAAATTCAAATTATCCTTTGATGGAATTCTATTGGGCCTGGTGACGCCACCGCCCCACGTGAGTCTTTTAGGGAATTTTTTATGTCAGGGCGTTGGGGGAGCGATTGTTGATTGGTGATTTGAGAAAAGTGAAAACGAGTAAGGACCATTTCTGCCTGCCAACCTAAGCCATGTGGTAAATCAATAGCCATAGTCAGTGGTCCATTTGGCAATTATTAATGTAGTGCCCAAGTCGGAATCTACAATAGCCAAAGACTCAATTCTCCGTGATTTCAGCTGAGCTGATGTGCCTTCCGCTTGAAACGACAAAAAGGGTCGTCCCTCCCTCTAATCATACAGATGTCCATATATTCCTCTCTTTTACATTTTGTTTGATTTTCTTTGTGCCCTTGTTGCCGTATACACCTCTTCATTGATTTCAAGTGGCATCCTCTTTCTTCCTTTCTTTCTTTCTTTCTTTTCCTGGTTTTTTAATCGATGGATACAAATTTTTTTAATGGGTGCACGGTACTTTTATTTATGTTTCTAAAATCGAGATTGCACCGATTGACTTGGTCCTCACCCATCAGAAAAACTATTTGATTCACTCAAAAACCATTTTTTATGTTAAATATTTAACAATTACTCATACAAAATTGTTATAAATATTATTTTTTAAGCAATTAATCAATCAGAATATCAGTCAAATGCTTTAACCATCAAGTGGATCAAATCATCTTTTTTTCCAGGTCCACGTTTCAATCTGGTTCCAAACTGATTGCTTTTATATGACATGGTACATAATAGAGTAGTGGGTCAAGCTTTGCCAGTGGCGGTGCAGTTTGAGTGGATGTAAATGATTCTTCCAATCAAAGTAGTACTATTGAGAGTAGAAAAATATGAGAAAGTGATTGCAAGGCGAGAGAAATGATGAAAGCTAAAACCTATCCAAAAACCAAAAGGGAAAGCTTAAAGCAAATCAAAAGATTGCAGACAAGCACTCGATGTTGCTCCGGAAATAAATGTTTAATATTGTATTCGTTGGGGTCAGAATAGAACAAAGTTGTGATGGTATTATTGCCGAACAATGGTCAAAGGATATATTCCCACCAAAAGAAAGATGGAAATTTTACTTTTTAAATTTTTAATAATTTAAATATTTATTTAATTATTTAATATCTTTGATAAAATAACTCAATTTGTTTTCATAAAAAAATATAATAAAAATATAATTTAATATTTAAATAAAAATATAAAATTTTAAAAAAAATTTAAAATTAAAAAAATAGCCATCACCTTGGAAAAATAAATCAAGTAGTCAAAAACAGTCATCTAGTTTAAGAGATGATTGGATCTGACTATTTTATTTAAGAGCGATTATCAGATAGATTGCTTGTTTTTTTTACACTATCTCTTTTATCAACTATGATCGATGAACTTAATATTAACTATTTTCAACTATTTCGGACCATGGTTGATGGCGCCCATCTCCACTAAAAAATGAGGCAATCTGTTTGGCAGCCTCCATAACCATATGATCGTTTTCAACTACCTATGATGTTTACTTTTTTATTTTTTATTTTTAATATTTTTTAAATTTTGAATATTTTTATAATTTATTTTAATATTATTTTAAATTTTATCAAAAAAATAAAAATATATTTTTAATTATTAATATTTAACTATTAACTATTAAATTTAATTATTAATTTTAATCAATAAATGGATACCTAATTTTAAAAAAACTAAAGAATAAATTTTTGGAAAAAATCTTGAGTGGGAATATCGCGTTCGCCCTTTAAAATTTTGGTTTGCGTGGGGTGGGGTGACGTGGCGTGGGGATGAGGGTGATGGCTTTGAAGCGTCTTGTAGAAGTATACGGCCGCGCTTCTCATCGAAACGTGTATGACATTTTTCTAATTTATTGAGAGGTAGGGCCAGGCCCAAACCCCATAATTCCATAGACAACCCTGCCATTAGGGTTGGACTTAAATTAATTTAAATTTTAAATTAAATTAAATTTAAATTTATAAGAGTTAAAAGTTCAAATTCAAGCTCAGAATCATCACATTTAAATTAATTGAAACGAGTCAAACTTGAAATTGACTCGGTGTAACTCATCAATACATCAAATATCTAGAATAATATTATTTTAACATATATTAGTCAAAATAATATTGTTTAAATTAATTCAAATTTTTTCGACCTAAGAGTTGAATTTGATACAAGCTCTAAATCTAGCTCTCAAAGTAAAGTAAAGCTCGTGAATGTCAAACTCAAACTCAACTCTAGCTTATTGTAATTGAATTTGTTTAAAATTTATTCAAACTGAACTTAAACTTGACTTTGAACTGGTTTAGTTTGAATCTAACTCTACCTACAAGATAAGAGAACTTTGTATACATTCACTTTACATAAACACTCCTAACTTTTGTAAAATATTTTCTGATATTAAGTAAAGAGGTGAGTACAAGTAAAAATCTAGAATCTACCCACTTATACGGTGAAAAGATATGAAAGGCCTCCTTTTTTTATACCCACTTAGCAACCTGCATTGAAGTCCTCAAATAGAATTTTAACTGTGCATGACTAACTCACTTGAAGCCTCATCCTTGAATTTCTAACGTAGTAAAACGGCTAAAAAGATCTTCAGGATGCCATCGAATGTATGTTTTAGCATCAGTTTAAGTAACTGCCAAGAATTTATGATGTAAAAGTACGGTAAAAGACCAGAGAATTTTCCTTTCCATTCCATTATTTACCAAACAAAACTTTATGAAACACCAAACCACACAAATGACTAATAACAAGCTTTATTTGCTTTCACATTAAACTAAGCCTTCCATCAGAAGGCAAACTAAAAGCGTGGTGGCGAATATTCGAATATTCCACATAGGGCTCACATGGAGTGGATACGGGAACATACTTTAACTACATCAAACCAATTAAATTTTAATCACATGGGCATCACCTATGTTACAATCATTATTATCCAACCACTTCCCCAACACACCACCAACAGAAGCGAGAAAAAAAAAAGAAGCAAAGATGAGTTGCAGAAAAAAGAGTGTTAGCTTTTGGGTAATGGCAAAACGCCATCGAAAAAATCCCCAAAGTAACCACGGGGCTCATGTACTAGCTTTGAGATAATGTCTCTTAGTGTAATCACCCCTTCCCAACTCCCATCTTCATCAACTACATAAATTCGGTGGATCCTTTTTGAATAAAGAAGCTGAATCAGTTCTTTGATAGTGTTGTTGCTTTTGCATGTAATCATGCCACTTACTAGTGGTGAGTCGTCATGAAGATTTTCCAAATAGTTTTTCACTGCAGTTAGAAAGTTCTTTGCTGTGACACATCTGTGAAATCACATAAATTTGTATCAGTAATTTAACCAGCTCAACCAAAAACTGTGCACAATGCTGGCTACAGACCTATAATTGTGGTAGACCTCAAAACCTCATCTATATTTTGTACATATATATAATTAAATTAAATTAATTTTTATGTTAAAATAATTTATATTATACATTAAAATAATTTAAATTATATATTTAATGATGAATTATATGGATGCGAGTTTACCTATTTTTTTCTTCCTCGCCTCTATTTTATATCATGAACGAGCTCTTTCTACAGGTCAAGGCTGATGCAATTACGTGCAATTAATAAATATTATTAGGGGCAATTTGGGGAAAATGATGGCACTGAAAGTGGATCCGGTGAGGTGAGAAGTCTATAAATACAAAACAAGAGAGAAGAAACTTCAGAGGGGAATCAAAGGGTGTTTACTTTGTCGTCTTAATTTTACTTGAAAAGAAACAGTGAACGGCTAAAGCCAAGATATGGGAGGGGAACCCTTGCCGACCATGGCTACCGCTCCTTTAATTCTTGGACTTCAGCCGGCTGCCCTCATTGATCACGTAGCACGCGTCGATTGGTCCTTGCTGGATCAAATCCGTGGTGAACGCGGTGGCTCCATACCCGTATTTCTCTTCATTCTACTCTGAATCCCTTAGAAATTACTTTTTTTTTTTTTTTAAATTGAAAATTTGGAAATTAAATACTTGCTTTGTAGGTAGCCATTGAAGAGCTGAAGCATATTCTAAGTGAGGTGAAAAAACACATGCTTCGTACGCCAGATGAACCGTCTCCTATCAAAACCATAGCGGGAGGCAGTGTTACCAATACTATTAGAGGACTGAGCGTAGGCTTTGGGGTGTCTTGTGGGCTTATTGGTGCTTATGGAGGCGATCAACAGGGCAAGTTATTTGTTGGTAATATGACATCTAGCAGGGTTGATTGGTTAAGATTGAGAATGAAGGAAGGACCCACTGGCCAGGTGGTTTATTCTGTTACTGAGTTTTATTAGTTTTAAAGGTCTTTCCTGTTGATCTCTATGTATGTTTTCTCTGGGTGAGTAAAGAAATTTCGTCGTGTGCCAGTGTGTTTGTCTGGTTGATGAATCGGGTAATCGTACAATGCGGCCGTGTCTCTCAAGTGCTGTTAAAATTGAGGCTGATGAACTGACCAGAGAGGATTTTAAAGGTTCCAAGGTTAGTCACCGTGTAATAGATTACGTTAATTTGTTCATAGTGTACGGGCTGGTATTTTTTTCATGCATCAGCATGAACTTTTGGAAAGCTTTAGTGTAATTATGTGTTTATAATTGAAATTTTTGCTGGCTTTGACGCAATATTATTCATATGTGAACAATGTTTGGCTTGATCATCTTTATAGGTGATAAACTCAGGACTGGTTGACTTATTTGTCTTCTGTTGACAGTGGTTGGTTCTAAGATTTGCGATGATCAATATCAAAGTTATTGAGGCAGCCATTAGGATTGCCAAACAAGAGGCCGTTTCTGTCTCCTTGGATTTAGCAAGTTTTGAGGTATTTCCTTTGGAACTTTTTCATGTTCATAAAGTTCATCTACTTGCGGCCTGGGAAATGCATATCTTTTATGGATGCAAATAGAATTGACTTAAGTTAACTCCAATATATCCACATCAAAGTTGTTAAAAATCATTGGAGTCACTTGGAAAATTGATATGTAATTAAAATGGATTTCTAATTGGAATTTGTGGTTTTTAACTTTGGCCAGATGGTTCGGAATTTTAAATCACATCTTCTAGAGTTATTAAAGTCTGGAAATATAAACCTCTGCTTTGCCAATGAGGATGAAGCAGCTGAGCTAGTAAGGTGATTGTCCTTTGATTATATAAAAACACATCAACACAGTTGGTAATTTAGGAGCAGATGTTATTGCTTCTTCTTTGTTCTGTTTCTCAATTTGGGGCAGTCTCTGGTTTCTGACATTTATTTTTCTTTCAATGATTATTGTAGGGGTGAACAAAATGCTGGTCCAGAGGCTGCTCTTGAATTCCTGGCTCAAAATTGCCAATGGGCTGTGGTAACATTAGGCTCTAATGGATGTATTGCTAAGCATGGGAATGAGGTTGGTTAGATCTCCTCTTTTATTTTTTTCAGTTCAATATTGTGGCTGGTCTGCTTACATGATTACGTGAAGTGATTTTCACTCCTGGAGATATATTATCTGCAATGCACCATCCTAGTTGTTCTTATATATTGAAACTGTGTTTGTGTTCCTATGCTTGGAACTTTTAAGCTTTCCAGATATGGGTGCAATGCCCTTTGACTCCAAGATATAAGTGTATAAAAATGACTCTCTGTGATTAAAAAATAGTGCAAAAATGGTCCAAAATTGGGATAAATATACAGCAAGTGCAATGCTATTCTCTTATAGATTAATTCTGAAAGTAACTTGCAATTTTGAAATTTCCTGGTATTTCAGGTTGTTCGAGTACCAGCCATGGGGGAGGCAAAAGCATCTGATGCCACTGGTGCTGGAGACTTGTTTGCAAGTGGGTTCTTATACGGATTAGTGAAGGGATTGTCTCTGGAAGAGTGTTGCAAAGTGGGCTCATGCAGTGGTGGCTCTGTAATTCGCTCGCTTGGTGGTGAGGTGACCCCAGAGAATTGGCAATGGATGCGCAAACTGATGCAGATCAACGACCTCCCCGTTCCAGCAACAACTCATATATGATATCTGTTGAGTTTTTTTTTTTTTTAAATAATTATTTGTCATCTTGAAGCCAAAGGGCAGCTGTGGTTGCTTTTTGGGGCTGGTTGACTAACATTTGTTTTCTCCACGGAAACACAAATATTTAATGTTGAGTTATTTCGGTCAACAAATGCCTCCATCTTAATGAAGATATAATATTTATGGGATATTCATGTTAGCTTGAAGAAAGCAAGGTAGCCCGTGTCAAATTTTACCAGAGAAACCTCAGTTGCCCAACGGATTATTGATTTTCTAATCACTAACATCTGTTTGTATTTAGGCTCTCTCTTACAACAGAGGTAAATTAATATTTATTGCAACATGAATAAGTAAAAAGTAATCCATTGTTAAACACAGTCGAGTTCATCTCCCAATGCAGTAAGTCCACTCAACTAGCTTACTAGTATTGGCTTAGAACTGGCAACTAAAGATGGGAACGTCCTCCCTGAGGTCCCGTCGGAAGTCTATATTGGATTTAAGTTGAGTATCCCAGACTTTGCTCTATTTGAGCCTGCAGAAATCAAACGAACGGTTCAAGTAGCGTAAAACTAAATATTACTAAGACCATACCATTTTCAATGATGTAGCTTGAGAATTAGCTTAAGAGGTATGAAGTTCACTGGGGACTAACATTAGAATGTTTTCTATGAGGCAAGATAAATTGCATAATATGAGAGAAAATAAGAAAAACTAAACTCCAACCAAATGATGTTTTTCACGGTGCCAAACTTGGCAAACACACGCTTAAAAACCAAATCTAAAAACAAGGACAGATATGCAACTTCTGATTCTTGCTTCCTCAAATGTCCATTGGTGCCACACCCTGATCTGTGGTAGCACCCTGGTCAGCTGCAGCAGCCGGTTCAGTGGCACCACCCTCTTCTAAGGTAGTCTCTGGAGCACCAGCAGGACCCTCTTCCCTTCCAGCAATCTCGAATGTGTCAATCAACTTTTGTACAGTTTCCTGATCCAAAATATGGAATGGCTCCCCAACTCCTAACACAGCAATTGTGCAAATAGAACTCTTTAATGTTTCTCCTTGCAAGGTTTCCCTGATTGCCATGAGAGCATCCTTGATCAAATCTTCCCTTGAAGAGTCCATAAAATTCTCAAACCTCCGTTCCATGTATGTCTTCGCAGCTTGAGAGCGAGACCCAATGGCAAATGCTTGATATTCAAAGTAGTTCCCACTTGGACAGTTGTAGTAAACATGCGCTCCGGACTCGTCCAAGCCACCTACCAGAAGGCCAACACCATATGGCCGTTTCCAGGAGCGTTGGGTGCAGACCTGCCACCCACACACATGTTATAACTACAGATGAGTATAAGACCTAGAAAACTTCATAGATGGTAAGCTGCAGCTTCTTCACAATCCACATTAATTCAGTCAAAGGTCCAAAGAACATTGTTTATGAGACCCCAATAGAATTGATATCCATTACGCAACCGATTAAGAGCTATATAAAAATTTTGCTTGACCTTGTTTTGGATGGAGGAAACAGAGGAAAAGAAAATTCAGTTGTATAATATGAAACAAGTTGATAAATAACCCATAAAGTTCTGAAAATCCCAGTTGATTAAACAATCTATCAACTTTTGGAGAATGTCAGAATCACCCATTAAACTGATTTTTGTAAAATTAAATAAACTGTACTCAAAACTGCAACTTATCTAAACCAGCAAACAACCCAAGATAAATTACTATCAATGAGACTGGATAAATATGCCAACTAACAGTTTAAATACAGCCAGTCGCATCATTATGAGACTTACATTGGATACATCTAAAAGATGAAGCTTAATACATATACATGTATATAATTTTTTTGAAATAGATGTAGAGACTTGAAATAAGATCTGAACGAAGATTATTCATCTTCAGGTGGCCACATACTAATACAAGAAGAAGAAGCACATTTCTAAACAATCTAGTAGCATCAGACATCACTCTTGAAATTCAAAACTTACTATTGTTGAGCTCTAACAAAATGTTCTAAACACAATAACTCATTATGTAAGACAGGTCAAACAACATAAACCAGCGTCTAAATTCCCCCTAAAAGAGACTCTTAAAAATTTCCAAGTAAGATATTCAAATTCTGCAATATTATGAGATATCATTTAGTAACTTAAGCTGATGATATATGTTAACTAACTTGAATGTAAAACAAAAGTTTCTCTTGAACATATTCAAGTAATACATTTACAAAGTATCCTAATTTTGAAACTCAGCTAGTATCATAATTTTGAAACTCAAGCAATGCTACATTTAAAAAATATACTAATTTTGTAACTCCAAGTATTATGACATGTCTATATCATCGAACGAAAATGCAGCATTAGCTGCATGGCAATAGATGCAGTCACAAATTTGATAAGCACAAAACATTATTATGTTGATGACATTTGAACTTATAACTTGGTTAAGAAAAGAATTCAAAATTTTGAAAGAAAAGCTATGTTAAAGCATATTGCGACATTGAACTATCTAAAAAGATATAGTAAATATCAGAAATGACAAAGTAGCACTATTCACCAGTGTCGCCCAGACACCTTCCACAAACACACATGAAAAACATTATATATCAACGCTATTTCTACTCTATGGTAAAAATCTATAGCCAATACAAGTTTAGGCCACGAAGACTGCACTTTGATTTCAAAACCTCGAATTTCAAGCTTAATGTCTAGTTAAAAGTATCTTTTTAAAACCTGGCAACATGAAGCTATAAAATCCACAACTCCAAATATCTAATTGAGCCTCAATTACAATGGAAAATTAATTATATGACAAAAAATTCATAATAGCTTAAAAGAGTTAAGTCATGAATGTGAGGACCTGAGCCTTGTCGGCGAGCTGGACCACGAGGCGGCCCACTGGGAGCGGAGATTCGTAAGTGAAACTGTAGTTAATACACTCAGATCGCATGTAGCGAGAGAGAACACGGCCGTCAGCGGTTAAACCGGCGATCGCAACGCCGATATGATCATCAACCTTAAAGATTTTCTTTTGGTGAGAGGAGAGCTCGGAGTTAGCCTTGTTGACACAGCCCAAGACGACGTGGGTCTTGGATCGGAGGCCTATTGCAGCGGAGCCTTGCTTGACCGCCTCCATCGCGTACTCCACCTGAAATAATCGGCCAGCCGGGCTCCATGTAGTAACGTCGGTGTCGTACTGGTTCCTGAACATTTTTAGGGTATTATATCTACGTCTTCGTCACCAAGTTTGGAGAGACAAGGGATGGAACGGAATGGAAGTCTGAGCTAAATTACTTGAGCTTTTGAGAAAGAAGGGAAAGGAATTGGAGGGATTTACTTAAAAGGGTTTTCTTTCTCTTCAAGGCAGAGACATTCACATAGTCTTGTCATTTTTTTACTGTGGTTACTTTCTTCTTACTGCAAGAGTGAGTGCCCTATTAGCCCCGATCTACTTCAGACGGGTTTGAATTCGAATTTGAATTCATATTCAGATTAAATAAATTGAATTCGAATTATAATTTTTAATTCGGCTCAAATTTAAGAATTTATCATCGAAGCTTTTTTCTCTCGTAATTTTTCTTGATTCTAATATTATTATTTACTATTTAAATTAATTCGAATTATTTATTTAAAATTTAAATTCGATTCGTTTTATATCTCCGGAGCTTGTTACACCGAGTAGGAACTTACAATAGACCTGGGCCACGGCTAGTGTAATTGGGCCAATTCATTAGCCCATTAATAAATCCACAACTTCATTGGGCTACTGGGCCTCCCCTTCCATTGGGCCATGTTGCCCTTCCTGTGGACTTGATCGGATGGCTTAACAAGTAATATAACACATATAATTAAAGACGGATACGTGACACGGCCCAAACCCAACCCAAAAGGTCTAACCTGTAATAGTATGGTATGAAAAATTTTATTTATTTTTAATATTTTAAATAAAAAAATATAAATTATAATATTTATTATATTTATAAATTTATAAATAGCTCATCCCTCAAACCTTGATCTAATGCTAGACATGGAAAACATTTTGAATTTTGTGTAGTAAATATATTTAATACATATCATTATTTTATCAAATTAAATACTTTTTTTTTTACGATAAATAATGGATGATCAATCAAGGTTTCGTTTATATAAGTTTTGATTCAATCAATTCTTTCACTTTTCGATCAAGTTTATTCTCGACTGATCCAACTTCGGGTCTATCAAACTTATACTCTTGCCTCTGCAATTCTCAGACATGACACTCGACCTACCATTAATGAAATTGGCTTCATTGCAGAAGAACTGTATATTCCACTACTGTGAAGTTCCTTGGTAACGCACTCTTCTGCTCACTGTGCAGGCATTAAATAGTATAACATTTAAACATGAAAAGAGGGAAGAAACGAACTCACTCATTCGAAACGACAACGGCGTTCTTGATGTGCACATGATGTGAAGTAAATGCCAGCCTCTGTATGGTTCAATATCGCTTTGGTTGTTCCTGAAGAGGACAAGATTTTAGCAACAAGACGAAGAAAGTTAGCTAGCCATACTGTACCAGCGTAAATAAAAGGCAAACTTTCAAAACCTCTTCAGGGGTTAAGGCTGAAGGGGCTGAGTTGGTTGAAGTCACTTTGCTAAAAGGATCTGCTAAAGGAAGACAAAAAAGCAGTAAGACAAATAGCCTCCTGCTTTTACGCTTTCGATCGTGAATTATGATTGGATTCACCATGTATATATCGCGCATTTTAGATCAAAGTCATCTGATTGATGCGCAAAAAAGCTTGTGTCCCTGGATCAGATCTTGCTTTATTAGATTCATCCGTATCTAAAATGAAAGAGGTTGATGAGTGAAAAAGCCCCGTCCCTCTGTTAATCCTCTCATCCTTTTTGCCATGGCCATGAATTGCTCCCTTTTAACTCGTAGCGAAGTGACGGTTTGAAAATTGAAATTTCGCAACTGGAGGCAGAGCCGGTGAAGTGACTTAACCAAAATAACATGATAACGAAATTTGGACCAGATCAGTGGTGATGATGATGATGATTGATAATTCAAAATTTGGTAACTTCAACCACCTGTCTATCCTGGGTGGGGACAGGCTTCCCCCTGGTTTAGTATATCCTTACACTCCCAGCTATGCCCCACGTGAAACAACTCTCCGTTTCAAAATTATTCCTCTGTTCTGTGGAATATCAAAATAATTGTCCCAAGAATCTACCACGCAATGCATATTCTGTTATCTTTGCATTTTATTTTGGTTAAAAGGACATAATTTCAAGGTTTCTCTTAAAAGACCGTCTTTTAATTTGTTAGAGCGATTAAAATTAATAATTAAATTTAATGATTAATAATTAAAAAATAAATTTATTTTTAATAAAAAATTTAAAAAATATTAAAATATTAAAATAAAATATAATTTTTTAAAAATTATTAAAAAATTAAAAAAAAAAAAAATCACCATCATTAATAATATTGTTAACAATAATGACCAACGTAAAATAAATCATGTAATAAAAAAATATTTTTTAATTCATGAGACCACCAGATCTAACTGTTTCGTTTGATAGAAACAGTTAAAAAGAATGTAATGATAATAAATAGTCGATGTTGGCCTCATCAACTATTTCTAACTATAATTTATGATGGAAGTAACCAATACTGAAAAAGAAGACAATTAATCTAATCACTTCTGTTAAATTGGAAAGTCAATTTAATCATTTTAAAAATTAAGTAGTTATTTTTTGTCATCTAATTCATTTTAGTTGATCACTTTTTTTTTTGTTTATTTTTTAAAATTTTTATATATTTTTAAATTTTTTTTAAAATTTAAATATTAAATTATATTTTATTATAATTTTTTAATTTGTAATTAGGTTATTTTAATAATTTTATTTAAAATATTAAAAAAATTAAATAATAAAAATTAATAGATAATTGAATTTTAAAAAGTTGAAGGGTGGAATATTTTAACAGATAACTTGGGTGAGAATATGCCCTTTGTTACTTTTTCGGGAACTATTTTTTGAATTTTAATAAATTGAAAAAATTATTATTATTATTCCAAGTCATTTCACGTGTGTCTGGTGGCGACAACTAAATCAAGCTAAACGAGTAGCTGTGTGCTTCAAAACGCAAACGCTCCAATCACATCAATATCAATTTCCTAAAGAATCCTTTTCTTTTCACTTGAATACCGAAATTATCCTTCTTAGACCGCCATGTTGGCATCGATGTGAAGCATTTGGGATAAACGACAGCAGAGTAGCCAATGTTTAATCGATAAAGGTGACAGCCGAGATCCTATCTTAGTGTCACCGGCTTGGGCGGTCATCCTTTCTCTCTCAACTAGTCAGTCATCGGCGATTTTTTTTCCCACAAGCGTCAACGTAGACAAATCGCCGATTCAGTCACAACTTTAGACTGACATCTATTATGTACTAATAATATATAAAATTAAACTATTTATATTTACCTCTCATTTTCTCGGTCGTCTCTGCTTCTTCTGACTTGCAGGCGGAGGAGCACATAAAGAGAGAAGAAGAAGAAGAAGAAGAAGAAGAAGAAGAGATTAAGAAAATCAGATTAAAACAAAAAAAAAAAAAAGAGAAATGGAGTATCACAAGGTCTCCTCTCCGACTTTGTCCAAGAAACTTACAAATAGCGTTAGCTTCAGTGGAAAGAGTATATACGACGGCGTTTTTAGTGGTCAAAGAAAGGTTGTTTCGACTGTTGAAGAAGATTACAGTGAGATATTTGGTGGCTCTGGTGGCTGTTCGATTCCTATTCTTGATGTTCCGGAGTTGAACGAGAGAAGGATTTCTGTTGACGTTAACAGCTCGAAACTTGATTATTCAAAGATATTTGGTGGCTTTGGAGAGTTTGATTTTGGCGTGTCTGACGAGGAACTTCCTGTGAAACCAAATAAAAGAGATAGATGCATTGAAGAGGCGCGGTAAGTTGTAGTTATTCAATTACTTTATTAGCGTTTATTCTGTTATCATTATCATCATTATTATTAGTTTTGGTTATGAAGTGGTTAACAGTTAACGTTAGGGCATGTTTAATTGTAGGGAATATGCATATCTTTTTTCTTTCATTTTCGCCGCGAATGAGAAACCCATGGGAAAGTGGTTTAGTTAGTTGGTAAAAGATGAAGTTAGTTCCTTAAAGTAAAAAGAATCAAGAAGTTTGTCATAAGATCGAAGAGCTGACAACGGTTTTTTATTACTGAAAATTGAAAACCCATTTTACGTATCTGCTTAAGTTCTGGCAGATACAGTGGCAGGAAATGGCACAAAATACAATTATATTTGGACAAAACTAGATTCGATAGTGATATAATGAAACTCACACAATAATAATAATATTGTAATTTGTGGAGTTTACTTTAAATGCATTTTTCATACCACTAGAGTTTCTGTTACAGTGAAACTTATCTATTTCATAACAGAAATGCAGAGGAATATTTAAGGCTCTTCCTAATTGTAAATGATCATGTTATAAGAGAAAATTTTAATGGATATATGTTCATGTTGTTTACAATAGAATGCACAGAAAGATCCATATTTTATACATGTTGTTTATTATCTGGTATTTTTTTTACTCTGTTGTTCATAAAAACAGAGGATGAGACAACTTTTTGTATATATATAGATGGGAAATTGATCATGATGTGTTTTTTTCTTTCATTTTGATATTGTGTAGGACACCAGCTAAAACAGGAGCACATAGATCTAACTTTTCAGTAGAAAATCAAGTGTCTTCACAAGAAGCCACAAATGAGTCGTTAGATGGTGTGAAACAGTCGAAAGTATTTTACCATAAAACCCAGGAAGGACGAAGGAATGGGATAAACGGGACAAAAAACTTAGCTCCATGTCATGATGTTGCAGGTTATACTCGTTTAATTGATGAAGTTGCTCCCTCACAGATGAATGGAGGTGATAAGCCATTCTTGTTGGTACCAAATAAGGTTTCCCATAACAGAAGTTTCAGTGGGGAGATAATGGAAGGCAGATCTGGCAGGAAAGTTGTGTCAACCTGCTCCCTTGGGGGTGGTAGAGAGCAGGCTTCTGGAGATGGTGCTAAATCTAAATATAAATCAAATAGGAGTAGATCCTATTCAATTGATGTGCCATTTGATGCTTATGAAATTGGCCTTAGGAAATCTTCTTCAAAAGTATCATTGTCTTCAACCTGTCCACTCACTGGTTATAATAAAGGTGATCCAAAGGTATCAATGACTTCAAAGTTTGGGTTTTCTGATGGTCATTCTTCTGAAGATGCTGCAGATATTTGTTCACCAACTTATTTTGATATGGAAGTAGATGTAAATTCAGTTGCAGCTTCCTCTGCAGCTGCTGTAAAAAAAGCAATCGAGGAGGCTCAAGCTAGGATAAGAATTGCGAAAGAAATAATGGAAAGAAAGAAGGAGGGTTTTCAAAACCATGTGAAGCTGAGGCCTAATAATGTCTCCAAGACAAAGGAGAAAACAGAAAGCACAACTACGGATAAAGCAAACAAATTCGTAGAAGATGAATGGGAGAAATTTAAAGTTGATAATCAAATGCCAGTTGTGAGGGAAGGGACACAAAATGCAAAATCAAGCCAAGTGGCACAGAACTTCACAGAAAAGGATAACCTAAGTTATGCCAAAGGAGCTTCTCATGAAACACATGAACATAAAAGGAAAATAACTCCAGTGGATCATAAGTGGGAAGAAGTGATTGATCGGATTGAATCAGTAAATGAATGTGAATTGAAAGAGGAAAGCTCTACTATGAGGAGCTTTGAGAAGCCAGAAGAAATTGGTGAGAAATTAGAAGTTTCTGAAGAGGCTCATAAACAGGAGGAATTTGAGAGGACGCTGAACATAGTGGAAGGGGCTTGTGAAATGAAAGAATGTGCTGACAAACCAAAGTTCGGTGAGGTTCATGATCAGGAAGAAAATGGAAAGAAATTACAGGATGCTGGGCTGGCAGAAGAAATGGATGTGATTTTTAAAGAATTCCATGAAGTAGAAGCTTCTGAAATAAAACTGAGAAAGTTTCAGGAACCAACAGTAAACGAGAAGAATCTAAAAATGCAAGAATCTAAGTACGATGAATGTGTGAAGATGAGGACACTGAATTCTGAGCAGGAGTGGTTGGAAACTGAACAGAAACAAAAAGAGATATTTAAACAAGAACAAAATGATGCTCAATCTGAAGATTTTCCTGGAAGGAAAGAGGTTGAGGCTGGATCAAAAGAGATTTTCAATCATAAAGAAAATGGAATAGAAGAAGAAGAAGCTGCTGGTGACTGGGTAGCATTTGAGAAACAACAAAAAGAAGCTTTCTCTGCTGAAGAAAATGTAGGAAAAAGAGATGTTCACTGTGGAGAAGAGGCTGAAAAGGTATATGATGAAGCTGAGAATCTGGAAAAGATTGAGGTGACAATGTATGCTGTTCATGATAGCGAAAAATGCAACAAGAAGTCGGATGAGGATGGTGAAGTAGTGAAAGAAAAAATTGTTGAGGCAGAAGAAAATGAGAAGATAATGAAAGAGGTGGTTGAAATGATGGAAATGAGGATACAGAAAGAGGGTGGTGCATGCACAGAATCTGGACAAATGCGAGCAGGGATTGATCACAAAGCAGAAGATGAGAAGATCAGAGCGACTCAAGAGACTCTTAACAACTGTAACAACAATCTTGAGGCAGTTATTAATGTATCGAAGCAGGAAAAAATTGGGATCCTAAGTGATACCCTGGGAACCTCTAGTCACGAAGAAAATGCTGTCTCTCTGGAGAGACCCAGACATGAAGAGAATGGGGAGCTAATGGAAGTATCTCCAGCTTCTTCTGAATGCAAAGAGATGGAAACAGAATCAAATTCAGCTGAAGTGGCAAAAGAAATGGGGACAACAGAGGTTTCTGAAGTTGAAATACCTGGTTTGGAACAAGGTGTCCTTGAACACGAAGATACAAAGAAGCAAGTCAAAGATAGAACTGAGGCTGTTGCTTTCAATTACAATAAGGAAAATGTAGGAAACACCGATATGGATGTACCACAAAAGCAAAATGATCCACATGGAGAGGCATCTGTGACTGTCTGTAATGGTGGAAAGCATGTTGAAGAATTGCCTTGTGAGTCAGAAGAAATCTTTGAGGATGCTGAGGAAGTTGATGTTGCAATTGAACAGGAAGAAGACGAGGGTGACTTTGAATTTTCCAGTGAGAGTTGGGTTGACAGTGAGAAGAATAGCGATCGGAGTAGGCTACCTAGTATCTTTCAGGCAGGAGAGGAAACAGCAGAGATATATAATGGTATGAAGACAAGCCAGATCACAGAAAGAATTGAAGAGACTTATTCTAAAACCACAGAAGCTGAACATTCTATGCAGAAAGAAGGGGAAATAGAGAAGGAGAATATGAGAAAAATAGACAAAATAAAAGAGAAGGAAAGAGAAAAAGAGAAGGAGAGAATAGCTGTTGAAAGAGCAGTCCGTGAAGCTCGTGAACGAGCTTTTATTGAAGCCAGAGAAAGAGCAGAAAGGGCTGCTGTTGAGAAAGCAAATGCAGAAGCACGTCGAAGGGCAATGGCTGAAGCCCGAGGAAGGTTGGAGAAGGCTTCTGCTGAGGCAAATGACAAGACTTCTATGGAAGCCAGACTTAAAGCTGAGCGTGCTGCAGTAGAGAGAGCAACTGCAGAGGCTAGGGCACGCGCCCTAGAAAAAGTAATGTCCGAGAAGGTTGCCGTTGTGGCAAGAAATCAAACTGTAAAGTCCTCTGGTGCTTCCAGAGATAATGGGATAAGACAGAACTTCACTTCCGACGTGAGTTTATGTGCCCTTTGTTATGCCTCAATCCTTTAATGTTTTATGCCATGGTAAATTACTAATGATAGAATCTCCTGCAGGATTCACAATATAGGAGCTCAACCGGTGGTTCAGGACATCTTACTTCTAGTAGTAGTGGTATGTGATACTGTGAAGTGCTGCCATTGCATATTATTGGATTATTATGGAGATTAGACATATTTACTGCTCTTACTGAAATATATGTTGTTCTTTGCTCCATGCAGTTCCTTACTCTAATGATAAAGTTGTTGGAGTTAATGGTGAATCAATTCAGAAGGATAAAGCTAGTCTGGAGAGGGATAAACGGACAGCAGAGCGTGCAGTAAGCTTTCTTTCTCTGTTCAGAGATGAAATATGAACTTTGTTGTTCTGTAACAAGATTGATGTACACCTTCTGCTGCTCTCTTTCAGGCCAAAGCTCTTGCAGAGAAGAATATGCGTGACCTTCTTGCAAAGAAAGAGCAAGCAGAGAGAAATGTAATATCTTATCAAATATGTCAAGTAATTCTTGCAGTTAATTCTGTTGCTTGAAATTTTCTCTTACTCTACTGGATTTATCTTCAATGACAGAGATTAGCACAAGCTCTAGATGCTAATGTCAAAAGGTGGTCAAGCGGGAAGGCTGGAAATCTGCGTGCACTACTTTCAACTCTACAATATGTATGTGCCAGCTTTCTGCTTATGCTTCATAAATATGTATCTTTATGCTTCTCACCGATGCACGAACAAAGTTTTAGCAGAACATGTAGATAATCGGATACTGGATATATTAAATGTTTTCCATCCATCAAATTTTAGTTTAGATCATGGATGAAAGTTACTTCCTGTGCCAAGTATTCCTCCTTGTTTTGTTGCATGGTGATAAGATGACTGCTTAAATACTGTGATGCGTGATTATGAACCAGGATAGTTGTGAATACTTGATAAATACTTTGATGCCTCTAATATTTTTGGTAAAACTTACAGTTGTCGATAAAATTTTGTGGAAGTTACATTGACTGCTAACTCAATGTCTTTATGCTAGAAATAAAATGATTAATGCTCAGTCTTATGCTGGTATTGCACTATCATGTGACTTCTCAAATCGAGTATCTGAGGTTAATCTATTACTCCCTGCCCCCACTTCCCTCCCCAGTTATGATTTCATTAACCACCTTTTGACATTGTTGTGAGTGACTATTCACCTTTTAGATTAGGTGAATTTCATAATATTACTCGTGAAATGCTTACTTTAACAACCTTTTACATCTGCAGATCCTTGGGCCTGATAGTGGCTGGCAGCCAATTCCTCTTACAGATCTTGTAGCAACTGCTGCTGTAAAGAAAGCTTATAGAAAGGCCACCCTTTTCGTTCATCCAGATAAGTTACAGCAACGAGGTGCAAGCATAGAGCAGAAGTACACATGTGAGAAGGTTTTTGATCTTCTAAAGGTGTGTTGCATTTCTCTTTTTTATTTTTTTGCTTTAAGAAACTAAACTTTGGACCACGTGTCCACAAAGAATTAACTAGGAGCAGCTCTATTTGTTAAATGGAGGTACTTGCCCAAAGATTAAAAAAGGGTCCTGAAAGAAGTTGCTGTTCCTATGTATCCAAGCTTGGTTTTAGCTTGTGCTAAAGACTCCCTTGGCATGCATGTGAATTACCTATTCTTTGTTAGTGTGGATACAGGTAAATCCAATGCAAGTTAGTGTGGATCAAGTTCATGATTTAGTTCAAACGAGTTGATCTAAAAAACAACTTGATTTGAGATTGACTTATTTGTTTATTCTGTTAATAAACTTGTTTATTTTTAATATAATATTGTTTATTTTATTGATGATTTTTTAGTGATACTGTATACAACTCAAACAATCTCGAATTTGAGTTAAGTATTATGATTTTGATTAGAGCTCGAGCTGACCCCAAACTTGGCTCAACATGGATCAAATCCACACCTAATCAGTGATGCATCAATTGTCTTGTTACCTGGGAGCAGTTACCACCTATCCATGTGAATTACCTATTCTTTGTTATCTGTTGTCTCAGGATGCTTGGAACAAATTCAGTGCCGAGGAACGCTAGACAGTGGTCTTCCAGTGGGGTGTAGTTGGAAGTACATAAATCACGATTATGACATGTCATTACAGGTGGGAAACAAGTTTTATCCATTGTTTTTATAATAGTCATTTGTAATGCCGTAAACAATTGTTCTTGGACAATGCATTTTGTGCAGTCCAGGTACATGATATGTTAGTGTAGCCTGGTACAACTAGTAGGAAACAAGCTTTAGCCATTCTTTTTTTATATTTAATCGTTGTGCTCGTATAAAGACGTTAACTCCATGAAACATTGGCATATAAAACCATTTAAGCAAAGTTTTTCTGCCCCACATAAAGGGGCACTGTTAAGCACGGACGTGTACCGCCAGTTTCTCACCTGAGTGACTAGTGAGGGTGTAAGTGATCCGAGTAGCTCCCAAATTGACGTGATTCAAATTTAGTTTGAATTTAACTTAAGTTTGAAATTAGTTATTTCGATAAATTTATGATTTCAAAAGATCTATTTGATTAAAATATCAATATACTTTTAAAATTTTAAAATTTTCTATTTATTAATTTTTTTTTAAATATAAAAATAATTAATAAATATGCAAGCAATAAGATTTAAATTAATATTTTGATAAGAGTTTAAATTAATTTTTTGTATCAAACTCAATCTATTGATTCTTGCTCGAGTCAAATACTAATACACGCGGTTTGAGTACTCTGCTGGACATATTAATAATTAACAAGGCAAATTTTACTAGAACAAATAGCACCTGAAATCCTTGAAACACTTGTCGGCAGTATGCAGCCTCTTCCTTTTGCCCCATGCTGGTCCACACATCAGAGTACACAACATTAGCACCTTGGACAGCTTCTTTTGGATCATTTGTAATCTCAATCTTGCTACTTCCAGTGTGCTGAGCCTTCTCAACTGTTTCTCTATCTGGTTCAAAGCCTTTTGGGCAAGCACAAACAAAGTGGAAAGGAATAACTGAAGCCAACAACAACCAAGAATGTACAATATTATTTCCATCTCCAACATAGACAACCTGACACCCGCATTACAATCAAATTGTTAGGCTGCAGCACAAAAAAGAAAGTACTCAACCAGGGTTACGAAGATAAACAAAAAATCACATGAAACTTAAGAGCTAACCTTGGTTCCTTCCAACCGACCAATGTGTTCAATAATGGTGAGGGCATCAGCCATTACTTGGCAGGGAAGGTTGTAGTCTGTCAGGCCATTGATGACAGGTACAGTAGCATATTTAGCTAGATCAAGAATGTAGTGCAACAGAAAAGTTAACATTACTAAGAGGACAGTGTGTATTGACCTATTTTCCTAATTTATTTCAGTTTTCCTCTATATTGTTAACTGCATATGTAAACAGCACCAACCCTGACATAAGAAACTCACCAGCATACCTGATGAGCAAAGACACGTGCCATAATGATGTCATTGTAGCGACACAAAACACGAGCAACATCACGTGTCTCCTCTCACTTACCCATCTGAATATCATCTGGTCCTAAATATACAGCATGACCTCCTAACAGGGAAAACCCTGCCTCAAACGATACTCTAGTTCTCATGGATGGCTAGGCAAAGATCATTGACATTGTCTTCCCCTTAAATGGCAGAAAGGTTCTGTCTCCTGATTTAAACAGTGCCTTGACTTCAGCAACCCGGTCTAAAATCTTCGATATGGTGCCTTTGTCAAAATCAATAAAGTGCCAAAAACCCTTTGGCTCTGCTTTGGCTGTAAAGTACAAAACCCAATAAACCATACCGTTGATCAACTGCCCTTTGGTTTGCAATTCAATTAGCAAAGACACAGTGCAAGGACAAGTTTTAAATTGAAACAGAGGCTACAAACGTTTTCACGTTAAGTAATTTAGCGAAATTGTCAAACATTTCACTCATGCATGCCTTTAAAGCAAGTTGAATTCCGGCCGATTCAACACAAACACCAATCTAATTCTTATTAGAAACATCACTGACAAGAGATCAAATGAAAAAACACGAAGAAGAATCGAAAGCAAAAATTTACCTTTTCCATTGACGGAAGCTTGAGCTGACGTGGCAGAAGAAGCCTGGCACGAAATATTTCTTTGGAGAACCGGTATCGTCCGGGAAGGAGGGACCAAGGGGGCGAAGAATCGCAAGTATTTGGGATGAATCTTTCCGAACAAAGACGAAGATGAAGCGGAGAAAGCCATTTTGTCCGATCCAGGTGCACAGTCACAACAAATCGCCGACATTGTTTTTGGTGGGAAGAGCTTCGGGAGAGTATGAGCGTAATACGTAAATCGGGTGGGCTATGCAGTTTAGTGAGGATGTATTGACGTAAATGCCCCTGATATGGGGACCACTTAAATTTTACCATCTCCTGTCATAGGTCCATAATACTCACTCAGGGTAGAATCAAATTTAATTTTGATTTAAATAATTTTAAATTAAGTTTAAATCCAACGTGTTTGACTTGTAAGGTCTATAAGGAAAAAAAGATTTTTAATTTAAATTAATTAAAATAATATTATTTTAATAAAAAATTATATTATTTTAATAAATATATGTTAAACATTTGATATATTCAACGAATCAAATTTAAATTCGATAATATCGAATATAAATTTAAATTTAATTTAAATACAACCCTATAATTTTTAAGATCAAAGTACATACTCCCAATCAAAATTTGGTGTAACTAATTTGTACCCTTGGTTTCAAAAACTATCAACCTTTCCACTTGCTGCAAATGCACACTAGTGAATTTTACTTTCTCACACTGCTTCAAACAGTGCAATGACTAAATTGCCCTTAGAACTTGTCTTATCAAAATAATTCAACACAATAGTTTCTGCATTTATAATAAAAAAATACTAATTAAAATATAAAAAAATTATGTATCATCGTATGACGATTAATTTTTATTTTATATTTAATCCAATTTTAATTCCCTTTAAATTCTATTTCACAATCTACTGGTAGTAAATTTGTATATATATTATATTAATTGTTTGAAAATATAATTTTTTTCGTTATGTTTTTAATTGAGTTTGAAATATTTATAAGTAGAGATTAGAGTTTGCCAACATTAGACATAATTTTCCTTGGTAATATATACCAGATAAAAATAGAGGTAGGTCTTTAATTGTTAGATTTAACAGTTGAAATTAAAACTGGGTGGAATTTTGATAGTTTTAATTTGAGATAGAGGGGCTCACTCAATTTACTAAACTTAGGGTGGGAGAAAACGCTTTGGTCTTTGCTTCAAAACAAGTACAATGATTACGTCAACAACAAACAATGCTTTATTTAAAACAAGTACAAAATTAAATAAATCATATAATTATATATTACACTGAATGATTGTTAATAAAATAAAAAATAAAAAATTTAATCTAATAAATTATTATTAATATCTAATTTAATATTTTCTAAAGACACCAAACGTTCATCATGATCCAATTAAATACTGCCACATGGTTCTAAGTTTGACTCCCTGACAGCTAATACTCATCAGGTAGATTAGGTTGATTATTAAATTCCTCTTTAGAGGCGTTAAATTATTAAAAAAATGAAGTCCAACATATTGCCACCGAGGATTCGTTTAATGACAGTTGCCGCCTGCAAAACTTTTAAAATCCAGGTGTACCCCGTTTTATAATATTAATATTAAAATAAAATTTAATACAAATAATATTAAAAATAAATTTAAAATAATAATAAAAATTTTTAAAAATTAAAAAAATAAATATAAAAAAGATCATATTTTATTTTAAATTTATTTATAAAATTTATTTTTTATTTTAATTTAAAAAGACAAAAACACCTTTCTAACGAGTGAATACTTGAGTTTTAAAAATTTTATGGCTGATAAATTATTATTAATTGAAATATTGAGTAACAATATATTATTGGACCAAAAATAAAATATGGTTTACACTCTAATATATAATTTAAGTTAAATTTAATTATAAAAATTAAAAATTTTAATTATCTGATCATTTTGAGCTCAAAAATTTTGAAGTTTTTGAGATGAAATCAACCCCTGGCTGTAACTTGTATTATACGCGAACACGTGATAAGAGGCACGATATAATGTAGGTATAGATTAGTTTTGAGATGTCAAATACAATCTCAAGTCAATGACAACAAATTCATCAGCCGAATGTGTATTTATTTTAAGACATAATAGAGTAATTTTAACTGCATGAAGACCCGAGGAAAGGGTATTATGGATGAAAGAGAACACTGGGCTGCTGAGATGACGGGACTTGGTAGTTCGTTTTTGTGGACATTGGTCTACTCATTGCTGCGGTTTTCATGAGAAAGAGGAATCAGTCCTTTGGCTCTGCAAGTCTCCACAGCTCCTGTATACATGTCTTCCAAGCTGTATTTGAACTCAAATCCCAAGTCCGTGAGCTTTTTAGAAGAGAATTTGCAATTCTGGAAGTTTTCGTCGACGCCTTTGAACCTACGCAACAGGGCTTGACTGATCAGCCAGAAGCTTTAAATTTAAAAGTAAATGCAATCAGTTAATGACAGGCCAGCTAATTGACTCTAGGCTTACTTTGTGGGAACATTATATTCTGGGTATTTTTCTCTGAGCAGTTTCGAAACTTCGAGAATGGTAGCTGAATCTGAAGAGCATATGTACCGACCTTTTGCCTCAGGTTTCTCGTACAAAAATATATGAGCATTGCAGAGATCATCCAAATGCACAAACTGGCCTTGTTTTATGATTGAATAATGGTCCTCGTTCCCTGCAAAAAAGGGGGAAAAAAATTACGGGTAAAATATAAAGTCTAGTTTTGTTAAATTATGACAATGGTAAGTGTACAGAAGACGAACCAGTGATTGGTGAAAGTGCAGTGATCAAACTAGGTGGCATTGATGGCATTAGAAATGGACCAACCACAAGCGATGGGATTATGCTGATAAAATCAAGGTTGTTTTCTTCAGCGAACTTCCAAGCTGCTTGCTCGGCCAGGGTCTTGGATACGAAATACATCTAGTTCCCACAAACGAATTATCAAGCTCAGTAATGTGTTAATGGTGTATAACTTTCCTTTTTTTTTTTTTTTTTGTGTGTGTGTGTATAAGTCTGATCATTATCAAAATACAAACCCATCCAGTCATCTTTGTGGCCAAGACAAATTCCATATCACTCCAACTGGTTTCATCGTAAACAGCCTTTTTGTGTTCTTCAACATCCAGAGTCCCTGCAGATGATGTGAATACTAATCTTCTCACTGTTTTTGCTTTTTTACATGCTTTCATGATGTCCAGCATTCCATGTATCGTCGGCTTTATCATTTCAGTCTGAAATGCACAACAAAATCATCCCTTCTTTCATCTTTGCAAACAAGAGAATTGTGAATCTCTAACAATTATTAATTTCTTAATCCTTGATTTTCTATGCAAATTACTTTGAAGATCATATCAGAAATATACCTCAGGGTCCTTGGCATCAAAAAACATGGGAGTGGCAACATGGAAGACTCCTGCACATCCTTTGATCGCTTCATCAAAGCTTCCTTCTTCAGTCATATCAGCCTTCCACAAAGTCAGGTGCGTCTTTGCGTTTGGCAACTCTACCAAGTGCTTCACTTTGTTCAGGTTATCTGCCAACACATAAAAATTCCTTCAACAGACCACAAGTTTTCAATAACCACAATATCATGGAAAGTAAAAAGAAAGAAGCTTACTGGGATCCCGCACGGTGGCTCGAACAGTATAACCTTTCTCTAAGAGTCTCATGATAAGCCATGAACCAATGAATCCTGCCGCACCAGTCACACACACAAGCTCAGATTCTGAACCCATATTTGCGTCGATCCAAAATTAATCAGTTGTGTATGACTCGGTACAAGGCTTCCGTTATAATCAAGATAATTATATAGTAGATGATAACTCCATCTATCCGTCCAATTTTTTGAAGCACACGTTCTACCTCGTGATTAACCGATGGTATACACACGTGTTTGTGGTAGTTCCATCTGCTCCCACTGGCCTCGGACTCTTAATCTATCGTCCAATCTTCTTGCTTTAATCAGTTGACTCTAATCTTGGCTGCTTGACACTGTATTTGGTTGTAACTGCGCTAGAAGAAACGCACGATGACTGACTTTGTTAAAAAAGTCATCCATGGTGCCGACTTTATTGACTTTGTCGCTTCATTGTGTGGTTTATATTTCCACCCGAACGACGATTTTCCATTCGAAACTGGCGTTTTACGTTGATGTAGACAATACCTCGTAGTCGCAGAAATTTTTATGGGGTTTTAATTAAAATATATAAAATTTTAATTAAATTTAAATATTTTAATAACAAATAAATTATATATATATAATAAATTTTAATCGAAAATAAAAAAAATAATATTTATAATAAATTACTAATTTTACTTACCAACCTATATTAATATTATAGATAAATAAGTAAATATTAAATATTAAAAAAGTTTTTTATTAATATAATATAAATTAAAATCTTAATTATAAAATAAATGTTTTAATTAAAAAAATAAAAAATAAATTTTGAAAAAACTAATCTATATTTTAATATTAAAATATAATGAATGAAGTTGAATCACTTTTTATTTCACAAAAATAAAAATAAAAATTTGTTCTTATAAAATAAAAAAAGACAATGTTTTGTAATTAAAAATATTTATTTCATCCTCTTTTATGACTAAAATTAGTATTTATTTTTTGATTCAAAAATAAAAAAATTTGTCTGAAATTTAAAAAAAAAGTAAAAATATATGAGCCCTCCATGGAGCCGTTCCTAGCACTCACGTACAATGTGCCAGAAAAATAAAAGAGGAGGGCCAGCTGGCTCAATCCAGACAGATTCATGTTGTCTCCATATATTCAGTTCGGCATCTGTCTCCTTCGCTTTTGAATATAATGATTTAACCCCATGTTGATTGTGACTTTTTCCGTGGAAAAAAAAAAAAAAAGTTCTTGGCTGGAGGCTCCACTGGGATTAAATTTAAATTATATTTATATGAACTCAAAATTAAATTTGATTTGCTTAAATCTAAAATAAATTTTATTCCAGTGAATTTAAGTTTGAATTTAAAAAGTATTCGGTTTGTTAAGTTTACGAGATTTAAAAAAACTAAATTAATTGAAATAACACCTTTTAATTTTGATTATTATGGTAAAAAACATGTTAATAACGCATGTTAAAAAAATGTACTAAAAACTTAATTTGGTTGGTCAAATCTTAAACTTAATTTTATATTTATTAAATTCATTAAAGTTAAACTCAAATTTAATTTAATAATAATCTAGCCTTGGCTCCACCTCTACCTGCCAAAATA
This sequence comes from Anacardium occidentale, assembly GCA_026122585.1. Lineage (NCBI taxonomy): Eukaryota > Viridiplantae > Streptophyta > Magnoliopsida > Sapindales > Anacardiaceae > Anacardium > Anacardium occidentale. Next base: position 1,292,567 of record JAJEJH010000024.1, read on the forward strand.
TGGGATGGGACCTTGAGACCTAAAACTTAGTTGCTTCTAGAAGAAATATTTTTGGGGAAAGATTTTGAGTTTCCTTCTACGAAACAACATAATATTGAAGAGTTCGATTTGATCATTAACAGGATAATATATTAGTTATAATACTTATTATATATATATATATTTTTTTATAATTTAGAAACCCCTACCCATATATATATATATATATTTTTTTGTATAACATAACGTGATGATGACGTATTTTACATTTAATCAAAATCTAGAATGATAACGACACATAACAAGAAGTCAATAGTCAATTTAGAAGCATTTTGTTTATATAAATGTAGGTCCAATCACTATTTCTCACCCAAAAATGTCCTATATCTTTATTAAAACTATATAAAGTTTGCTTTTCAAAATTTTATAACATTATTACCAATCTTATGCACAAATTCCTAACATTCTTACCTTTGCTCATCGTAAGTTCAATTTAGATTAATTAAATCATGTGTATCTCCCATATGAGAGGCGTGCATTAAGTTGAATTGCTTGTTAAATGGTTAATGCAAGAGGAATTGACAAACGTTGCCCCAATGTTAGCAAGGTCACAATCAACATAGGTAAGAGTAACAATGAAATCAAATAGTAGTAAATAAAACGATCCTTAAGGTAGATGAATATGAGGGGGAATGAGTTGATATAAACCATGATGCAAGGGTGGCAATAAAATCAAGTGAGAGAGGATGAGATTTGGGTGATGATGGAAAGATATAAGGGACATGCAACAAAGTGGTGGCAATAAAAAAGAATGACAATGAGGAAAAATGTAATTTGCTTATACTATTTAAGGTATATTTGATATTAATGCTATTATATATTGTATAAAATATCTTCATCAAAATTCGAGTGGAAAACAATCATTTAATTTGTAAATATATAGTAGATTATTTGTAATGACTCGATGGTAGAATTGTCTTTTTAAATCTAAAATTGGGGTTAAAAGTGAGATTTCGTGACAAATAATAGAGTTGAGAGGGTTCAAGTATAAAATAGTCATTTAGAAGCTATATGTGGCTTGTACATAGATATTCTTGGGAGAATATTTCATGTATGACATAAAAAGAGGAGACATCTGATATTTCCACTAGACCCATGACCATGCGTCGTCTTATTTAGCCATTTATACTTTTTATTTTCAATTTCGTGCAATTTCTAGCTTTCATTTTCTTTTTCTCCTTTTTCTCAATGAACTCTAGAGTTGTAGAGAGAGATCAACCAATAGCCCATTATCAGATTAGAGATTTAAAGACCTATAGAGAGAAAGATTTAGTAGTCATGACTAAAGGTAAGTGTTTGCTTATCTCTTTTACCTTGTTTCATAGCATGTTCTTTCTATGATTTAAGTTTTATGGATGTTTGCTCTTGTATGATGCTTGCTTAACTTGTTTGAACATGTGAATGATGATGTAGAAGCTAATTAAGTGGTTGTGTTTATGAGAATAAGCTTATATGCTTGTATACATGTGTTTCATGTTTTATTTTATGAAGTATGACTTGGCAAGCATAGATTTGATGAGATTGAGGATTATATTTGCAATATGTTGATGCTCGATTAAGATTTGAAAATGTTTGAATGGAAAATGGCAAGGATTTCTAGGCTTTCAAACAGGTATTACAGATATTGAGTTGAGCATACAACTATATACCTATAGGTACACGATTGTATAGCCTCATTTATGTAATAACACAGTTATGCATGGTAGTCGTGCATGCCTAGAAAGCCTAGACTCATGGTTGTGTATTGAGTAGTACACGATTGTGTGCTTATTCCCAATTTCACACACCCATGTAGTGTGACACAAGAATGTTATATAAGTAACCACAAGCCCGTGTAAGTGTAGGATATGATCTCGTGCCTTAATGCACGCTCGTGTGCCCTACACCATACACCTATATGTTGAGCCAAGAAATCATAAAAAAATTTCATAAGTTAGCACGACCAAGAGCATGACTCACGCACAGTCCCGTGTGTCTCATTGTACAATTGTGTGTTGAGTAGTACACCCTCGTATACCTTAAGAAAAACACAAAACAAGCTTTAAAGCAATCTTAAGCCACTTTAAACCACTTCTAAGCATACAAAACTCAGTAATTTCAAGTAAAAATAACATTTTATGCATGATTAGCAATATATAGTAGAATATGTCATACCAAATTTTTCAAAAAACGAATCTAATGATCAAATAATATATTTTTAAAAGTATAAATATATGATATTTCAGACATCAGTTAAGGATAAATACGAGGGAACGCCTCTGAGTTCACACACCCGTTAGAGAGGGAAACCAACATTCGTTAGAGAGGACATGATCATTGACTAAGCTCGTTATAGTAATTGTTTTCAGATATAGTATTTTTAAATTTAGCTTTCAGTATATACTATATGCATATATTCATGATCTTAAGATCATAGATATTACTTCCATAAGAGTTTTCAGAAAATTAGGCCCAAGGGTAGATTTATCATTAAATATTAATGGTTAAAAAAAATATTGAGACGGTCAAAAGTAACCGTTCTATTTTACGTGAGACAATCAATTCTAATTGTTCTGATTTATATATAATGATTAGATCTAATCACCTCAATTATCAATAGTTGTTAGGAAATAAGATTTTTGCTTGCGCACACTCTTCTTCTAGCTTCAACACTCCTGATACATCTGTTTCCAAGAAAATTAGCAAGGAAAGCAACTGCCTCTAGTGCTTGAAAGAAAGAACAAACATAAGAGGAAATCGAAAGCTAGGCACGGAAGTAGTTATCTTCGATACCCTACCAGGATGGTCCCATGCAGGGTCAAGGGGGGCCATGGGCCTTGTGACTTGTTTATTTAATTAAGTTCTTTAATTTTTAATTATTGGATAATTTTTTTAATTTTTAAAATTATGAATTTTTTTGAAAAAGTTTTTGAGTTATTGTTTTTATAAAATTTAAATCCAAATCTCACTATCATGCCTTCGTAAAAAAGAATAAATACCAATTTTAGTAGTGAAAAAAATGAAATACAATTTTTTTTAATAATAAAACAATGACTTTCTTTATTGTAGAAAGAAATATTTTAATTTCAACGAAAGTTTTTAGCTTTATGGAATAAAAAATGACTCAAACTTTATTCACTACATTTTAACATTAAAGATTATGTCAATTTTTATACAAATTAATTCTTATTTTTTATTAACATAGTCATTCAGTATTCAGGGTTTCCATTTATAATGTATTAATAAAGCTAATTTTTTCTAATCTCTCAAATTGAAGTATAATAATATTTTATATATCTTATAATATTTTAAAATTTAATTTATTAATTATTATTTTAATATTTTAATAATGTTTTAATTTTTATTTTTACATTTTATTTGATTGAAAGTATTTTGGTCATTTCATAACAAAATGTAAATAAATAATTTAACATTTCCCTAACAAAAAAATTGCTTTTGCCAGGATTAAATAAAAAATGTCTCATAAATAGATATTTGCATTTTAAATAAACATTTAAGTTAAACAAAATCTTGTATATACTTTTTTATTATCATTCAAATCTAATAATTATTTATTCAAATTAATTTACTTAAACATAATATTTCAAAATTATTAATATTTACGACAATAATTATTTGCGCATATTAACTTACTTAAACATAATATCTTATAATAACAAAAGATTGCTTAAATCAAATGTAGTAAGAGGCATGTTTATGGAAGTCCGTTTGTATCGATATTTGAGTAAAATTTCATGTTTGCCAAAATACGAGAGTTGTTAAATTTGTATATATATCGATATTATATTTGGGAATGATAAAAAACGATTCATTAAATAGTTTGTTAAATTTTTAAAATGACAAAACATGTATTAGGTATCAAAGCTTAAAAGTAAAATTGTAATTATAAAGTGTAAAAATAAAATTATATATAGAATATATAATATCTTAAGAATGTAAAAGTCTATTGAAGAAAGTTAACATGATCAAAGTCTCGCCCTTTAATCAAATATTATCTATTTTTGTTAATACTTTTGGCAAAATAACTAAAATATTTTTAAAAAAATTAAAAATTTATAATAAAATTATAAAAATAAAATTTAAATATAAAATTTTTTAAATTTAAAAAAATTAAAAACACCGACGATAGTGATCATCAAGTGGTCAAAAACAATCACCTGGTTTTAAAGAACGTCAAATCTATCCTCTCTATTTGGTAGAGGCATCTAGATCTGGTTGTTTTTTGTTTTGGCGAAGACAACCAGATCTAGCCACTTCTGTTGGGAACTATGATAAAAAAAAATTGATAGGACTAAGGTCGATCATTTTTTATAATTTTCAATTACTTTTTCTAATAGAGATGATTGTCAAACGAGAAGATCAGATCTAGTTTCTATTGAAATTAAGTGATCGAAAACATTCACTTAATTCTATTATCGATGACCGTTGTCATCAACACCAATAATAGTGGTTATTTTTAATTTTTAAAAATTTTAAATTTTTTATATTTATATAAATTATTTTATAAAATTTTAACATCAAAATGATAAAATTATCTTTTAATTATAAAAAATTAATTATTAATAATTAGATTTAATAATTGATGTTAGCCATCAAATAATATTTTAAATTTTACAAACTTAAGACTTTGGGACACGTAACAGCAAGTCAACTGACAACAAAGAACGTTTGGTAGTACGGCGACATAAAGTGGGTGATAAATTATGTAACTTTATTCCTTACGAATATGTTTAAAAAACCAAGTCGCCTAGACCGCCGACGGCGCCTGGCGCTAAAACAATGACGCATAACAGCAAGATAGAAGCTTCCACATGCAATCCTAGGTGTTCAATGTAACGAGGCTTTCCACATGAGAACAGACGTGAAAATACGGTGAGGAAATATCTTTGATTGCCAATTTTCTGAAACTACGAGTTCCCAGATGGTACCAATTCATCAAAGAATCTGATCCTTTGACGAAACCGTGAAGCAAAATTTCTGATGTTCCGTGATTAAGCGCCACAGGGCGAGTGGCATCAAGAGGCTCGGTTGGATGGATAATACTTTCTTTAACCCATGTCTGTTTCTTTTCGTGACCACAAGCACGAGCTTCACCAGAAGCCACTTTATACAGCCAAAGATCCATTCTCCTCCTGCCTTCCAATTCGAAATCCGTGTCCATCAAAACCAGATCTCCTCCCAATTGCCCTAGACATAACAAATGCCAATCTTTTCTTGAAACGCTTTCCGGAGGATGAATTACTTCGAAGGTTTCATTTCCAATGTCGAATGATACTATCAAAAATCCTGGAGAACCATTGTTTGCTGTAATCCAGTAAAAGAAACCACCAGCATACACTGGTGGTTGCCTATTCAGAAACCGAAAACGTTCGTGATACTTCACAGTCCTCCAGGAATTACCTCCCATTGTAAATATCTCAATGCTGGGATCACCGGGTGCTTTAAGTGGTTCTGAGATCACGATGACTTTATACGTACAAGCTTGCCCATCAAATCCGAATCCGCAGCTCAACAAGCGAGACCCCTCTGCACCATTACCTGGAAGTCTCACTATATTTTTGGTAGCGGGATTGCAAATGTATACCCCACCCTGGACACCGTAAAAGCAGACCAAACCGTTGCAGGAAGGTAAGACACAGTAGGCGTCGAAGCATACCTGAACTGAGTACTCTAAAACTGCAAGTCCATATTCGTTAATAGTGAAAACGTTTATGGTGGTGCTGAGATTTTCATGTGAAACTAACGATAATAATAGACGATAATCATTCGCTGTCTGGGCTCGTTTTAAGTGGGTGTAGATGAAATCGGGATCTGATATTAAAGAAGACCAGGTCTTGTTTATGCACTTAAATTTTGCTAAAGATTTAACTGGAAGTTGGGTGAGAAATTCAAAGATCAGAGAATTTGGAATGAAAGCCATGTGCCGTTCGAACAATTTGGCTATGGCTTCCGAGTCTATGAAAGCAGATGAAAATGTTCCACCTGGTGCAAGTTGTGACAGAAAATATGAGGGTAAGACATAAGATTAAAGGTCGTCGTATGGGGCAATTATATACAGTTTTAATACAACTTGTGACTAATACATATGCCTATTCAAACACCAAAAGCTGTGCCTTTTCGGAACTAAATGTTATGTCTGTACAAAATAAAAAATGGAGTACGAAAACATCCGCAATGTGATAAAATTTTCAACAACTTGCGTGCTTCATGACTCCGCCCACCAGTTGCGACCCTGCGTTTTGGTATGCATTCTGAAAGAGCGGGCGTAGGAGGAGGATTAGAACTGTAAGTAGAGCATGCGTGCTTGGAAATAACGATAAAGTCCCTCCGTGTATAAATCATGTGAATCATGCACCGCACAGTTCACATGCGTGTATTCCATGTAGACCATAAAAATTGTCTATTTTTTCACCCAAAAAACATCATAATTTTCAGTATTTTCCAACCAAATCTAACATTGAAAAATAACGAAAAATGTTAGTACGGTAATTCTAAATATTCTAGAGGAAGGATTTAATTGATTTTAGCAATGAGTTAGGGTGTTTTTAATATTATTAAAAATCGGATTTTTTTTCATTTTTACACTTGATTTCTTGATAATATTTGTTGAAATTTCTAAGGCCACATAGGCTCGTAACATGATACCCCCATAAACATCACACGATAATGAATTTTTTTTTGCATAGTCACATATAATCTTTGTACGAGTGTGCATCCAATGATGATTGTTAACCTTGACAGTGTATCTTTGTTTTTATGATACACAATCGTGTACTCAAAAATTATAGGGTTATACGTTCTTATATCTTATTGCATTGATACATGTATGACTAAACAATTCGTATGTCATCTTATATAAAGTATACACGATTGTGTTGTCAATACATACAAAATTGTACGTTCGGTCAAAACTATAAAATAAAATTTTTTATTTTTTTTTTTATTGAAATTCAATTCATATTATGAAGAAGTTTGATATTTTAATTTAAGTTTTTCATTAAATCAAAACATACAGGGATTTAATATTTTGGCACAATATAAAAATTAGAATTACCATATTACCCTATATTAAAATCTTCTTCTCAAGGGCTTGACTTTGTGGTAAAAGTCAAGGGTCATCTAAGTTAGAGAAAGTTTGAACTATAATAAAATCAATAATTTCTAATTTATTATCATCAGGTTTACTTTATCCAATTAGTTAACACTGATTAACTGGTATAGGTAAAGGTTTCTGAGTAACAAATATATATATAAAATTCAACAAAAAAACACAGAAACTTTTGTTAATGTCAACGAGGCCTCCAAGGTTGCAATTGTGGGAATGCAATTGAGAATTTTGTATTAATCTCTTGTGGTAAAAGGAAGCCAAAATTTCTTAAAGTAGCATCACCTATATATTTTACTTTTCAAGTTTCCTATATCACCCTAAATTAATCTTTGGATATCAAATTTGTATTAATACCCTATTCATTTGATTTCCTTTTACCCTCCACCCTCTTCTTTCAGCCCTCATTGTCGTCGCTAAGCTATCATTTTCTTACACCAACAAATCACCTCACACTTTCAATCTTGCGAGCCTCACAAGCCACTTCAGTATAATAAGGAGCAAAAATTTCTTCGTAAATAGTAAAACATATGAGTTAGATTCTAGTTGGTGATTAGAGTTTTTCAAACTTTAAAAAAAGAATTGATTTTAGGTTTTTCAATCTTGTAAAATGAGTCAAATTCCAAAGTTTAAAATGTTAAAGTATTTTTAAAAGGGCTATTTGTTATTATCATTATTATTTTTTTACATCTTTTTTATTAAAATTATTATTTTACTCTTAATTAGTTTGTTTTTCAAAATGGTTTTGGGCCAAACAGTATGTGGGAAATGTAACTCAGTCTTACTTGAATTGCACACTTACTAAAAAAGTTTGGATTTCCCCATTTTTTATGCCCAAACAGAACCAAAATTTACTGACATAGCCATACATGGAGGCCATGTCGACAGGTCTGATTTGAGCCTTCTCAATTAAGGGCCAAATTCTTCCTTCATCTTTAACTCTTCTTGATAGATTGCCATTCTGGGTTCACTCGAGGCTCATGTTTGGCAATGGGAATTTCCCAAGCCCAAAACTGGCTGCTATTTCAATCTTCACCAACTCCACAAGCCCAAAACAGGCATTTACACCATTCTGGAGTCTACATGTGAAACCACTTTTTCTAAGCTATCATGTCTATCCAAGTTTAGGGATTGAAGCAGACTCATATTCAATGATACGTCGAATTATGGCACAAAACCTGAGCCCTTTTTTAAGCCAATTCATCTAGCCCATGCACGAAAGTCCACTTCGAATTTTGCTATAGATGCTTGCGTAGAGTGTCCGGTCCACCATGTTCCCACGGAGGACCATGCTGCCGCCGGTTCTCTTTCGCTACCTCTGTCGGTCAACTGCTGATACAGTGACGGGCCAAGATCATTGACATTGTCTTCCCCTTAAATGGCAGAAAGGTTCTGTCTCCTGATTTAAACAGTGCCTTGACTTCAGCAACCCGGTCTAAAATCTTCAATATGGTGCCTTTGTCAAAATCACTAAAGTGCCAAAAACCCTTTGGCTCTGCTTTGGCTGTAAAGTACAAAACCCAATAAACCATACTGTTGATCAACTGTCCTTTGGTTTGCAATTCAATTAGCAAAGACACAGTGCAAGGACAAGTTTTAAATTGAAACAGAAGCTACAAACGTTTTCATATAAACTCCAACAACATATCCCATTACGGAAACATGGTTTTTTTTTATTTTATTTTATAGTAAACTGAATTTAAAAAATTCCATAAAATGAAGAAAAATTCACAAAGCAGCGAACAAGCTGCCACAGTAAATTTATACACAGATGGATCGAGTACAGCTCAAAGAAACGAAATGGCATTATAAAAGAGTCTACCGTATTCTCAAATCACGAATTTCAACCTTCCACAGGACAACTTTTACTCCAATATATATTAGCCACACAAACAAACACGTTAAAAAACAACGTAAAAACTGAAAAATATTTTGTTGAATAACGTCAGCATTTCCAAGTACAACTATTAAAACCCTAATTCACGTTAAGTAATTTAGCGAAATTGTCAAACATTTCACTCATGCATGCCTTTAAAGCAAGTTGAATTCCGGCCGATTCAACACAAATACCAATCTAATTCTTATTAGAAACATCACTGACAAGAGATCAAATGAAAAAACACGAAGAAGAATCGAAAGCAAAAATTTACCTTTTCCATTGACGGAAGCTTGAGCTGACGTGGCAGAAGAAGCCTGGCACGAAATATTTCTTCGGAGAACCGGTAACGTCCGGGAAGGAGGGACTAAGGGAGCGAAGAATCGCAAGTATCTGGGATGAATCTTTCCGAACAAAGACGAAGATGAAGCGGAGAAAGCCATTTTGTCCGATCCAAGTGCAGAGTCACAACAAATCGCCGACATTGTTTTTGGTGGGAAGAGCTTCGGGAGAGTAGGAGCGTAATACGTAAATGGGTTGGGCTATGCAGTTTAGTGAGGATGTATTGACGTAAATGCCACTGTATGGGGACCACTTAAATTTTACCTTCTCCCGTCATAAGTCCATAATACTCAGTTAGAATAGAATCAAATTTAATTTTGATTTAAATAAATTTAATAAAAATTAAATAAATTTACTTGTTAGGTCTATAAGTTTAAAAATATTTTCAATTTTAATTAATTAAAATAATATTATTTTAATAAAAAATTATATCATTTTAATAAATATATATTAAATATTTGATAGGTTTCACGAATTAAATTCAAATTTGATAATATCGAATGTAAATTCAAATTCAACCCTAATTTTCTAGATCAAAGTGCATACTCCTAATCAAAGTTTCATGTAACTAATTTGTACCCTTAGTTTCAAAAACTATCAACCTTTTCACTTGCTGCGAATGCCCTCTAGTGAATTTTACTTTCTCACACTGCTTCAAACAGTGCAATGACTAAATTGCCCTTACATCTTGTCTTATCAAAATAATTCAACACAATAGTTTCTGCATTTTTAATAAACAAATACTAATTAAAATATAAAAAAATTATTTATCATCATATGACAATTAATTTTTATTTTATATTTAATCCAATTTTGATTCCCTTTAAATTCTATTTCACAATCTACTGGTAGTAAATTTGTATATATATTTATATTAATTGTTTGAATATATAATTTTTTCGTTATGTTTTTAATTGAGTTTGAAATATTTATAAGTAGAGATTAGAGTTTGCCAACATTAGACATAATTTTCCATGGTAATATATACCAGATAACAATAGAGGTAGGTCTTTAAATGTTAGATTTAACAGTTGAAATTAAAACTGGGTGGAATTTTGATAGTTTTAATTTGAGATAGAGGGGCTCAGTAAATTTACTAAACTTAGGGTGGGACAAAATAATTGGGTCTTTGTTTCAGAACAAGTACAATGATTACGTCAACAACAAACTATGCTTCATATAATTATATATTTTACGGAATGATTTTTAATAAAATATAAAATAAAAAATTTAATCTAATAAATTATTATTAATATCTAATTTAATATTTTCTAAAGACACCTAACGTTCATCATGATCCAATTAAATACTGCCACATGGTTCTAAGTTTGACTCCCTGACAGCTAATACTCATCAGGTAGATTAGGTTGATTATTAAATTCCTCTTTAGAGGCGTTAAATTATTAAAAAAATGAAGTCCAACATATTGCCACCGAGGATTCGTTTAATGACAGTTGCCGCCTGCAAAACTTTTAAAATCCAGGTGTACCCCGTTTTATAATATTAATATTAAAATAAAATTTAATACAAATAATATTAAAAATAAATTTAAAATAATAATAAAAATTTTTAAAAATTAAAAAAATAAATATAAAAAAGATCATATTTTATTTTAAATTTATTTATAAAATTTATTTTTTATTTTAATTTAAAAAGACAAAAACACCTTTCTAACGAGTGAATACTTGAGTTTTAAAAATTTTATGGCTGATAAATTATTATTAATTGAAATATTGAGTAACAATATATTATTGGACCAAAAATAAAATATGGTTTACACTCTAATATATAATTTAAGTTAAATTTAATTATAAAAATTAAAAATTTTAATTATCTGATCATTTTGAGCTCAAAAATTTTGAAGTTTTTGAGATGAAATCAACCCCTGGCTGTAACTTGTATTATACGCGAACACGTGATAAGAGGCACGATATAATGTAGGTATAGATTAGTTTTGAGATGTCAAATACAATCTCAAGTCAATGACAACAAATTCATCAGCCGAATGTGTATTTATTTTAAGACATAATAGAGTAATTTTAACTGCATGAAGACCCGAGGAAAGGGTATTATGGATGAAAGAGAACACTGGGCTGCTGAGATGACGGGACTTGGTAGTTCGTTTTTGTGGACATTGGTCTACTCATTGCTGCGGTTTTCATGAGAAAGAGGAATCAGTCCTTTGGCTCTGCAAGTCTCCACAGCTCCTGTATACATGTCTTCCAAGCTGTATTTGAACTCAAATCCCAAGTCCGTGAGCTTTTTAGAAGAGAATTTGCAATTCTGGAAGTTTTCGTCGACGCCTTTGAACCTACGCAACAGGGCTTGACTGATCAGCCAGAAGCTTTAAATTTAAAAGTAAATGCAATCAGTTAATGACAGGCCAGCTAATTGACTCTAGGCTTACTTTGTGGGAACATTATATTCTGGGTATTTTTCTCTGAGCAGTTTCGAAACTTCAAGAATGGTAGCTGAATCTGAAGAGCATATGTACCGACCTTTTGCCTCAGGTTTCTCGTACAAAAATATATGAGCATTGCAGAGATCATCCAAATGCACAAACTGGCCTTGTTTTATGATTGAATAATGGTCCTCGTTCCCTGCAAAAAAGGGGGAAAAAAAAGAAAGGGTAAAATATAAAGTCTAGTTTTGTTAAATTATGACAATGGTAAGTGTACAGAAGACGAACCAGTGATTGGTGAAAGTGCAGTGATCAAACTAGGTGGCATTGATGGCTTTAGAAATGGACCAACCACAAGCGATGGGATTATGCTGATAAAATCAAGGTTGTTTTCTTCAGCGAACTTCCAAGCTGCTTGCTCGGCCAGGGTCTTGGATACGAAATACATCTAGTTCCCACAAACGAATTATCAAGCTCAGTAATGTGTTAATGGTGTATAACTTTCATTTTTTTTTTTTTGGTGTGTGTATAAGTCTGATCATTATCAAAATACAAACCCATCCAGTCATCTTTGTGGCCAAGACAAATTCCATATCACTCCAACTGGTTTCATCATAAACAGCCTTTTTGTGTTCTTCAACATCCAGAGTCGCTGCAGATGATGTGAATACTAATCTTCTCACTGTATTTGCTTTTTTACATGCTTTCATGATGTCCAGCATTCCATTTATCGTCGGCTTTATCATTTCAGCCTGAAATGCACAACAAAATCATCCCTTCTTTCATCTTTGCAAACAAGTAAGAGAATTGTGAATCTCTAACAATTATTAATTTCTTAATCCTTGATTTTCTATGCAAATTACTTTGAAGATCATATCAGAAATATACCTCAGGGTCCTTGGCATCAAAAAACATGGGAGTGGCAACATGGAAGACTCCTGCACATCCTTTGATCGCTTCATCAAAGCTTCCTTCTTCAGTCATATCAGCCTTCCACAAAGTCAGGTGCGTCTTTGCGTTTGGCAATTCTACCAAGTGCTTCACTTTGTTCAAGTTATCTGCCAACACATATAAAAATTCCTTCAACAGACCACAAGTTTTCAATAACCACAATATCATGGAAAATAAAAAGAAAGAAGCTTACTGGGATCCCGCACGGTGGCTCGAACAGTATAACCTTTCTCTAAGAGTCTCATGATAAGCCATGAACCGATGAATCCTGCCGCACCAGTCACACACACAAGCTCAGATTCTGAAGCCATATTTGCGTCGATCCAAAATTAATCAGTTGTGTATGACTCGCTACAAGGCTTCCGTTATAATCAAGATAATTATATAGTAGATGACAATACCTCGTAGTCGCAGAAATTTTTATTGGGTTTTAATTAAAATGTATACATTTTTAATTAAATTTAACTATTTTAATAACAAATAAATTTTATATTTATAAAATAAATTTTAATCGAAAATAAAAAATAATATTTATAATAAATTACTAATTTTACTTACCAATCTATATTAATATTATATATTAATATAGATAAATAATAGATATCAAATATTAAAAAATTAGTTTTATTAATATAATATAAATTAAAATCTTAATTATAAAATAAATGTTTTAATTAAAAAAATAAAAAATAAATTTTGAAAAAACTAATCTATATTTTAATATTAAAATATAATGAATGAAGTTGAATCACTTTTTATTTTACAAAATTAAAAATAAAAATTTGTTTTTATATAATAAAAAAAGTTAATGTTTTGTAATTAAAAATATTTATTTCATCCTCTTTTTATGACTAAAATTAGTATTTGTTTTTTGATTCAAAAATAAAAAAATTTGTCTGAAATTTAAAAAATAAATAAAAATATCTGAGCCCTCCATGGAGCCGTTCCTAGCACTCACGTAGAATGTGCCAGAAAAAGGCCAAAGAACTATTTCCCACCCATAGTTTGAGGCGGTGACAAGTTCCACCCACAAGTTTTCAAAAACCTGGTCTCCCACCCTTGGACCAAAATTCAAACTTATTTTATAATATTTCAAATGAAATGACTAAAATACCCTTTAATAAATAAAAATTTAAAATAAAATTATAAAATAATTTTTAAATATAAAAAATTTTAAAAAAATAAACTGGCCACAGCCGCCGATGGCGGCGACGGTGGCCGTTGATAGCCGCACCAGGTGGCCGTCTCCGGTCACCTGGTTCCAGGGGAGGCCAGATCGGACCTCCCCGTTGGGTGGAGGTGGCCAGATCTGGCCGCCTCCAGTTTTGGAGGAGGAGGCCAGATCTAGCCTCCTCCCCAGACAAACGTGGTCCAAAACAGCCACTGGGACCAATATCGGTCCTCTTCGGCCGTTTTCGATGGCCAAATTTGGCGGAGGTGGCCAGATTTGGCCGCCTCCTCCAAAACAGGAGGCGGCCGATCTGGTCGCCTCTACCCAATGGGGAGGCCCGATCTGGCCTCTCCTGAAACCAGGTGACCGGAGACGACCACCTGGTGTGGCTATCAACGGTCATCGCCACCGGCATCGGCTGTTGTGGCCAGTTTATTTTTTTAAAATTTTTTAAATTTATATAATATTTTATAAAATTTTAATCATAAAAGGATAAAATTACCCCTGAAATGTTACTGTTTAGTATTTTATTTAATATTAAATTCTTTCAATGGGTGGAAGATCGGATTTTTGAAAACTTACGGGTGAGACTTTGTCCCCGTCTCAAACTATGGGTGGGAAATAGTGCTTTGGCCCCAGAAAAATAAAAGAGGAGGGCCAGCTGGCTCAATCCAGACAGATTCAGGTGGTCTCCATAAATTCAGTTCGGCATCTGTCTCCTTCGCTTTTGAATATGATGATTTAACCCCATGTTGATTGTGACTTTTTCCGTGGAAAAAAAGGTTCTTGGCTGGAGGCTCCACTGGGATTAAATTTAAATTATATTTATATAAACTCAAGATTAAATTTGATTTGCTTAAATCTAAAATAAATTTTATTTCAGTGAATTTAAGTTTCAGACCTAAAACTTAGTTTGCTTCTAGAAGAAATATTTTTGGGGAAAGATTTTGAGGTTCCTTCTAAGAAACAACATAACATTGAAGAGTTCAATTTGATCATTAACAGGATATTATATTAGTTATAATATTTATTATATTATTTTTTTTATAATTTAGAAACCCTTACCCATATATATATATATATATATATATATATATATATATTTGAATAACATAACTCAATGACTCAGTGGTGATGGTGTATTTTACACTTAATCAAAGTCTAGAATGACAACGACACACAACAAGAAGTTAATAGCCAATTTAGAAGTATTGTGTTTATATAAATGTAGGTCCAATCACTATTTCTCACCCAAAAATGTCCTATATCTTTATTAAAACTATATAGAGTTTGCCTTTCGAAATTTTATAACATTATTACCAATCTTATGCACAACTTCCTAACATTCTTACGTTTGCTCATCGTTAGTTCAATTTAGATCAATTAAATTATGTGTATCTCCTGTATGAGAGGCGTGCATTAAGTTGAATTGCCTGTTAAATGGTTAATGCAAGAGGAATCGACAACCATTGCCCTAGTTTTAGCGAGGTCACAATTAACATAGGTAAGAGTAACAATGGAATCAAATAGTAGTAAATCAGGTGAGAGAGGATGAGATTTGGGTGATGACAGAAAGATATAAGAGACATGCTACAAAGTGGTGGCGGCAAAAAAGAAAGACGACGAGGAAAAATGTAATTTGTTTATACTATTTAAGGTATGTGTGATATTAATGCTATTTTATATTGTATAAAATATCTTCATCAAAGTTCGAGTGGAAAACAGTCATTCAATTTGTAAATATATAGTAGATTATTTGTAATGACTCGAGGTAAAATTATCCTTTTAAGCCTAAAATTGGGGTTAAAAGTGAGATTTCGTGATAAATAATAAAGTTGAAAGGTTTTAAGTATAAAATAGTCATTTAGAAGCTATATGTGGCTTATACATAGATATTCTTGGGAGAATATTCCATGTATGTTGCAACAAGAGAAGAAATCTGATATTTCCACTAGACCCACGACCGTGCGTCGTCTTATTTAGCCATTTATACTTTTTATTTTCAATTTCGTGCAGTTTCCAGCTTTCATTTTATTCTTCTCCTTTTTCTCAATAAACTCTAGAGTCGTAGAGAGAGATCAACCAATAGCCCATCATCAGATTTGAGATCCAGAGACCTCTAGAGAGAGAGATTTGGTAGTCATGGCTAAAAGTAAGTGTTTCATTACCTCTTTTACCTTGTTTCATAGCATGTTCTCTCTATGATTTAAGTTTTATGGATGTTTGCTCCTTGTATGATGCTTGGTTAATTTGTTTAAGCATGTGAATGATGATGTAGAAGCTAATTAAGTGGTTGTATTTATGAGAATAACCTTATAGGCTTGTATACATGTGTTTCATGCTTTATTTTATGACGTATGACTTGGCAAGCATAGATTTGATGAGATTGAGGATTATATTTGTGATATGTTGATGCTTGATGGAGATTTGAAAATGTTTGAATGGAAAATGGCAAGGATTTCTAGTCTTTTAGACTGGTATTACAGTTATTGAGTTGAACATACAACTATATACTTGTAGGTACACGACTGTATAACCTCATTTCTATAATAACACAGTCATGCATGGTAGTCGTGCATGCCTAGAAAGTCTAGACACATGACTGTGTATTAAGTAGTACATGATCGTGTGCTTATTCCCAATTTCACACACCCGTGTAGCGTGACACAAAAGTGTTATATAAGTAACCACACGCCCGTGTAAATGTAGGATATGACCTCATGCCTTAATGCACGCTTGTGTGCCCTATACCATACAAGCATATGTTGTGCCAAGAAATCATAAAAAAATTTCCATAAGTTAGCATGACCAAAAGCATGACTCACGCACATTCTTGTGTGTCTCATTGTACAATCGTGTGTTGAGTTGTACACACCCATATACCTTAAGAAAAACACAAAACAAACTTTAAAGCAATCTTAAGCCACTTTTAAGCATACAGAACTCAATAATTTCAAGCAAAAATAACATATCATGCATGATTAGCAACATATAGTAGAATATGTCATACTAAATTTTTTAAAAGACGGATTTAATGATAAAATAATATATTTTTAAAAGTATAAATATATAATATTTCAGACATCAGTTAAAAGTAAATAAAAGGGAACGCTTGTAAGTTCACACACCCGTTAGAGAGAGAAACCAACATTCATTAGAGATGACATGATCATTGACCAAACTTGTTAGAGAGAGTGCTGGTTATACATTAATAGTTTTAGTAAGATTGGACTCACACAGCCAGAGTGTTGAATCCCTATATTTATCAGTTTGGTCATATAATAATTATTTTCAAATACAGTATTTTCAAATTTAGCTTTCAGTATATACTATATGCATATATTCATGATCTTCAGATCATATATACTACTTCAAGTAGAGTTTTCAGAAAATTAGGCTGAAGGGCAGATTTTTATAACTATTTAGTATTGACATAACATTAGAGCATTTATATTATATCATATACAACATTTTATGAGAAACAAAACAGATAAAATTAAAGAACACTATAGAAACATAAAATATTTATAAAAAAAAAAAAGAAAATTGGACTAGTTATAACGTGACAAGTCATAATTGAGACAATGCTTGAAACCTGCTCGTGTTAGAGATATGAAACGTTTGTTGAGTGATTTTATCACTCATCATTTCTGTTTATTTTCTTCATTGCAGGCCAATGATTCTTATGATTGAATTGGAGGCGAGAAGGTTGTGAGCTTTGGGAAATGGTTTTACAGTAAATAGAATGTTAATGGCTAACATGACTCACATGCTTTTGTACAGTTTTAATCATGTGTATGTGTGTATTATACTGTTAGTATGCACTGTATGAATAACATGTTTTATTAATAAAAAACTTAGGGATTTTCAATATATAACTAGTATTTTCTTATTATTATTAGTAATGTTTTATATTTTTTAACTTTTGCAGGAAAGATTTTAAATTAGCAACAGTTTTTACTATAAAGATTCATGTTGTAGGCTTATTATTGGTATAATATTATTATTAAATAGTAGTCTATAGTGACTTATAACGGGAACTCCTACATCATCACAACAATATAATATTTACCGTTAAAGATGCGTTTGGTTCGAAAGAATAAGAGATTATTCTAGTAATTTTTCTTTTATTACTGCTATTAGTTTGTTTGAATAATCTGATAATCACTTTTTTCTTAGATATTAAAAGATTATCAATATAATTTTAAGACCAAATGACTTAATCCTACTCAAAGTTTCTCTAAACAACAAAATTTCACTCATCAATTTTTTTAAATTCAAACACTCACCTATTGAGTAAAGTCAATAGTTAAGTATAACAATTTATCATTAAATATTAATGGTTAAAAAAAATATTGAGACGGTCAAAAGTAACCGTTCTATTTTACGTGAGACAATCAATTCTAATTGTTCTGATTTATATATAATGATTAGATCTAATCACCTCAATTATCAATAGTTGTTAGGAAATAAGATTTTTGCTTGCGCACACTCTTCTTCTAGCTTCAACACTCCTAATACATCTGTTTCCAAGAAATCAACAAGGAAAGCAACTGCCTCTAGTGCTTGAAAGAAAGAACAAACATAAGAGGAAATCGAAAGCTAGACACGGAAGTAGTTATCTTCGATACCCTACCAGGATGGTCCCATGCAGGGTTAAGGGGGGCCATGGGCCTTGTGACTTGTTTCTTTAATTAAGTTCTTTAATTTTTAATTATTGGATAATTTTTTTAATTTTTAAAATTATGAATTTTTTTGAAAAAGTTTTTGAGTTATTGTTTTTATAAAATTTAAATCCAAATCTCACTATCATGCCTTCGTAAAAAAGAATAAATACCAATTTTAGTAGTGAAAAAAATGAAATACAATTTTTTTTAATAATAAAACAATGACTTTCCTTATTATAGAAAGAAAAATTTTAATTTCAACGAACGTTTTTAGTTTTATAGAATAAAAAATGACTCAAACTTTATTCACCATATTTCCACATTGAAGATTAGGTTAATTTTTACACAAATTAATTTTTATTTTTTATTAACATATTCATTCGGTATTCAGGATTTTCATTTATAATGTATTAATAAAGCTAATTTTTTGTAATCCCTCAAATTGAAGTATAATAATATTTTATATATCTTATAATATTTGTAAATTTAATTTATTAATTATTATTTTAATATTTTTTTAATTTTTATTTTTACATTTTATTTGATTGAAAATATTTTGGTCATTTTATAAAAAAATGTAAATAAATAATTTAACATTTCCCTAACAAAAAAATTGCTTTTGCCAGGATTAGATAAAAAATGTCTCATAAATAGATATTTGCATTTTAAATAAACATTTAAGTTAAACAAAATCTTATATATACTTTTTTAATTATTTATTCAAATTAATTTACTTAAACATAATATTTCAAAATTATTAATATTTATGACAATAATTATTTACACATATTAACTTACTTAAACATAATATCTTATAATAACAAAAGATTGCTTAAATCAAATGTAGTAAGAGGCATGTTTATGAAAGTCCATTTGTATCGATATTTGAGTAAAATTTCATGTTTTCCCAAATACGAGAGTCGTTAAATTTGTATATATATTGATATTATTTGGGAATGATAAAAAACGATTCATTAAATAGTTTGTTAAATTTTTAAAATGACAAAACATGTATTAGGTATCAAAGCTTAAAAGTAAAATTGTAATTATAAAGTGTAAAAATAAAATTATATATAAAATATATAATATCTTAAGAATGTAAAAGACTATTGAAGAAAGTTAACATGGATTATATTAAGTTGGACAATTAAAACACTAGTGGCATAGATCGCCCGGCGCTAAAACAGGCTGAAGACGTTTTGCCCACCTATAGTTTGATCTATAACTAAATTCCCGTCTCCCAAGTTTGAAAAACTCAAAGTCTCGTTGTTTGATTAAATTTTATCTAATTTTTTTAATGCTTTTGGTAAAATAAATAAAATATCCTTTTAAAAATTAAAAATTTATAATAAAATTATAAAAATAAAATTTTTAAAAAAATTTTTAAATTTAAAAAAATTAAAAACACCGACGATAGTGGTCATTAGATGGTCGAAAACAATCACCTGATTTTAAAGAACGTCAGATCTATCCTCTCTATTTGGTAGAGACAGTCATAGCTGGTTGCTTCTTATTTTGACGAAAACAACTAGATCTAACCACCTCTGTTAGAAACTATGATCGAAAAAAATTGATAGGACTAAAGTCGATTATTTTTTATAATTTTCAATTACTTTTTCTGATAAAAACGATTGTGAAACAAGAAGACCAGATTTAACTTCTACTGAAACTAAGTGACCAAAAATATTCACTTAATTCTATTATCGATGACCGCTGTCGTCAACACCGATGATAGTAGTTATTTTTAATTTTTAAAAATTTTAAATTTTTTATATAAAATTTTAACATCAAAACAATAAAATTATCTTTTAATTATAAAAAATTAATTATTAATAATTAGATTTAATAATTAATGTTAGCCATCAAATAATATTTTAAATTTTACAAACTTAAGATAAGACTTTGGAACACGTAACAGCAAGTCAACTGACAACAAAGAACCTTTGGTAGTACGGCGACATAAAGTGGGTGATAAATTATGCAACTTTATTCCTTACCAATTTATTAAAAAAAAAAAAGTCGCCCAGACCGCCGACGGCGCCTGGCGCTAAAACAATGACGCATAACAGCAAGATAGAAGCTTCCACATGCAATCCTAGGTGTTCAATGTAACGAGGCTTTCCACATGAGAACAGACGTGAAAATACGGTGAGGAAATATCTTTGATTGCCAATTTTCTGAAACTACGAGTTCCCAGATGGTACCAATTCATCAAAGAATCTGATCCTTTGACGAAACCGTGAAGCAAAATTTCTGATGTTCCGTGATTAAGCGCCACAGGGCGAGTGGCATCAAGAGGCTCGGTTGGATGGATAATACTTTCTTTAACCCATGTCTGTTTCTTTTCGTGACCACAACCAGGAGCTTCACCAGAAGCCACTTTATACAGCCAAAGATCCATTCTCCTCCTGCCTTCCAATTCGAAATCCATGTCCATCAAAACCAGATCTCCTCCCAATTGCCCTAGACATAACAAATGCCAATCTTTTCTTGAAACGCTTTCCGGTGGATGAATTACTTCGAAGGTTTCATTTCCAATGTCGAATGATACTATCAAAAATCCTAAAGAACCATTGGTTGCTGTAATCCAGTAAAAGAAACCACCAGCATACACTGGTGGTTGTCTATTCAGAAACCGAAAACGTTCGTGATACTTCACAGTCCTCCAGGAATTACTTCCCATTGTAAATATCTCAATGCTGGGGTCACCGGGTGCTTTAAGTGGTTCTGAGATCACGATGACTTTATACGTACAAGCTTGCCCATCAAATCCGAATCCGCAGCTCAACAAGCGAGACCCCTCTGCACCATTACCTGGAAGTCTCACTATATTTTTGGTAGCGGGATTGCAAATGTATATCCCACCCTGGACACCGTAAAAGCAGACCAAACCGTTGCAGGAAGGTAAGACACAGTAGGCGTCGAAGCATACCTGAACTGAGTACTCTAAAACTGCAAGTCCATATTCGTTAATAGTGAAAAAGTTTATGGTGGTGCTGAGATTTTCATGTGAAACTAACGATAATAATAGACGATAATCATTCGCTGTCTGGGCTCGTTTTAAGTGGGTGTAGATGAAATAGGGATCTGATATTAAAGAAGACCAGGTCTTGTTTATGCACTTAAATTTTGCCAAAGATTTAACTGGAAGTTGGGTGAGAAATTCAAAGATCAGAGAATTTGGAATGAAAGCCATGTGCCGTTCGAACAATTTGGCTATGGCTTCCGAGTCTATGAAAGCGGATGAAAATGTTCCACCTGGTGTAAGTTGTGACACAAAATAGGAGGGTACGATATAAGATTAAAGGTCGTATGGGGCAACTATATACAGTTTTAATACAACTTGTGACTAATACATATGCCTATTCAAACACCAAAAGCTGTGCCTTTTCGGAACTGAATGTTATGTCTGTACAAAATAAAAAATGGAGTACCAAAACATCCGCAATGTGACAAATTTTTCAATAACTTGCGTGCTTCATGACTCCGCCCACCAGTTGCGACCCTGCGATTTGGTATGCATTCTGAAAGAGCGGGCGTAGGAGGAGGATTAGAACTGTAGGTGGAGCATGCGTGCTTGGAAATAACGATAGAGTCCCTCCGTGTATAAATCATGTGAATCATGCCCCACCGCACAGTTCACCTGCGTGTATTCCGTGTAGACCATAAAAATTGTCCATTTTTTCACCCAAAAAACATCATAATTTTCAGTATTTTCTGTAGGACCCGTCGCCCCTAGTACCCCTGCTGCTGAAGAAATACTGTTCTTTTATTTATTAAACTGGAAACCGGACACCCGAGACGAGAATCCTACGAAAAGAAACTCCTGCTGAACTAAATTACATTGTAAGCGGAAGCTGAACTGAAAATAAAATATACAATGAGCCCAAACTGGCTTTATATAAATATTTAACTGTTCTGTACATCTGTTTACATTTGCATTTCTGTACAAGACCTCACAGGTCCAAAACTGAAAGAAAGTACATATACATGCTGAAAGAGTGTGTGTGGGTCCTCTCTCTTCAGCCTCAGTCCACCCGCTCCTCGCCAGCAGCACACTAACCTGAAAAAGGAAGGAAGAAGGGAAAGGATGAGTGATAAAGATCACCCAGTAAGCATTCCTTACTTCCCTCGACCCAAACAAGCAACAAACAAGGGCACACATACCTGGTCGGCCCTATACATGCATCTAAGCGCTTGCGGGTGCTGAATCTGATTACCTGATTTCTGATTACTGGTTTCTGATTATTAATAAGTCATGCCAATATGTATATGTAATGACATGCTGAGCTGAAAACTGAAAATGACTGATGATGCATGCATCTGTCTATCTGAATCTGAATGTACCCGAAGGTACCTGCTGTGCTGATCAGGCTGATGAACACAGGGATTCGGCATCCTGGCCAAGTGGGCTGAACATTCTAGCTACTGGCTAGAAAGCTGAATACTGATCTGCTGAAATGCTGCCGAGCTGACTGACTGGTGTCAGAAAGCTGGATCCCACAGATGCCCCCTCGAGTTCATCCCAAAACTGAAACCCATATGTTGGGTTCTGACTGCTGAAAACTACTGAATTCGGATCCCTGGATCCTCATTCAGGCTATATGTAGTGCTATGTATGCTTATGCATCTGTTCTTAGCTGAAATCTGGATTATCTGATGATTATTAGGCCTTGGATGGATTACCAAACCTTTAATAAGTCAATTTCTGAATTTCTGGGAAAATCTGGAAGGCACACGACCGTGCAAGGAAGGCACACGGTCGTGCATGCAGCACACACGGCCGTGCTGGGCAAGGGCACACGGCGTGTGCCCCAGCACACGGGACCGTGTGCTGGCCGTGCGGCTGGGCGTGTGTGCTTCTGGAATTTCTGGGCCATTTCAAGCAAAGATGGGACACACGGCCGTGTCCCTCAGGACACACGGTCGTGTCCCTGCGTTTCCTGCCCGTGTGCACGAAGTGCACACGACCGTGTCCTTGCAGAAACAAAGGCACACGGGCGTGCTCTTGCGGGCACACGGTCGTGTGTCTTGTTCTGCTCAGACATGGTTCGCCTGAAACTGCAGGAAACCCAACTGATTCTCATCCAAACTGCAATTAAACTTAAACACACATCAATGGCACTTCAATCATCACATATACATCATCAATTTCATCATCCATCCACAAACACTGAATCCACCATGAAAACTCATACTTTCTCTCACAACACACACACAAACAGAGCATGCATGTTTCTGGGTGGAAAATAAGCATAGCAACTAACATATAATCATCATCTCATCATCATATACATATACAAACATAACATCTCAAGCTGGAAATGGAAACACACGTTTCCATCCCCATCAAACAAGCTGGGAAACTGAAAGAGAGAGTAAGAAACACTTACCTCTCGACATGGCTGCTGGAAGCTTATACTCAAGCTATTCTCTCTGATCCCTGACTGGATTGGGAGCTGCTGGAAGCTGGAGATCACGCCTAGGGCTGGGAGCTGCTGAAATGGAGAAGAAAACTGGCTGAAATGGGAGAGAAAATAAAATAACTCCCGTCTCTCTCTCTTTTAATCCCACCTGCACGGGCGTGCAGGCTTGGCGCACGGGAGTGCGCCTGGGAAAATGGATAAAATCCATTTCCCGCGCTTCGCATGATTAAAACCTCCCTAAAGGCATCATACGAAGGCCACACAACTCTGGAAAATTACCAACTCACTCCTGAATTCTGCTGAACTCCCAATCTATCTCTGAATTCTATTTCTAACCCCAAAACTCTACCCCTAAGGGCTTTTCTAAAACTGGGATGCTACATTTTCCAATCAAATCTGACATTAAAAAATAACGAAAAATGTTAGTACAGTAATTCTAAATATTCTACAGGAAGGATTTAATTGATTTCAGTAATGAGTTAGGGTGTTTTTAATATTATTAAAAATCGGATTTTTTTTTCATTTTATACTTGATTTATTGATAATTTTAGTTGAAATTTCTAAGACCACATAAGATTGTAACATGATACCCCCATAAACATCACACAATCATGAATTTTCGTTTGCACAGTTGCATGTGATATTTGTGCAAGTGTGCATCCAATGATGATTGTTGACCTTTACAATGTATTTTTGTTTTTATGATATATAATCGTGTACTCAAAAGTTATAAGGTTGTATGTTCTTATATCTTATTGCACGGATACCTATATGACTAAATAATTCGTATGTCACCTTACATAAGATACACACAGTTGTGCTATCAAGATATACATAATCGTGCGTTTGGTCAAAACTACAAAATAAAATTTTTTATCTTTTTGATTAAAATTCAATTCATATCATGAACAAATTAGGTATTTTGACTTAAATTTTTCATCACATGAAAACAATAGGGGTTTAACATTTTGACACAATATAAAAATTAGAATTACCATGTTACCCTATATTAAAATCTTTTTTCTCAAGGGCTTAGCTTTGTGGTAATAGTCAAGGGTCATCCAAGGTAAACAAAGTTCGAATTATAATAAAATCAATAATTTTTAATTTATTATTATCAAGTTTATTTTATCCAATCAGTTAAGACTGATTAACTGGTATAAGTAAGAGTTTTTGAATAAAAAATAAATATATATATATGACTCAACGAAAAAACACCTCAATTGTCAATGAGACCTCTCAGGTTGCAACTGCGAGGATGCAACGGGGAATTTTGTATTAATCTCTTATGGTAGAAGGAAGCCAAAATTTCTTAAAGTAGCATCACCTATATATTTTACTTTTCAAATTTCCTATATCACCCCAAGTTAATCTTTGGATATCAAATTTGTATTAATATCTTATTCGTTTAATTTCTTTTTACCCTTCACTATCATTTTCTTACACCAACAAATCACCTCACACTTTCAATCTTGCAAGCCTCACAAGGCACTCTAGTATTAATAAGGAGCAAAAATATCTTCTTAAATAGTAAAACATATGAGTTAGATTCTAGTGGGTGGTTAGAGTTTTTCAAACATTAAAAAAGAATTGATTTTAGGTTTTCCAACTTGTAAAATGAGTCCAATTCCAATATTTAAAAGGTTAAAGTATTTTTTAAAAGGCTATATTATTACATTTTTTTTATTAAAATTATTATTTAACTTTTAATTAGTTTGTTTTTTGAAATGGTTTTGGGCCAAACACTATGTGGGAAATGTAACTCACTCTTACTTGAATTACACACACTGAAAAAGTTTGGATTTCCCCATTTTTTATGCCCAAACAGAACCAAAATTAAGTGATATAACCATACATGGAAGCCAAGTTGACAGGTCTGATTCGAGCCTTATCAATTAGGGGCCAAATTCTTCGTTGATCTTTAACCCTTCTTGATACATTGCCATTTTGGGTTCACTTGAGGCTCATGTTTGGCAATAGGAATTTCCCAAGCCCAAAACTGGCTGCTATTTCAATCTTCACCACAAGCCCAAAACCGGCATTTACACCATTCTGGAGTGTACGTGTGAAGCCACTTATTGTAAGCCATCACGTCTATCCAAGGTTAGGCATTGAAGAAGACTTTTTTAAGCCAATTCATGTAGCCCATGCACAAAAGTCCACTTCGAATTTTGCTATAAATGCTTGCGTTGAGTGTCCGGTCCACCATGTTCCCACGGAGGACCATGCTGCCGCCGGTTCTCTTTCGCTACCTCTGTCGGTCACCTGCTGATACAGTGACGGGCATGGGTCCGTTGATTTGATTCAGAAATCTACAAACACGATCCAAATCCAAGCCTGACGTTAAGGTTTAAACTACATGAAATTAATCGCTTTGCGCTTCGGAAGGACCAGACCAGACCAGACATGCCACGAGCCCCGACAATCCGGGGGCACAAGTTACACCATGCCCGCGGGTCGGTGCCGCTCTCCGAAGTTTGACACTTACTCGCCTTTGCATAATATCAATAATGTTTTCTGATATAAAATGCAACTTTATTAAAAAAAAATTGATAATTTAAAGGTAAAATAATAATTTTAATATTAATTGATTTTGAAACAAATTTAAAAACAATTTACATATTGATTACATATAAATATTTTAAACTTAATAATTGATTTTTTTTTGTTAGTGGCAGCAGCACATTAAGATTCATATGAGTGGAGCCGATTCTCACGTGGATTGATGGGCAGGGTATGTGCCCTTGGCTCCTGCCGACTTGTTAACAGAGTGTCAATTCTCCGCAGGTTCCTTATAAAAAAATTTTTATAAGGTTTTTATGAACTTAAAGAAAAATTTTGTGTTGATCCCTAAACAAAATGAAACCGATATAATCACCCCAATTATATATAAATTTAATTTTTGAAGAAAACAAAAAATACAAAATCTATCTCGAATAATTTATTGATTCAATCATTAGCTAAACAAGATCAGTTTTTATATTCTATTTGAATATGAAAACCTTGTCGGAATACATGTATTAAAAATATCAAATTTTTCGTTTTAATTGTGGAAATGTTCTGTGTATTTAGTTTGAAAATCATTTTAAGTGATTTCTACATGTAAAACATGTTAAATTAGAGGACTTGGGAAAATCCTAAGGCAAATACAATAGAGCAAGTGCAGATGCTTTATCAGACTGGGAAGGTAGCAAAATGAACACAATTGAAGCAACAATGACCAAGAGCAATAAAATTTCCTTTTTCCTTTATCACTTTTACTTTTCTTGACCATCTGCCCTCTCCCAAGTTCCAACCCCCACTTTATTCTTTTCTTTGCTTACATTTGATTACCCTTTTGAATCTTTGTTTTTTGTCTCCACTTAGGACATTAAAATATTGGGATGCAATTCCATGCTAATGCTCACGATAAACCTTCAAATGAAACTCCATCAACCAAAAGATTATCAATATCTTTAATATTAAATTTAAACTGAATCAATTTAATTTGATTTAAACCGAATTTAAGATAGAATTTCAGTTTAAAAAATGAATTTAAATTCATTTCAAATATTTTTTAATAATATTGCTTCAAAGGGTATAAACTTTCAAGTCAAACGTGTAATTCTACTTCTCAATTTAAGTGCATTCGGTGGTGTACAAGTCGGGGTCTTAAATGGAGAGTGGTTCACAGATGTGAAAGCTTGGTTTGTGTTCTAATTGTCGCCGTGATCTACGCTAAAGATTTAAGAATGGTTTTACTTTTACCTCACTTTCTATACAGTGAACATTGGATTGGACTTTCACGCGCAAACTAAAATGTCTCCCACTCAATTTCTTTGCTGCATTCCGTAATGGTTAAAGTTCTAAATTCGGGGCAGGTGGGTGGGCAGTTTTTGCCTACTCACTTTCCCTGCTCTGAAACATGAGTAAATATTATTATTTTCACTCGTTCATTGAAGTACTAAAAGCAGAAAATAATGCTGTCAGTCTGCCATGAAAAAAGCAGGAAAAAATACAGTCCGTTCATTAACTTATGTTGTAATATACACGGTAGAGAGAATGATCACACAGTTTTCAAAACCCTGTTTCTAATTTAGGTAAATCGGTAAATCCTGTATTCTGTTCTTACGAGGACGAAATCTACAAGTAACTGTTATAATAACAGGGACTTGGACGACCCTGACCCTGAAGTCTTATTGCAGCAACGCGGTTAAGCCACAAAAAGAAAGGGCAATTTGGGTTATAACTGCACCGAAATGTGTGGAGCCAGTAACCAGACCATGAAAAATGAAGTATAATAGCACTGTAAACAACTATATTTGCTTATTTTTAGTGAAACTAGAGCCCTATAAAAGCAGCTTACAAAATAATACAATCTTTGTTCAGAAACTGAGAAGACAAAATGAAGCACTGGAGTCTGTTGGTTTTTTTCATCTTTCTGTTGATCCAGGAACAGGGGATATTCGTTCAAGTGAAAGCAGAGGATGGGTTCATCAGAACACAAGGAGTGCATTTGATGTTGAACGGAAGCCCATTTTATGCAAATGGATTTAATGCCTATTGGCTCATGAGCCTTGGAGCTAATCCATCTCTTAAAAGCAAAGTTTCGTCCGTATTTCAAGAAGCTAGGGATCATGGCCTTTCAATGGCAAGAACCTGGGCTTTCAGTGATGGTGGTGATAGTCCTCTGCAGTACTCTCCGGGTCAATATAATGAACAAATGTTCCAGGTAACAACTCTATATTTCTGTTTTAGCTTTTGGCTATCATGCTTTTAAGCCAATACACTATCCATGGTGTAATTTTTTTTTTTGTTTGGTTTTATTTTCTTAATGGTTTCGGTATTTATTCTGGATGAAAGGGACTGGATTTTGTTATATCAGAAGCTCAAAAATATGGTCTCAAGTTAGTGTTGAGTTTGGCGAACAACTACGACCAATTTGGGGGCAAGAAACAGTATGTGAACTGGGCAAGAAGTCAGGGGCAATCCATTTCATCTGATGATGATTTCTTTACAAACTCTGTCGTGAAGCAATTCTACAAGAATCATATCAAGGTAAGCCGTTGTTGATAACATCTCTGAGGACCATTAATCTTGCTCTTGCAATCTTTCTGAGAGGCCTCCCATGCGAGGTGATGAGTTTTTACATACCTTTGCAAGTTCACAAAGGGTAGATAAACCTTTCCAGCTTCAATTATTGAACTGTATCTAGATAGTTCTGAATGATTTGTTACGTAGAAATGGATTTGGTAGTTCATATTCCATTGAATTTTCAGGATCAAAATTGTTAATTGACAAAGTTTCTCGATATTTGTACTAGACTGTGCTTACAAGAAGAAATACTGTGACTGGAGTTGTTTACAAGGATGAGCCAACAATAATGGCTTGGGAGCTTATGAATGAGCCGAGATGCAAGGCAGATCTATCAGGAAAAACCATGCAGGTCACCAGAGAAACCTCCCGCCTCTTTTAATTCTGTGCTTAATACTTTATATTGGTGTTTATTGCAATCCTACATCATATTTTGCATTTGTTCAAGACTTCATTTCCTGAACAAAATTTTTTAATATTAATGTCAAAATAAAAGTGGAGTAGGTTTTTAGGTGTAAAATTATGGAGAGAAAAGCTGTAGCAAGCACACTTTGGTCACCTATAAAAGTAAGAATTGACTTTATTCAGAAGAGGGCATTTAATTTCTCAACTAGTATTTTATCTGCCCCACAGCTTAGGCCGGCCTATTGGTAAGAAGAGTCTGTATCTCAGATAAATGTGGCTATGAAATTGATGGCTCACTCGTGAAGGCAATCTAACACAGTGAAGATAACTGATGGAAACGTAAATCAAAACAAAAACTATTTTGATTTTCTATATATTTATATATGTTTTACAGGATTGGATTACGGAGATGGCTTCTTACTTGAAATCCATTGATGGTAATCACTTGCTAGAAGTTGGTTTGGAAGGTTTCTATGGACCATCATCATCTGAGAAGCAGCAATACAATCCGAATTTTCAAGTGGGAACAGATTTCATTATGAATAATCAAATCCCTGGCATTGACTTTGCTACAGTTCACTCCTATCCTGATCAATGGTAGTTTATCAGTATAAAGTTTTATTTTAATGAATAGAAATATATAGTTCCCTTTTCTTGGAAATATGAGTCAAATTTTTCATGGACAGGCTTCCCAACTCAAGTGAGGAAGGCCAACTTTCATTTCTGAACAATTGGCTCAACATTCATATCCAAGATGCACAGAACATTCTTCAGAAGCCAATTATCTTGGCAGAGTTCGGAAAATCTTTGAGAACTTCTAGTGCCAGCCAAAGGGACCAGATTTTTAATATAGTTTACTCGGCAACTTATTCTTCTGCACGGGGTGGAGGTGCAGCTGCTGGTAGCATGTTCTGGCAACTTCTTACCGAAGGAATGGACTCTTATGGAGATGGGTATGAGGTGATCTTTAGCAAGAACCCATCGACAGCAGGCATCATCAGTGATCAGTCTCAAAAGCTGAATAAGATTCGAAAGATGTTTGCGAGGCTGAGAAACATTGAGAAGTGGAAGAGAGCCAGGAATATTGGAAGGGCTGGGAAGGGTAGCAGAAGTAACAGAAACTGAGAAATTGAGAGATAGTTGTGAGGATAGTGTACAGTGGAAAAATGAAATCATATCAAAATCTATGAGGATTACTTGTATGTTTAAGAAATGAAAAACTATTATTTAATCATGCAAAAGTAAGATCTAATGGAGTTCTGTGATTTATTAATGGTCTTGTGAGTCATAATAGCACTGGCATTTATTTAGGAACTACAATTAAATACTTTTTCCAAAAGCTCTTTTACACTGTAGGAACATGCAATTTACATACAGAAGCCTGAGTACTACTTTTTCACTGTAAACTAGTGAGGGGCAGCACCAGACCAAATCCTCTCAGTTACCATTGCGTGCTTCGCCTGCACAAGCAGCTCTAGGAAGCCTTCATAGATTTCAAATAACTGTTCCATCGTTGATTGTTGCATTCTTCAGAATGACTGTGATCCCAGACCTTATGTAAAATCCTTCTTTCGGTCTCTCGGCTTCCTTGACACCCTAAGAAGTTAAAGCATTTAGTTAAAAATTTAAGTATACTATAGTTAACCAAGATCTAAAACACTATTATCTTGTAATTTGGATGGTTAAAGTTCTCTTATAAGACTCAGCAGAGAAATGTATACTTACATCACCATTTGCAATTATGACATTTTTTCCAATCTTGGCATTCTTGTCAATGATGCAATTCCTTCAAAATGGAAAAGAAATATATATATTAACATTAGTTGACATCCCATCAATTTTAAAAAACAATAAACAGATATATGAATATGCAGGAGAGATAGCGAAAGAGGGAGGGAGACTTGATTGAACACTCACTTGATTTTTGTATTCTGCCCGACACCAATCGGAACCTTTCCTTCCGCAAGCAGAGATGCAATTTCAGATTCAGTTTGGTAGTAGTCTGCACCCATCATCATGGTATCCTGGACAGACATATATGTTCCATGTAACAGTACAGTTAGATGCTTATTCCAAAACAAATTATGCAGCAGCTATGATTGTGGCAAATTTAACTGCGATGTTAACTCAATATAAGTGGCCTTGAATATAGTATATACCAGAAAGGTTAGCCTACAAAGCATTGGCATATGGAGGCCTGATTTCACAATCACTTAATTGTAGCTTACCTGAAGCTCCACTCCAGTTTCTAAACGTGAGCGCACGCCCACTATGGAGTGCTGGACACTGCATTCTCGCAAGAAGCAACCGTGTGAAATTATGGCGTCCACAATCTACATCAACCAACTGAGCTATGAGATGCGACAGCCAAATGAAATGCCACAGTAGAAAGTTCAATGGCATACCCTGCATTTATCAACTTTTGTTGGTGGTAAAAATCTAGGAGAAGTGTAGAACGGCGTCTTGGGGTCATAAAATTCAAACTTCGGGGGCTGCAGAAGGAAGCCATGTGATTAGTTTAAAGGATCACAACTCTGCTGAAAGTAAAATAAAATTTCTGTTGGAAGAGGGCTACCACCTTTTGTCTGGCTCCTTTGATACTTTCTAATAAAAATATTTAAGAAAAAGATAATCTATTTTACAGGCACAGCTGATCTGAATCTCTGCCTAAAAAATTAGTACTCTGATTATTTTCATATATGTTAGCTGGCATAAAAAGTTTTCTCCAATTTGCACAACTTCTTAGTTATCACATGTTTCTTGAATTTGGATTTGCTCCTGTGTTAAAGATTTAAACTGTGGAAAGAATCATCAGTTTAGAGAAAAAGATTTGTCAAGGTAATATCAACCTGTTCTGTGAGGGCCAAGTTGGCATTAAAAAAGGACTCTATGGTTCCAATGTCTTCCCAGTAGTCATTGAATAAATATGCCTGACAATGTTAAACACTCCAAAAGCTCAGCAGTTTGATCACCATATTCAAGCATATCTCACAAAGAATATAGACACTTCGGAATAAAAATAAGGGAAAAAATGATTGAAGAGTCCCAATTTAAGGAGTATCTCACCTGGACATTATGGTGCTTAACAGCAGAAGGAATTATCTCAGAGCCAAAGTCATTGCATGAGGGGTAGCTCCATTTGAGAAGCTTTAGTAGGACATCAGTTCTAAACACATAAACACCCATTGATGCAATGTATGGTAACTTGACAGCTTCTTGCATGGGCAACCCAAGGAGAGTAGTATCAACTTGCTGCAGTCAAGTGTGCAATAACAAGAACCAAGATTAGACAGAAAGCAATGGATGATGGATATATAGTATCTGGAAAAGAAGAACACTGAGTGAGAGTGAGCAAAAAAAATCTTGATCAACAAATAACACGATATCTTTTAATTACCATTGCTTTCAGGTCAGGGCCCTTAGGTTTCTCCGAGAATTGGATAATTCGCCCTGTGCCGTCAACCTTCATCAGTCCATAATCTGATGCACGGCTGCAACACAATAAGATTGAGATGGACTTAAAATTTTGCAGCAAAGCGTCCATCCATACTTATATGAAACTTACAGTAGAAACAACTTTTCCACAAGAATAATGACTTCATCTGAATTGAGTAAGTCAGAAAGACGCATATATAAGAACCTAAATAGAGGATTTTACTAAGAGAAGGGAAAACAATTTTGTTTCTCAATTATTCGTTAGCTAGTAGGTGGTATTCGTACAATAATAATAAAATATTGATTGTCTATATAGGCAATATCACAAAATGGCAATTAAATACATTAAGACATACCTGTCATCCATTGGCACACAAGATACAGTAATATCAGCACCACTGTCAATATGCCTCTGCAAGCAAAAATGTGATTGATCAGCAGGCTTTTCTTGTTTTCAAACTCTAAATTTTAAATAAAGGTATTGGGTTTAATTTAATACTCTATCTGCAAGACTTTAAACGAGTACCTGCAGAAAATCCCTATAGTTCATCCGATAAAGATGATCACCAGACAAAATCAGTACATGCTCCAGATTCTTATTCTTGGTATCCTGCATGAATCAGATAATACCCATTTAGTCAACTTAACCCAGAATTCCAATGTGAAATAAAAATTCTAAACACCCACCTCGAATAACCATACAAATTGCCTCACAGCATCTGCTGTTCCTTGGAACCACTTCTTCCCTGCTTCTCCAGGTGTTTGAGTGGCAGCTAGAACCTGCTCATCAGGCATATATTGTTTCATGAAGGATTTCTAAAAATAGAATATTAAAGAAAATAGCATGTTATAATTACAATGATAGCTTTATACTATTTGTGAATCATGCAATTCACAAACAATATTAAATTCTAGATTGCTTTAGAGTAAATATAGATAAATATAAAGAATACAAATTGGCTAAAATGTTGGCAATAGCAATTTATACATATCTCCAGAATGCTACTTAACCAAAATCCTCTTACCTCCACAAACCCATCTCCAAAATTCACACCATTTCCAAAATTATAAGTCCGGGCTAAGTGGCGATTGAGGGAGAAGGAGTTAAACTGTGTCATAATAAATATCTTTTTTATGCCACTGTTAATGCAGTTACTCATTGGGATGTCTATTAACCGGTAACATCCTCCAATTGGGACCTGCATATCAAATCAAATCATTACAAATTTCAAATCAAAACCTATACAAATGATCCAATTAGTTATGTACCCATTAAATCACCAGAAAATTAAAATTTTATTATAACTGAATGCAGAAGAAAACATGTTTCGGGGAAGTTCTACCGCTGGCTTCGCCCTTTTCCCAGTAAGAGGAAACAACCGTGTCCCTGCACCTCCACCCAAAATGATCGAAGCCACCTTTTTTGGATCTGCTTCTTGAGTCTGAAACTGCGGAGCCTCAAAAGACTGAAACCAAAATGCAAATGCAATGGTAAGCACCATGTCGAGAGGACAAGAAAATAAAACTGAATTTTACGCATCACCATTTATCAAAAACACACTAGTGTCAATAAATGAATAAGTATAATCTTTCTATTTATTCTATCTTGCATATCAATCTGATAAAGAGTCGATTTTCATCAGTGAGATTTACAAGTGCATCACAACAAATGTACTTACCACTCTCGCCTTGTCAATATCAGGTGTAAGAAGGGAGAAAGCAACTCCAGGCTTATTAGCCTCTTTAACCAGCTTTTCTGTTTTCAAGCTCTTCCATAAATGACAACTCAAAACCCTGCTATTAAGACTGCCCCTGACACTTTCACCCCAAATCCCACTACTTCCTTTACTAACAATAGGATGAGCATTTGCCTTCAATGCAGCACAGCAGGAATCCATTCTTAACCCAGATTTTTCTTTTTAACAAAAAATTGACAATTGAGATGTTCTGTGAAGATTCTATCGGGGAAGCTAATCGAGAATATGAAATTAAAGGAATCTGGAATCTTATCAAATTAATGGCATGATGATCCACGAAACAAAAGTGAAATTGCTCGGCAAATGGTCCAAAACATTCACAGACACAAACTACACCGAATGTAGCTTAAACACTGATCACATACAACACCGAGATCAGAGATCGGTTTACACAGTAGAATCAGAAGCACTCAGATTTAAAAAATTAGAAATAACATAAAACACTGGTTATATAAATATATTGCTTGGATCACAAAGATTTTAGAAACCGAAAAACAGAAACAGAAACAAAAAAAAAAAAGAAATGGGCAGTGATTAATGGTCGTGCTGGCTATGGCTGAGAAGAAAAGGTTAAGAAATATTAAAAGCTGAAAGAGGGCAGTGTGAATCAGCTTGGTTTATTGGCATGTGAGCCGTCACGAGAAACAGAGCGATCTCGGATTGATTTAATAATAATATTTGCTGATATGCTGCTGCTTATTCCGTCTTCAGTGTGCAGTCAGTCGCTGCAGAATTTTATGGCCTTTGAACGAGTCCATTCTATTCCAAACTCAAATGCAAAAAATATATTCTTTAGTCTTTAATAAAAAATAATATTTTCCCCTCATTTAATAAATCCCCATTAAAATCAAGTAAACATTAGGTATTGCCACGTTACAGTGCAGTTCATCAAATTTCGTGTTCTAAAATGAGAAGGAGCTCCGATACAGGTGGGCGATGTTGAACCACAACGACATCATATACATGATATTTTTCAGAGAACCATACTGGTATCTCACCACGTGGCTGTCAGTGTCACCCTCTTTTGTCTTCATCACTGTGCTTATGTCAGCTTCCACCTCCTTGAAACGAAGCATTGAAGAACAATGAAACTAGAACCGGAACTCCTCTTACTCTTAGTCAGTGACAAGTGATGAGTTCAATAACTTGGTAGGGAAAAATTGCTAATTTTTTACTATGATTTTATACAGAGCTGAATATCATTGGGGAGTTCTTTATTTCTTTAAGAAGAGAAAGTGCTGGTTAAAAACCAACACTTTTCACTGTACACCCTCTAGGGTACAACTGGAAATGTTGGTTTCACATAGAAGGATAGGCCCAATAACATATAATCATTCCATTTTCGATTAATGATAAATTATTATGTATATAAATTTTAAAAATTAAATATTCATCTATTAATTAAAATTAAAAGAATATTTTTATCTTTTTAAGTTAAAATGAAAAATAAATTTTATAAAAATATTAAAATATATATTTAAAATAAAAAAATAATAAAAATTTTAAATATATTAAAAATAAAATAAATATATAAAAAAATACCATTGCCAGTAGCGTTACCGACGACGGTAGCTGCTTTTAACCTTACCAGATAGTCAGAAATGCCCACTTGATTCTATTAGAAGCCAGATCTAGTCGTCTTCGTCATTGTAACGACCATATCTAACTACCAATAGAACCAAGTGGTCATTTCCGACTACCTAGTGAGGTTAAATGTAGTCATCACCGCCAGTGGCAATGGTTGTTTTTTTATATATTTATTTTATTTTTAATTTATATTTTAATATTATTTATATCAAATTTTATTTTAATATTAATATTATTGAATTTTATAAATGGTCTTTTGGTCTTTTTATAGTAAAAACAAGTGTATTTGACTTTTAAAACTTTCACAAATGGCAACTTGTCATTAAACAAAATCTTAGGTGGCAATATATCATTCGGCCTACAAAGATACTATCACTTCTTTTTTTGGGGTCTTGGTTAATAACTTTGAAATTTAAAGAGACATGCACTAGAGTTTACTGCCTTTTTGCTTTGTTAGAGCAATACATAGAGGAAAAATAAAATATTGAATTAAAATTAAATAAGTGTAAAATAAATCAAATATATTATATTAAGATTAAACTAAAATAATCATATCTTTTAATTTTATTAATTTTAAAAAAATCCCTCCAGTTTTGCCCTACAAAATATGAAAACGAATTTTATATCAATTTTACTCTTTAAAATATGAAAACAAAAATTTTATTTGAAAAATAGACCGAAAAAATGAAATCAAATTTTAAAGAAAACTTAAGTAACAACTTTAAAAAATTTTAAACTTACTCTAAATCTTGTGACACATAAACCTAAAAAGTTTAAAAAGTAGCAAACTCTTCCCCATCATATATTCAAAACCTTTTAAAACTTGTAAAATCCCCCCACATAACCATTTCATGTGCTACCGCACGAAGCTGCACAATCAGATGCCAAGATTTAGCACCTTTCCAGATCAGTGCTACTTTAATCTTGTGTTGCCAAGATCCAGCACCATTCTAGATCAGATTTACTTTGATCTCACACTACCACTCTTGGGCATGGATCCAACGTCTACAAAAAAAACTAGGTCGAAGCAGTGGTCGTTCACTAGATCTATTCGGCTTTCTATGCACCTTCGCTAACAAATTTTTGCGAATAGATCTAGTTAGCCAACGTTTCATGTGACTTTGCGAATGAATTCGTGTGAACAAATCTGGTTAGCCAGCTTTTGATGCAACTTCACAAACGGATTTGTGCATATGGATTTGGTTAGCTAGCTTTCTATGTGACTTTAACTTTCTAGATTTGTTCAAACAAAAAGTTGGATTTTCCGTTTAGAGATCCAGATCTTGGTCATACGGCTTTAACTTTCCAAATCTAAATCTAGCTAACTAGATTTTCGACTTCGCACTAAGGTTGGAGCCTTGCACCAAATTTGAAGCCGAATCATGCAACTTCCTACGATAGCGCACGAAGGTGGTCATGTTGGGGCGATATCACAAGTTTTGAAATGTTCTAAATGTATGTCTTGGGGGAGTTTGCTATTTTGTAAATTCGTTGGATTTGTGTGCCACACGATTTGGGAAGGAGTTTACTACTTTTTAAACTTATTAGGTTTGTGTCATACGATTTGGGGTGAGTTTGCAATTTTTTAAAGTTTTATTTAAGTTTTTTGATATGCAATTTTTATATTTTCAATTTGTTTTTTGAATAAAACTTTTGTTTTCATATTTTCAAGGATAAACTTGATATAAAAAATATAATACTAGTATATATGCAATAGGGCATTAACCATATACATCTATATTTAATTGATAAAATTAAAAATGTGGTCATCTTGACTTAATCTTAATATAATATGGTTAATTTGTTTTATACGTATTTATTTTTTATTAATTATTTTATTTTCCCATATATAATCAATATCATATTATGATGACGTTAGTAAAGAAATCATTTTTTTCACTTATTAAAAAGTAAATT
Source organism: Anacardium occidentale (assembly GCA_026122585.1). Taxonomy (NCBI): domain Eukaryota; kingdom Viridiplantae; phylum Streptophyta; class Magnoliopsida; order Sapindales; family Anacardiaceae; genus Anacardium; species Anacardium occidentale. The sequence continues at coordinate 1,330,719 of JAJEJH010000024.1, forward strand.
TTGTATTGTATTATCTACACAATACAAAGAAGAGAAAATAAGATAATAAAACTATAATTAAAACAATATGAACACAACACTATATTCCACATAAATATGTATAAAAAAGCAAAAAAAAAAAATAAAAAATGAAGAATGGTTATATCTTGTTAGAACACCTTATTCAGCCAATGTAAAAAAGCCTTTTTTTCATCTATTTCGATAAATTTAGGTGTGAGACAATTAACAGGATCAAGTTTAGTGAATTGTAAGAGATCATAAAGTGTATGTACAGACGTGAACACAATGAAATAAATAATAAAATTTTTTTCTATACCTATGCAAAACATAGACTCAATGTGTATAAAATAAACATAAAACATACGTGATAATACTTTTATAATCATAGATTGCATAAAAGTAAACCACAAAGTTCATTAAAAATATCTTATGTGTGACGATTCTACTAATTCTTACGTTATATAGATTATGCTTTAAAGAGACTTTCCACCCAAAAGTAGGATGACACTAATAGTAATCCACATAAGACAATATTTGAAAATCTATTATGTTTCAAAGAAACACTTTAATATAAAGATCAAATGAAAATAGAGAAATTTAGTGAAAATGGTGAGATTTAGTGAAAACAAAGTGAAAGACTCAAGATGAAGTAAATAAAAAAGATAAAGTATCAGCAGAATAAGGTTAGCACAAAAAATGCACCAACTCAAGTCCATAGTCTTACGTATGCCCTATTAGTGTAATGCTTACATGGGTTGGCTTAAAGATTACACAAGTTTGCTTATATTAACTCGCAAAATTTATTGGGTTCTCACTTGACTTGGTGTAATGACCCAAGGGGTAGAATCGTCATTTTAGAGAGTCTTGAGGGGTAGAAGAGCCATTTTAGAAGTCCTTTGGGACTTGAGTGTAGTTTCTGTGCTTGTGGGGGTGGAAATGGCTATTTTCCACTACACACGACCGTGTGCCCAGGACACACGACCGTGTGTCTTGCCCAGCCAGCTTTATAAGTTTATTTTCTTCAGTTGCGCAGTTCAGTTTCCAGTTTAGCTCCCAGCTTATTTTCTCTTCTTCTTCCTCAGCTCCAGTGAACCCTAGAGTTCCAGAGAGAGATCCCCCAGCAGCTCAGCTTCAGATCAGAGATCCAGAGTCTTCTAGGGAGAGAGATAGAGTTTCCATGGCGCGAGGTAAGTGTTTTCCTTACCTCCTTCGCTGAGTTCAGAGCCTGTTTGGCTATTTCCAGCTTATGTGAACTTGATGTGTGCTTGATTGAGTTATTTCCAGCATGTTTGAGCTGTGAGATGATGCATGATTGATGATTGAGTGGCTTTCCATACTTATTTGTGTATATGCTTATATACATGAGATTTATGCTTGATGTATGTTATTTGGCGTGTTGAGATGATGATATGATGTTTATGGGCATGTTAGTAGCAGTAAAGTTTGTGTATGTTTGATGATTTGGAGTGTGGAAGTGCTGGTGTGGGAATTTCTGGATTTCCAGACGCCATCTGCAGTTTCTGGGTCGAGCACACGACTGTGTGTCCCGGAGGCACGCCCGTGCGTCCTCTTTTCTGCATGGGACACGGCCGTGCATGCTGCCCGTGTGCGTCTGAAAACCCAGACACACGCCCGTGTGCCCGAGTGACACACGCCCGTGTGCTTTCTCCCCAATTCCACACGCCCGTGTGCTGAACACGAGAAGAAGATGGCAGACACACGCCCGTGTGCCCGAGTACACACGCCCGTGTGCCTTGCCCAGTTTTCATGAAATTTCCTCCAGAACGCTGCACGCCCACATGCACGATGGCCACACGGTCCCGTGTGCCTTGACACACGTCCGTGCGTCCCAGAACACACGCCCGTGCACAGTAGAAATCAGCAGAATTGATTTTAAAAGACTATTAAGCCACTCTAAGCCAGTTTTAAGCACACAGAACTCAGTAATAAGCTAATAAATCAGCATTTCATGCATGATTATCAGCATTTAGCATGACATGCCATATCAGATATTTTCAGACTGGATCCAAGGATCCAACAGCATGATTTTCAGATATACATATATGATTTTTCATATATCCGATAGGGGTGAATACGAGGGGGCGCTTGTGAGTTCGCACACCCGCTAGAGAGGGAAACCAGCGTCCGCCAGAGAGGACATGGTCACTAACCAAGCTCAATAGAGAGTGCTGGTTATGCATCAGTAGATTTATTAGGATTTTGAACTCACACGACCAGGGTGTCGAATCCCTGTATTCATCAGTCTGGCCAGCATAGCAGATATTTTCAGATATTTCAGAGATTTTCAGTACTTTCTGATACAGATTTCAGATATACTATACGTATATATTCAGGATCTACGGATCACAGTTTTATTATCAGAAAGAGTTTTCAGAAAAGACAGTTTTTCAGAAAAAACAAGCCTGAGGGTAAGTTTTACAGTTTTTCAGTATACATGACATCAGCATATACATTTCATTGTCATGTGCAGCATCTCATGAGAAACAGAACGGTAACAGAACAGAAATATAACAGAAATCAGTAAGAAAACTGTCTAGTTGAACCTCCTACGTGACGAGTCACGTAGTCAGTGATTTGTTTGACCTGCGAGTGTTGAGTTTGGAAACACTTGCTGAGTGACTTTGTCACTCACTCCCTTCCCTGTTTCTTTTTGCAGGTCAGTAGTTCGAGGCTGAGCTGGAGCGAGACCGTTGCGAGATTTTGGGGATGTGGCTCGACAGTAGCAGATAGCATGTTGGCTCGCATGCTTTAGTTTTCTCATGTATATGTGTGTATTACATGATCGTATGCACTGTATGACAGTTCAGTATTTTCTATACATGAGTAGCCTGGGATTTCCACGCTTATATTTTAATTTACTTTTACAGTAAATTATATTAGTAGTTTCTTTTATAAAGAAAAATTTTATCCAGCAGCAGTTTCTTTTCTGTAGTGGTCCCTGTCTCAGGTATATTTTATTATTATATGAACAGTAATTTCCGCAGCGCACAGTAACCTAGGCGGGGGTCGCTACAAAGGTCACCTAGAATGAACATGTCAACCCCAAATCTACTAGGCAACTAGGACATTGGAATAGTTGAATTACTTTCAACCCGAATTCTTTTTTTTTTCTATATTTTTTTCCACTCTATCCAAGAATCTAAGTAGCATGCATTTTTAGCCGTTATTCAAACAATCATCAAGTCAATTTAGGGGTTTTTCTTTGCCACTCGCACGTGTGGAAAATGACATACAAACACTCATTAAGTCAAGTTCTCAACCGTACTCACCTCAACCCTAAGAATCTCAATTTTGTACTGTCAATGTCTTTTCGTACTTCTAAATCAAAATAAAATTTTTGCACACTAACAGTTTATCGTAATCTAAATTGAATTATTAACACCAAACAAAATAAAAAACAACACAAAACAAAAAAATGAAAATAGAAAAAACAAATTTACACCCTTTCAAACAATTTACAATACAAATTGATACATTTAATCCTAGTTTAAAATTTTTTCTCACCCCTAATCTATCATCAACATTGTCTCCAATGGTGGATGAGATGGAAAAAAATGAAAAGTTTAAAACTACTTGAATTGTTCGAGGTGTCCACTCATGTTTGTGTATTAGGACTCAAAACTATAAAAAATCCTTAACAACCTATGCTAAAAAAAACAAAAACCTCAAATATAATATTATCAAATTACATCAATTACATAATAAAAACTAAAACAAAAAAAAAAATATTAAAATTTTGAAAAAGAGAAAGTATGAAAATAAATTAGAGAAAAAACAACAAAATATTAAAATGTCTTTAGGACTGCTTTTTTGTTGGCTCGAGGATGTAAGCATTATTGTCAAGCCCAAGAGGTGGATATTGAATCATTGATGTTGGTGTGATCAAAGATAGGTATATTTGGAGCCTCTAACAAATGAGTCATTCCCATTTTACCTCTCAACAGTCTCCACCCTCGTATAAAGTACACCTATTTGTTATGCCAAAAGGAAGGAGTCAAATGATAGATTGGAAGACGAAGTTGGCTTTTATGGAAGGTTTTGACGAACTCTATCCAACCTTTATATACACTAAAGATAAAGTTGATCTAGTTTTGGGGCTGCTTTGATCATGCACTCATTATCTTGAATAACCACCCTTGCCTTCATACATAGCTCGATGATAAGATTAAGAAAATTTTTTTCCACATATTGATTTCATATTGAGTGAGTGATCATAGTTGAGATTATATTCTCCACGTTGATGGGGATTTTGTCTATGATTGCACACAATAGGGCTCCTTGCTCCTTTTCCAGTCATTTATATGCTTAGTCAACATCAAATGTGCAATATATAAAATGTTACTAATCTTACGATTGAGTGTGAAAAGTTTCCTTTACAATATTTGGCTATCCTATCTTATATTGGCTATGTGGCTCCAAGTACTGCCAAATTTTGTAGGAATTGATTGGGGTTAATGAGTCTATATAATTATAATACTTTACATAACTATTAACCTTTAACCTGTAGAAGAAGTTAATTACCTTAGCATCAAATTTCACTAGTTTTCTCCAAACCTTTACTTTACCTTGACCTCGTTTGGCATGTTTGCATAAAATTCCATCACAACTTGGGCCATAGTTGAAGTGGCTTCTTTTTGAACTTAATATAGCCATGTCATTCTATCATATCATGGACCTCAAGTACTTGTCTTCTACAAAGGCAAACCCCCATTCTTTGATGAAAGGCCTATTTCTATTGTTGGCTCTCTTAAATCATTTATGTGCCTCCTTATGATGTGAACCAAGGATCCCATGTCTCTATTTCATCTTTTGGCACTTCTTTTATTCGCTTACATCCGACCACCTATTTGCCTTCACTTTGTGCTTTTGAAGACAATATGTTTTCTCCATCTTTTCAAGCTTGAACTCGACAAAAATTTTCCTAAAATATTCTTTCACACAATCTCATAATCTTCCGAGCAAAATTTATGCAACACTTTCTCATAAATTCACTTCCCAATTCAATCCAACACTTTAGTTCCAATTGATGATAAAATTTCACAACACTTTGTTCAACCAAATTTTCCTAACCAATAATTCACAATGTTATCTCTAATCCTTATATTATTTCAAAGTAATTTTTCCTAAGTAATTTGTCTAATTGAATTAGTCTAATGAGAAAGCTTACTTGGTTAAAACAATTTGTTGAACACTCGGTATGCTAGAAGAACAGGTGAATATCTTGAAGTTGTGGTGTATGAGGGTAAGTAAGAAGATGATATAAGAAGATGTGTTTATAATGTTTGGAATTTGGTGTTTTCTTTTGGATAGAATTGTTAAGCTTTGGGGAATTTGGTGTGCTATAAAAGAGGCTTGATAGTGAGAGGGAGATTGTGTTTGAATTTTAGGTTAAGTATATGTGAAGAAAAGAGTTGAATTTGTGTTTAAAAGTGTTTAAGAATTTTGGACTTTGTGTTGGCATTATAACGGGCTTTATTTGTCATAACATGATCTGATTGATATGGGAGTGGTTTTTTTGGCAATGTAGCATAATTTCTCATGTCACAGTGTTTAGCTACTAGAATTTGGTATGTTTACTTGTTGTAATGGAATGTCTCTCACCACAATGTGATATGTTTGTTATGCTCATTCTTCTTGTAACATTGCAATAACAATTCTCTCACCTAGCTTTTACCTTGATTTTCATATGTTACCATTACAATGTGATGCCACACTATGGTAGCTAATTCATTTTGCACTCATTTTCATCTTTAACCTCGTTTTGAAATCAAAACTAGTCTTGAAACACATTAATAAAAAAAAAAAAAACATAAATTAGTATAAAAAAAAAATACAAACACGAAAGAAAAAGAAAAGAAATCAAACAAACAAAATTGGGTTGTCTCCTAGTAAGTGTTTAAATTAAAATCTTTAACTAGATTTTCGTGTTAATACTTACACCTATAACACATAAAACTTTATCGAAATAAAAATTGCCTGTAGTGCAATGTATAATAAAACTCCATGGATCCTTTAGTTTTAGTTGAAGCTTCTTTTATAAGATAGCATTACACTTCTCGTTTAACATCATTGTTTCTTTGCTCAATTTCCCTTTCTTCTTGAGAATATTCTACATGAACTTGTTGTATCTGGATATCTATTCTAGTGCATCTATAAAAAGGATGCTAATATGCAATTTCTTAAATATTTCAAGGAATTTTAAAAGATTGCTTATACTGGTTGGACTTCTTGAGGCACTATAGGAATAAAGCTGATGGTGCATTGTCAAGTGGTGCTATTGAAAATTTCACTTCCTCTAACTCTTTGGCCTTCTTCACTTTGGAATCCATACTTCATTGTCTTTATTTTCACTCTCAATAGGTTTTTCTTTTTGTTTAACCTTTTTAACTAGTTATACTTCTTTCTTGTCAATTTTTGGTTCTTCTAACACAACTCTGCTCCTCAATGTGATGGCTATTACCTACTCCTTAGGATTAATCATTGTATTGCTTAATAAGACTCCTTAAGGTCTTTTAGTTATTTTTTGTGATAGCTACTTAATTTAAAACTTCAGGTTTTTGATCAAAGCTTTTTGGTTTCTAAAATTGGCTCTTATTTCTCTATAAAGCTTATCTTTTTTTGCATACACATCCTAAAAATCTCTTCCAGGTTTGGTTTCCTTTCTTAGGGTAGTTGATATGAAGTATTGTTCCTTTATACCCCTTGATTATTTCAATATAAGTTAGAGTGATTCCTCCATCTTTTTAAGTCTTACATAATGGTTATTATGAAAGTTTGCTCTTGGTTAATTATTTAGGTAGTTTACTTTGCTTCATGTTAGATAAAGCAAATTTACTCCCAGTTTGGCATTCAGTGCTCGCATGTTTACTTGCACAAAAATCACAAGTTAGAAAATGTGATTAAATAGAATTTATGTGCATACCTTTTATTTATTTTCGTAAGGCAACAATCTATACAGATATGACTATTAAAGCAATCACTTCATGTAATCTCATTGCTCCTTTGCTACAATTATTAAATCATTGATAATTGTTACTTACCTTAATTTCTAGTTATTCATAAGCATCCTCTAGTGTTTATTGTTTATTAATCATTCTGTGATAGTATCCATTAAATTCTAAATTTTTAAAAGCATGCCATTGTAAAAGGTTTGAACTTATAAACACATTGGTATCTTATGTTGAAGACATTGTCTAAGTAAATCTTTATGTCTCTCTCACACCTTATTAATGTTTCTAATACGTGAAAAATGTAATGTCATTACTCATTTTAGCTGATTTTGTTGGTGGGAGGTATTGTTAACAAGAATTTTTATGCCAAATCATGCCATATGTTGATAACTCCAACTACTAAAGATAACAATCACGCCTTCACTTTTTCCCTCAAGGAGAATGGAAAATGTCTCAATCGAATTACATCATTCATCACTTTATTATGTTTAAATGTGTCAAAGATTTCCAAGAAACTTTAGATATACAAATTCAAGTTTTCACTAGCACCTCCTCTAAATTGAATAGTTTGTTAAATCATCCCAATAATTATAGGCTTTATCTTAAAGTTATTTGCCTACACTGTTGGTTTTTTTATGCTTGATAAATAACCATCAACTATCAAAACTGCATACTCTTACAAGGTTGTGTTGGTCATGTCCTATTGATTATGTCTAACCATATTACTATTGTTTCCTTCATCTAGCTTTCTTTTCTCTCTCAGATTATGCCAAGGGTTATTTTAATCTCAGGATCAAAAGGAATTGGTTTAAAGCTTGTGGTTTTGCTCATAAAATAACCTCAAAAAAAAAAAAAAAAAATGAAATTAAAGTGTGAACAATAAAATCATAAAAAACAAAACAAAAGTTCAAATTAGCACTTAATCGATAGTATTAGTATTAATAAAATAGTTCCCGATAATAGTCTCAAAAACTTATTGTGTGTTTTAAAACCATAACCATAAATTACTAGAAAGTGTACTAGTTCGCATGAGTATAGTATGGTTGAATCAATATATCATTCCCACAAAGATTGTATTAATACCTAAACTTGCTAATCCTAATGCTATTCGAACAACTAAATCTAAAGTCAATTTAAAAGTGAACTAAATTAAATTACTCGAAGACTTAACCTAAAATTATCTAAACAATTAACTGGAAAATAATACAACAACTATCAAGAATGATGAACACTATGGCTGAGGCTTCACCTAATTGTTAACTCAATTACTAAGTTTTTAGTTAATCCATTATTTTTCATAGTTTGATGGTTAAATTCAAAATTAATTAGTATGTTCTCTTAAGCAATATCAATCTTATCCTTGTTATTAACCATATAATCCCTTAGTAATGATTTAAATAACAAACAATGCATAAAATCTTAGAATTTATCATAACCACATGAATCATGTTTACCTATTTCTAGCTTTCACTTAATTTATGACAATTACCAATGTTTTTGAATTCATAACCTAGTGCTTAGCCAATATTATGAATTTTAAATTCAATTGAATAGTGGTCAAACATCTAAAGCATTAAGCATAATCAATAATTACTCAACTCTATATAGAAAAACTAAAAAACTTATATTAATTTGACACCATAAGTATCACAACTAAATTACATTCTATCAATAGTATACATTATTTAGCTCATAGCACAAGAAGAATTAACAATAATATTGAAGGAAAACATATTTAGAGTTAAGGGATCATAAAATCCAAAGTAAAAGAACACCTTTGAAATTATTGAAAATCTCTCTGCTCTTCTCTTGATCTTGTTGTTAATCTTTGAAATTATCATTCTCAAATGAATCTAGGTGAAAAATCTCCTGAGAAGTTCTTGTGATAGCTCTTTATAATTCTCTTTGTAAAACTATCTTTTTTTTATTCGTTTATAGTCACCTATTTATACGAGGGTTCAAAGGTATAAGTTAAAGGGCATACAAGCCAACTTGCACTACAATAGGAATATTGGCACCATGGTGCATTGACTCTAAAATTCATGCACATGGTTTTCACATTTGTTGGCACTAGAATAGGATTACATACAGTGCAGTGCCAAACCAAAATATGTTATGCTTTATTATGGTGTTCTTGTTAGAGTCATGGTGCCTACCTTTTGTCCTCATGCATGTATCTTGGTGTTATGGCACTAACTCCTTAGCCTTGGCTTTTCTATTTCAATTCAATTGCTCATCTTGTCGTATCTATCTCGAATCTTTGTCTAGTTGCTTCTAAGTGTCTCTTGTTCTACTTTTTATCAAATCAAACTTAAAATCATTAACTCTTGCGAAACTCAACTCACAAGCTTGTGATCCTGAATTAAAGACAAATAAAAGGTACAATCATAAAATTCACCCTAATATGGTATAAAATAACCATGAATTTGTATATATGAAATACACTTATCAATTATATCTTAGTATTCTTTTATTATTATCAATCAAACACAATAATTGTTTATACCTACCAAAATTTACCAAATATTATAATAATGTATATCAAGTAACCTTCCAGATAGTCTATCTTTGAGTTTTCATGATAAAAAATTATCCAAACCAAATGTATCCTAAATATTAAATTAAGAGGAGGAACACTTGTTCATAAGAGTGTACCATTTATTCCATAGTTGTACATCTTTAAAAGTGATGAATGGTCAACTATGAAATTGGAAATAACTATCTTGATGGAACATCCATTCCAATTGAAGAAATGTTCATCCTATAATAGAGCTTATCAAATAAACATGGTTTGAAAGAGAGAGACACATGATCAAATAGGATAACTATTTTGAACGCTCATTTATAACTATAGAATATAACACCTATTGGTATGTCTCAAGGGCAATATTATCAATTCATATGTATTTATGTATGAATGTATGTTTCATAAATTAGAAATTTAATTAAGTGTTAAATTTAAAATTTTAAGTTGATGAAAGGAATACGTCATATGATGTCATGTCAAATGAGTGGATAACATGACACATATGAGATTTTAAAGTAGTGCATGGACGTGCATGAATAGGTGCATGCCCATGCATTTTGTTACAAATAGAATTTTTATATAGGGCACATTATTATAGTTTTTGTTTATTATCCCATAATGTGTTCCTTTAGTACTTATCCAAAAATTAGAGATAGAGAAGACCCTTGTTGTGAGTGTAGGTCTGATAATTAGATGAAGTCTTTTTGATGAGTAATAAAGAAGGGAAAAATCAACATTAAGCTATCTAGCTAAGGAAACCAAGCAACGAGAATAAAAGGTTATATTTATTGGATTGAGATTATGTGTTTATGATGATGTTATGCTAAGAAGAGATTATTTCATTTTTTTGTGGTCTTATTGGCAATGATTAGGTGATGTAAAATATATATATATATATATATATATATATTGTCACTTCCATAGATATGTTATAAGGATAATTTGGTCATTTAATATTTTTTGGATTATTTATACTCATGCCCTATATAGTAGTGCATAATTAGACTATGAGCTCGTACATGTGTTATGATCTGCAAAATGTATTTTCTTGCATAATATTTAAAATGGGTTAAGTGTTGAAGGATGTATAACCTTGCATGAGGTAGAGCATATTTATACACTTGATAAGGATGAATACTAGTTAATTACATGAATGCCAATGCATATAAAAATGTACGACCATGCATATGATTTAAATTTTGGATAAGCATACATTTAAAGATCATAAGATGTGATTTTCATCGAATAACCAATTGGATGATTGTGTAGGATGGTTGCATGACTATGAGTGACATTATTTGAACACATATATATATATATATATATATATATATATAAGAGATTGAATTGAGAGTCAAACTATTTATTCACAAATTTCAAAGAAGAAGGTTAAATAGAATTTTAGAAATCATATTAGGACATCTAAATGAATGATTTGGTTGCCAAAATCTTTTACCATATAAAAGATATCAAGGGCTTACTATCGGATGACATGTAAGTAGGGACTTTGTTTTTTTGTTGTCATTTTGTTATTGAGTTACCAACATGTTATAGTATGATATTTGTTAGATTTTAAGTCTATGTTACTATAAAAAATGTTAAAATGGAGAAAATGATATAATATAAGATAGTTGAAAATATATATCTACATTATGAATTTTGTATAGATATATTATGGCATGCCAATGATGCATATATGATGATGGATCAAATCTAAAGTGTTAAAAATTTAAATTTTTTGCGTTAAGGTATAGAGCACCACTAAAGAAATGCTAGATTTTTAAGTTCAAATGGTGTTGTATGATCGTGTATGGGATGATGAACAACGGTGCATCCATAAAGTTGAAGATAATAAACAATAGTCATGCATGAAAGGTACAACCATAAATTTTGAGTATAAGGATGTATACTTATACATGTAAACATGTATGCTCATGTATGTAATTTAATGATGATAGATCATAGTATTTATGGTGTACGATCATAGTAGGATATATGAGTTAATGGATGTGAAGTAAAGATACATTAAATGAGTAGTGATGCATGGTCATGACTCAAGGAATTACATGTCTATTTATTGTCATAAAGGTGAATGGGCATGCAAGGTTAGTCACACTCATGCTTGTGAGACAAATTACCTTGTCACTCTCATGTTATGTCTTGGAATTAAGGATAAAATTGAGAAGGCTTAACAAAGTTATATTGTGTGATCCTTACCTCAAGGTTAGAGTCATTGTTAGAAATGACCTTGTAGATTAAGATAGCCTCTAATGAAGTGCATTGTTGATAAAGATGAGAAATAGAAGGGTTAATATTTTGTGATTTTTACCTTGAGGTTAGAGTCATTGTTTTTTGATCTTAACTCATGAACATATATAAAACTTCATACAATTAGAGGTGTATAGTTAGAGTACAACATTACTCTTACATGGTTGTTGAGATGCTTATATACACACCTGTGGTAGAGGCTACCAAGAGTGACAATTAGTTAGTAGTCTCATAGCTAGGTACACATAGAAAATAAGGAGTTGTAGTCAAATTCCTCTTATGGTCAAGTTATCATAGCTTAGTTAGCCATAGGTTTGATTGACATTGTGTTATATGCATTAGTGTCAATTGGACATCTAGTTAATGTGATTTAAAATATTGGGGCCGAAGTGTAAAAATTGAAATGTTAGGGGGTAAAGATGAATAACGAGAGTTAGGATTATGAAATGTCTCACATAAATTAAGACATATCCTATAATCCATCTAGCCTTGGTCACTTACTTCAATACTCTTAAGTTTTCTCTTCATAATGTTTAACATCCTCATTATATTCACACATGTTGACACCTATAAGACTCTTTAATGATTTTCACATATTATTGATATTGTAGAGCCTTTGTATGGATGAGTAATGTCTTATTATACTAGCAAAGAAAGTGGACATAAATTTGGCATGAATTTAGCTAGGTATAGTTTCCAAATGTAGGAAACAAACACTTTTCATCATAACTATACATATAATAAACACCTTGATGCCTTATTTTCACTATAATATGGATAACATGGGTTTAGAATCTAAAATATTAATCTTTCTGTTGCCAAATATGTTATTTATTCAATAAAAACCTTTTCAGTAGCACAAAGATATTGTCAACTTAATGTTATGGCATAAAGACTCTATCAATGTCATGCCATGGCATTAATATTTTGATGTCACAATATTGAAAAAATGTAATTTTGAGCCTAATTTCACAAAATCACATTAATCATGTAGTCACCTAAAGATGGAAACAACCTCTCTCTGAACTTTCTAACATGCACAATTCGCCCAATTGTTGCAAATAAAGTAATGTTTCATGTCATCATATCACCATTTATATTGCCAATACACAATCCCATTCAATTAGGGTGTTTTTTTAATCATTAATTGAGATATTAGTAAATTATCTATGAAATTGAATCATAATCATTCTCTTAAATCCTTAATATAGAACAATTATGGGGGTTCATAATCATTTGCATTCAATCCTATTATCTTATTCTAACAATAGTATAAAGGTTCAATTTACCTTGTTTAACTAATTATTTATCCTTATTAAAAATTCCCCTCAATTCTAGCTTTAATCCCACTTTCTTCCTAACCAAAAAAAATTAAAGAAGGATTTTGAATTTCTCTTGGTCACACCTACAACTATGTCTCATAGGTATTTTAGTCATTTTTCATATTTGCTTTTAGTTTCTTTTAGTAATTGAGTTTTTTTAAGGCTTTATGCTTAGTGCATTAGTTTAGCTACGAACATATAAGATATGTTATTCATATATACCATGCTTTTCACTAGACATTTGAGATGTTGTTATGTTAAAATGGGTATTGAATTGATGTCGCAAGATCAAGAGTTAGTCATATAAGATTATAGTATCCTTTACAAGTTGACATCAAGGATGTTGATTAGTATTTTAGTGTTAGATATCAAGGATGTCAAGAGTGAAACAACTATTGAAGAAACATCGTGGTTTATATGATTCTTGAGTTTTGACTGGATGGATCACCTATTTACTGAATGTTTCACACTCATATGTTCTTTTATTTTATTTGGCAGGTAAGATAGATGAGGTGGACGACATATGGGAGAGCCCAGTTGGTCAACTCAGCGCGTTGTATAAGGAAGGACTATTGTGTTATCGTTTTTGATTGTTCATACTTATAGACTATGTATTGTGATATTTTTGAACTATGCACACTATTTCTATGTTTGTTTTCAGCTACTTATTTGGATGATGTTTCGATTATTTCAATTATGATATGGTGGTTATGTTTTTTGTGTATAGCTTATTACACACTTTAATTGATGTTATCATTTTGTTGTTTTATTTTAAAGTCAAAGTTTTCAGTCAACATGTTGATTCAGGTGCATTTTACTAGTAAGAGCATGTATTTGGAGAAAGGTGTTACATTCTTAATACTGGGAAATTAGGGTTTTGTCCTTACTTTAATTTGCCTAAAAGATGAAGTAGAAGGAGAATTGTTGGACCTTTTGTGTTTTGATGTGATAAAAAACTATATTAAAATATCTAACTTATCATTGTATGAATTTATTCATGACAAAGAGGACAAAAGAGTTTATACTTTTATAGATTTAGCTAGATATACGATCATGTGTGTCTTGACAGCATGACCATGTTGGGTTGGCAAAATATAAAGAAGTAGATTGTTGGACTATAATTAATGATGGAAACATAACAGTGTATTAGAAGCATACAACCATGTGTCTACCTAGATTTATTCCAACGACTCTCAAATCAACTGCAATGGTTTTTTATTCTCAAATCCTATAAATAGGACTTGATTTAAAGATTGTAGGGTTAAAAAACCATGCTTTAGAACAATAATTTTTCTCTTCTTCTCCATACACATTCTTTCTTTAGAATTCCAATCGTTTATCCTTGAGAGAAACCTATTTGTACTTAATATTTGTATCAGTCTTTGAAAGGCAAATAATTCTTTGTATTTAGCTACAAATAAACAAAGGCACAATCTCGTGAAACTAGTAGTTAGTTGAAATCTCGTAAAACTATTGTAAATGACACAATCTCAATAAAACTAGTATAGGTAAAATCCTAGCATAACTAGTAAAGAAAAGCTTTAAATGAGTTTGCTTGAAGGAATGGATGCAGAAGGCTTGTAGAGAAGCTTCAAACCATTATAAATTTTTTTGAGCAAAATTCTCTCTTTCATTGCTCTTTAATTGCTTCATATTTGCTTTATATAATTTATATTTGTTTGGGTTGATTTGATTAATTGTTTGAGTTGTTGTTTGCATATAAATTTAGTTTTTGATTGAAAAGATTTTAAGCTAAAAAAGTTATTTCAAATACTATTTACCCCCTACTCTAGGATTTGCCATTTAGTAAATTGGGGTTTAACAAAAACGATTCAACTAAGAAGTAACCTTGATTAAAAACCTTGCAATAATTTAAGAAAATTTTGTGGAATTTTTGTTTACTTAAAAAGGGAAGAAGAAAAATCAATTTTTTGGTGAAAAGGTTTGTGAAATAAAACTTTTGTGGCTAAGACATACTTATATAGATGATCCCAATTGACAATTTTACCCCTTTCTCATCTTTACCTAGATACATTTTAATTGTGCAAAATTATTCCCTCAAATTTTAGGAATTCTTAAATCTCGAAACTCAAAGTCACTAAAAGTCTAATTTAGAATTTATTGAGGTTTAAACACTGAACTAAATCCCAAATGACCATGATTCTCTTAGGATGTACCTATGGGGTTCACATGGATGAGTTTATAAGGGAATTTTTAAGGAGACTACTACTCAAAAGGTTTAAGGTAATCTATGATCCTTTTCCAACTCACAAAGTAATTGATGCTCTTTTGATATTAACGCTTTAGCCTTCCCTCTTTTTAATGTTTTATCTTTTTTTTTTTTTTTCTTTCTTTTTTTAATGAATATTCACATTAATATAAAGGAAATTTGAACCAAAGTTATTGTTACCCTATTTTTGTGTTTGTTTCATTATCTTAAGACTCCTATAAGATCATGTCTAAATGGATGGCAAAAAGATAAGAGCAAACATGTTCAACAAGGAATTACGCATATCTTGTATATAACTCTTATTGTAACATCATTGCTTTAGTATAAGGATTTTAAATAGACATGCTTAAGCGAAAAATGAATTTGAACAAGAGTGGATAAAAATGATCACATGATAACAAGAGTTTTTTAAGCATGTTAGTATTTAAATTTTAATACTTGGACAAGAGATTTATATAAACCTGATCTAGGACAACAAGTTATTTGGCAATAAAAAGGTGAATTCAACAACCCTCAAACTTAAACAAATTTGGTAAAGGTTTTCTGATTAAAGTAAGAGCATTTAGTCATTATAGTATTGATTTGTGTAGAGAGGAATGTTACCAGTTTTTTCCTATTATTTGGTGTTACAAATTAGTTGTCATGGTTTTATTCAAGAACTCCTCTAATTGTCTTCTATTTATAAGATACTTAGTAGCGTTTTAGAGATCTTGAAAATGATTGGTGTCATATCCAATATATTGGTGATAATGACACATCCTATTAGGGTATCATTTAATACAATTTCTTCTCATTACTCTTGGGTGCGAGAATATTCTCATGTTTTTAGAGGTCACATATATCTAGCTAACTGAAGCAACCAAAGTTCAACCATGTATGGAGTTAGGTCATTTCTTATCCTTTTTGCTAGAGATTTCCTAAGATTTGGTTATCAATCCCAATAATTTTTCTCTTTGACATTATCCTTCTTTTTGTTGCAATGTTGGCTCAAGTTTCTAAGGTAGGATCTCTAGTGTTGGTAGAAAGGGTGCATGGTGTACCTACAAAGATTCTTTACCCTTGTATATTTTGTTGGCTTTGGCCATAAGCCCATCAAGGGTGTGTCTGAAATTGTCCAATGAGATTTCTACTAGAATATGTTCAACCATTTTCTCTAAAGAAGACTTTGGTTATTTAGTTGGTCCTGCAAGTCTAGCCCTTCAAGTTGCTTAATTTGTCGAAGATAGTTATCGTTTCAATGCCCAAGGTGTTAGGAAAACAATATTTTCACGCTAGAAAGTACACTATTTGTATCCAAAGATGGTATACTTAAGTCACCACTTCGGTTCACAGGTTTGGTAATCGAGGCTGCCTAGTCAATCAGTTAGAGCATTAACACACAAGGGTGTTGAGTAGACAATATATGCTAAATGTTGGAACATGGTATCTACCTAGTATTCCTTTGATCTTCAGGCATGGTGACCAAGGTTGCTTTGGCCTTCAAGGTTAGTTATGGCATTGACACATGGTGATGTCGAGCGGATGGGATCTCTTGCATGGGATCAAATAGTCCTAAATTGGTGTTAAATTCTCATCCATTACAGGTCATCTGGGAAGATTGACAAGACAAAGATTGTGATAATACTTGTTGTTTAACAATACTTGTCCATTCAAAAATCATTGCAATTGTGACAATGCAATTGAATGGCCACGAAAATCATAATATGACTATTTTAAAATTTTAACTAACAACCTTAAGATTAAAGTGAGTATAGATATTAAAAAAAATTAATTATAATTTATAACTATTTCAATTGTTATTTATTTGTATTTTTAGATGATTGGGAAATATAATATTTATTTAGTTGCTTTTACTATAATTAATCACCAATCATAATTCATTATCATGGAAACAAATATGGATAGGGAGAAGCTTCACCGAAACAGGCAAGCAGTTCATGTCGAAGAAAGAGATGCAAGTAAAGAGGTTCACTTAATTTTTATTTTTCAAACGAAATTGGTGATCTATAATTTATGGACGAGAACAAGCCAAATAGTTCTTCCCCATGTTTATCCTCACATGATACTGGATAAGTATATACTCATTTAATAAATATATATACCTTGGACTTTCAGGACATATGACCGGATTGGTTTTTCGTAGTTCATAACGTCAAACCCACTTCATTCGCAGGATCACATTGAAAATGTGAGCTGTTTTCTGAAATACCTTTTTACTGCCAAAATATCTTCTGCACGATTCGTTCTTATTTGCACTCAAGTTTTAGCATGACCTCGATGCTGGAACAGGGTTAATTTGATTTTAGATAAGGAAGACTTTATTGCTTTTAGATTGTGGCGATGCAAAGCTTTCTTATCTGAATGTTGAAGAAATTAAAGTGCTCTTCGTCTTTCTTCAAACCTCCACTACAAATATTAGCTTCTAATAACATCATCATAGAAAAAAAATTCAAAACCCAACTCAATTGAATCGATAATGCGGTTCATAGAAAGTCAAACATATCTTCAAATTTTTTTAAGATATTGACCTTCAATTAGAAAGATCGGGATATGTCATCTCTAATGACAGTTCAGTATGTGAGAACTGTATATGCACAAGATAAATATTGAAACAAAATAACTTAACTTTTTCAAGGGCAGAAAGCTGGACAAAGGAAGACGTTACCAATCATAGCCATTGTTCTTTCTGTGTTTGAAATTGTGTGGCATCGCAAAAAAAGTAGAATTTGGTTAGGAAGTTTTGTAGATTTATTCTCTGTTGAAGACAATCATTGTTAAGAATTAAAATTAAAAATTTTTTTACCCTCATAACAAATCGAATATTTTTTATCATAAAAAAGCCAGCCCTACAACCATTTTTGATTTATGATCACAGTATCTATCTTTTATCTAGACAATTATAATACTTTGAATTAAGAAGTATCAAGAAAATCTTCTTTTGAGGTTTGAATTGTCAACAAAATCTTAAAGATAAATCAGTTTCTTACAGCTAGATATCCCTTCGTCAGGAAATAAGCTTTTCAAAAGTTATAATATGATTGAGTTACTTTAGAAAATAAAAGATTTTCTGGTCCTCCTGAATTGATGGGAAAATTTTTCATATGTGAAAGAAAGCTTCCTGTGATCTTGACGTGAATTGTTGGAACGTTATTTTCATCAAAATGGGGCATGTTCCTATCACTCGCCCCCATAAATTAACAAGAGGTTTTGATTTACTTCAGCCTATTTGATTTACCACCCACGTTAATATGTTGATTTATTAATAATGTTTATTTCTTATCTAATAATCTCCTTACTTCCTACAAACACGCAGAACAATATGACCCAAGCTTGACGAGACTGATGAATTTGTGGATCTTGTAAAAGTCGCAAATAAAATAAAGGAAAATTATTTTAAATAATTAAATCTGAAGTATAAAATACAATTTTATACTTTTTTTTGTGTCAATGAAAATATTTCAAATTTTGCACGTACCAAGATAATTGTAGTATTTATGAAATTTAAAGTCAATGACTTTTTAAATTCTCATGCGTGAACAGGGATGCATCATATGTAGACTACGTGTACAATAAAATGATGAAATTGTCTCTCACTTATAAAAGTTATAGTCTTAATGGACAGTATACGCAAAGACAGTAGCAAAAAAAATTTTCCTAAAAATATACGATTTTCTGCAACAACTTTCAGAATTTTGACAATTTTTTGTAAAATCCATCACTAAAATAAAGATTAAGGTTGGTATATTGATTCTAAAGATTTTATGTTAAATTTATTTAAATATTGTGTTCATTTAGGGTGTTTTTGGTGTTTTTAGAATTCGAATGTTTTTGTAGTTTGAAAATAGTATTTGTTTTGTGGATTTTGGTTGGCTTTTTTTACTAACACAAGTGTTAGATTAGGGGTTCCTTAAAGATGAGAATATATAGGAAAATTTAATTAACGATTTGGTTGTTGTATGCAAATAGTGGGACAAGGATAAGTTGTTGAAGGTCCAAGTAAAAAGAGCAAGGGGGTGGGTCACAAAGGACACTTAAATATACACTTGAGCATTATTTTTGGGCTTAAGTGACAATGAGGGGCATACAACATGCAATATGCACGGTCCTTTGGATATTGTCAAAGTCCCAATTGGCCATATTCAAGAGAACATGTTTGGAAGAGTTCATTAGGTTGTAGGACTCTTGGTTTAGTAGCGTTTTAGTGAATTTTGTTATCTTGAGAGAGTTAATCGAGCCTACGATACTAGTAGAATAGTTTTATTTCCTTGATCAATGGTGTGGAGGTTTGATTCGGGTCATATGAGTTTGCCATGATCACATAATTGAGATTTGGTCATCACTTACAATATTGACATTATGTTAGTCCTGTCATGGGCCATCAAATTTGGGAGCAATACTTTATAAGGTTGGGATATGCATCTTTGAAAAAACATCATAGGATTCGAGTTCAGTTAATATAGTGAAGATAACACTTTTGTGTTATCTCCACTTTAGTTTATAGGTGCGAACCAAAGCAAAGTCATCTAAGAGGAGGTTTCTTACACGTTATGCCTGTGCATATGATGTATTAATTTTGTACCTTTGTGCTATATCTTAGATGATTTCCTTGGGCCTGTATATACAATCAACCACAAACTTCATCTTGACAGTTTAATCACATGTGCAAGCACTTACTTGTTGATGATGTGATATCAATTGTTCTTTAACGCATGTGTGAGTTAAGTTGTATAAACTAATGATAAAAAAATCAAATGGCTTCATCCTAATCACTCAAACTTGCCATGGATAGTTTGCATACAAATAGAAAACCTCCCACCTATCGTTAGATGATTGTAGACTTTTTAAATTAGTAACCTTTCTCGAGGGCATCCCTACAAAAAACGTTCATTACCTTGACTTTATTGTCAAATATATCTTTTACCTTAGTTTCTTATCTATAAGGTCTGATAGATGTAGAAGACTACTCAAGGAATGTAGGTAACCAATGAAATTACCCATCAGAAATATTTTAACATTCTATGTCCTCAAAATTGCTCATACTTAAATGTTCGAATCTAAGGTATTTGTTTAAATTAACTATTGGAACCCCCTTATTTGGCATCATCATCAATTGCCTCACCCTCACACACATAATTGTCATCCTTATCCTTATTATTATCTTTAGATTGATAAGTTGTTTAATAAGTCAATGATTACTCAGTGGGTACATTATTAGCCTTTGATACCTCCTCTCCTTTCATTATATGCAATGATTCTGCTTTATAGTCATGTTGTGAACCTTTTTACTAATACTGATAAAAAGTGTGCTCATTGGTGCTTTCCTATAGAAAATCAAACTGACAAATGCATTTCAAATAAATTGGAATATGTTTCCTCAAGCTTACTAACAGTCTAATTATAATTGTCACATGTTCATCACATTTGATCTCTATAGGATTCTTTGTTAAAGGTTGATCAATCTTATTAAACTTTAATCTTATCACACCTTCAATCAATCCGAAAAGTGTCACATAACATTTGAATAAATTTATCAAATGTCAATGTCTCTAAGATTATCATATACTATGATCGCCTTCCAACATACTTTATGTTCTCATCATCTCCTACCCATTAGCCTTTATATGATACCAATACATATCTCATCATGTCATATGATCTTATAATAGAAACAACATACCATTATATGTATGGTTTAAGGTTTCTAGTTTAGGGTTTATGTTTTCAAGTTAAGGGTTTTTGATTTTGGGCTAATGATTTATGGTTTCAATTTTATGATTTTAGGTTTCAAGTTTAGGGCTTTATGTTAGGGGTTTCCACTTTCTAATGTCCAATAGAGGGTTTCTAATCTATCTAAACAATATATAATTAACATTTACCATTATTTACGATTTACGATTTAGAGTTTTCAATTTAAGATTATCAAACAATCTAAATTAGAGGTTTAGGATCTATGGTTTACAATTTTCAGTTTAAGGTTTTCAATTTCGAATTTTCACTTTAGGCTTTCCAATTTCAAATCAATCTAAACAATATACAATTAATTTTTTCCCTTCTATTAACATATCAAGATTCATCCTATATATATGATTAATTTTATCAAACTCACATATTTATCATTTCTATCAATAAAACCTCTACCATTATGCCTACTTATCAATGTTCACCCTTTCATGAAACCCACATATTTATTATTTATATTATTAAAACCTCTATCATTGTTTCAATATATCAACATTTATCCTATATTTATCATAAATTTCATTAAACCCATATCTTTATCATTTGAATCAATAAAACCTTTACCCTCTCTACATGTAACAAAAATTAAGTTCTTACTAAGTATAATTTATAAATACTTGAATTTTTGAACTTCTTTCACTGCTTCGAAACATACGGGATCAAAATTTTGATAGAATGAGAGTATGAAAGATTTGCGAGAATTATGTATTTCAAATGTTGAAGGTTGTTGTACTTATATAAAAAAATGAGGATCTATTAGGGATAAAATTGGTACTTCAATTAAAACTTTTAATCATATTCACTAAATCATCTTTCCACAGTCCTACACTGTATTGAAAAGTTCAAAAAATAAACCCCCAAAATTGATTTTCCAGTATGTTAAAATTTCAATTTGACCCTTATCTTCAACCCCTTATCTTCAACCCATGCCTCATAAGATATTTTGCTCGTACTTGATTTTCGACCATGAAATGGCCCTAACCCTTACAAATAACTTTCTCTCAATAATTTGGACTTCGTACCACAAATATCATCAAATTTCATATATAGCGCTCAAATCTGAATGAAAAATTTTAATTGAAACTCGTATCCAATTTTTAAGCCAAAATTCACACTAAATATTCAAGTTTCTTACATTATAACATGTTAAACGTCAAATACAACTATCTGCATATTTTTTTCAACCATTTTGGTTAACAAAAATCATCGATGGTGTCAAAAGTTATTGATATATGCAAATATACACTTCACACATGATTTCAGATAGATACGTGTGGTCAATACGTGAATAGTTGTTTGAAAATCAATGATTCATTGAGTATGCATACCACGTGTGTCACGTGTGATTGGATAAGTGTAAAATTTAGAATTCTTTCGTAAGAACCAAAAAAAAGTGAATATTATTGTATTTTATATTAAAATTTTGATTAATTAAAATGATTTCCCTAAAACAAATTGTATCAGGACTTCAACAAAATATTTGTTAAGCGACTCAACATAATCAACAAAATTAAAAAGAATAATTATGAAAATTAAAAAAAAAACTAACAACTTGAGCAATCAATGGAATACCTGTAAATATGTAAATTATGAATTAAATTCAAGTCTATAATGTGCCAAATTTTATTATAAATAAATGAAAATATTGATCACTTCAATTGAATCATTTTCTTAGCAACATTAACATAATGGCCGTAAGTTAATTACCGGTGACATGTAATGTCAGCTTCTGATATTATTTCTAATGAATTGCGTATAAAGTGTGTCACACATTTTATGGTTACAATTTAATAAAACGATCATCATATTTAAAAATAATGGTTCGAAACGAATAAATAAATAAATAAATAAAGTCTATAGATCATTTCTACGTAATATACATTGCTGTAGGAATATTAATTAATGGGTTCACTGTATAAATTTATTTTAAAGATGTGTTATAACCTTGAGTAATCACAATGGTTTTGCCTAATAAAATTAGGCATCAATTTTAATATTCATCGTTCCAATGTTCTTTAATGAGACTGCCCCTTCCTCCTCCACCTCCTCCTCCTCCTCCGTGCCGTGCTTTTGAAGATTTGCGTTATTCTTGTAAATGAATGACACATCAGCATCAGGATCAGGATCAGGATCAGGATCATTATCATCAATGGTGTCGATATAAAAGCAAGAGCACCGCTCTAGAGTTTTGAAAAAGACAGTGGCGAGCCCATTAATGAGCCATGCAGCCATTCCGTCGAGCTTTTTGCACGCAACACAGACAGGTGCGGTGGTTGCTGCGTTGATCGTCGGTTTCACTGTTCCTGACGGGCTGGTGGGTTTACAATAGCACCAGTTTGTGCAGCTCCTAGGAACAGTGGCGGTATCCATTAATTGAAGATGAAGTTAATGGTTAATAACGAAGGGTTCGGAGGTTAATGAAAAATGGCCTTAAAAATATCAGAAATATGTTTATATATCAACGTATCACAATCTTCTAGGGTAAAATAGGCTAGGTTCTTTGGGTGGCCACGAAGGATACTTGGTGAAAATGCCAAGGAAAGGGAGAAGAATAATATTTATATAAATGTATGATTCTCTATGTATATATATTATGATTTTCATATAATTTATTCTTTTAGTGGGTTAAATATTGGACCACCTATCCTGAGTTTTCTTGGTTCTTAGATTAATCAATCATATGGTAATACTTCAATTACATACATACATACATGTATATATATAGAGCGAGAGAGAGAGAGAGGGGTAGGGGGGGGGGGGGGTTTGTGTGTTATATATTTAATTTTAAATAATAATTAATTAATAGCTTTATTTTATGATTACGACAAGGAACCTACCAAGCTTACTTAAATTGGATCAATTTGTGATTATCAAGCATAGTTTGATCAATTGCTAGCAAAGACTAGTCCTTTGATTGAATAATAACAAATTAGTAGCTTTGTTAGTTGCCTCCAAAGTCCATTTGAGTAGATGTTTAAGCTACAAACTCATAGACTCTTTCACATCCAGTTGGGCATGCCCCGTCTCTATGAAATTGAAAACCAAACCTAGAGAAGAATCTCAATCAACCCCAAAACCAAACCTATCAGCTTCATCCTAAACTTCTAAAATCTTCCAAAAAACACACTACCACTAACCAAAACAACCTCACAAAACTACCCACCATTGAACCAACCATACAAGGCCCCCATCACACCAGTAAGATGACTTACAACTAAGGAAATTCAATCACGTTGACGTCACAATTTATGCTACAATTACGATGAAACTTACACATTGGGGTCACCATTACAAATGGTTGTCTTAGTGATTTTAAGAATGAAGAAAATGAACTTCAAGGGGAAGAGGAACTTGAAATGGAAAAAAATGTGGTTGGAATTTATCTTCATCCCATCATCAAAATTGAGGCACCACAAACCATATGGGTTTTAACCAAGATTGACGAATGCCCACTAATGGTACTATTGGACACTAAGAGTAACCATAATTTCATCAATTAGACTTGGGTTTTATGATTTAAGTTAAAGGCTGAAAAGATGGGATGATAAAGTATTGCGATAGTTAACGACGACAAGCTTTCATACTTGGGATGAATTCCAAGCACTCTAACTGAAGTCTAAGGAAACCCATTTTAGGTGGAATTCCTTATGGTAAAGTTGAATGGATACGACACTACCCTTAAAGCACAGTGGTTGGAAACTTTCAAATCGATCCTTTGGGACTTTGTAAGGTTAACATTAGAGTTCTAATGGTATGAGAGACTGGTGACTCTTTTTGGTGTACAAGCTTCCTTCACTAAAGCAATTAAATTGTGACACTTAAGGAAGTAGTTATGGGTGAATAGTGGGCAAAGAGCATTGATGTGCTTAGAGATGAAAGAAATTTCTGAATAATTTGCAAAATAAGAAGGAAATGGGTTAATTAAACGAGATAATTCCTCTTAGGCTATGACACAACATTCAAAATTGGCCTAAATATTTAGGCAATTTAGTCAAATATTTCAAAAGCGTAAGGGAATTCCTCCATATCAAGCTCACAATCACAAAATTAACTTAAAGCCAAGAATGGTCTAATTTTTGTTAGAACCTACAGGTGCCCATACTATTAGAAAAAAAAGAAAAGAGAATTTAGTAGGGGAAATGTTGGAAAACAAAATAATCAAGCTTAGTACTAGCTTGTATTCATCCTAGTGCCATTGGTGAAAAAAAAAAAAAAGATGGGTCTTGGCGATTTTGCATGGACTATCAAGCTCTTAATTTGGCAACTATCAAGGATAAATTTCCTATACCGATGATTGACGAATTATTAAATGAGTTACATGGAGTTTTATATTTTACAAAAATTGATTTGTGAGTTGGATAGCATCAAATACCCATGCATTCTATAAGTATGGAGAAGACAACATTTCACACTCATGATAGGCACAATGAATTTTTAATAATGCCTTTTGGACTCTCAAGTGCACCCTCTGCTTTCCAGGCATTAATGAATGATATTTTTCGACTTTACTTGCAAAGTTTTATCCTAGTTTTTTTATGGCATTCTAATCTAGAGTTTCTCATGGTAATCACATTTACAACACCAACGAATAGAATTCTTAATTTTAGTTGACCAACAGCTTTATGTTTACAAGAAGAAATGTTGTTTTAAAGTTATAGAGGCATAGGACATAGGGTATACTATCAATAAAGATAAAGTAAGGATGGACTTTACCAAATTAACTGTCATAAAAGAATAGCCCAAGCCAACTACAATAACTACCTTGCATGGATTCTTGGGACTCATAGGGCACTATCGTAAATTCATCAAAGATTATAAGATGATAGTTGCATCAATGACATATGCTAAAAAGGAGCAATTTCATGTAGAACCCTAAGGCTAAAAATGCATTTATAAAACTCAAACGGGTTATGACTTAAAACTTAGCATTGGCTTTGTCTAATTTTTCAAAAACCTTTATTGTAGAATGTGATACTTTCAATATAGGGGTTAGTGTAATACTTTCTTAAGAAAAATGGCCAACAACACTCTTTAGCCAAGTTTTATAGGAAAGAAATATGACTATGTCCACTTATGAAAAAAAAATGCTGGTGCTAGGGCTTGTAATACAAAAACGGTGATCTTACTTACTAGGGAAGACATTTGTGGTATGCATTGACCATAAGAGTCTCAAGTATTTGTGGAGCCAAAGAATCACTATAATAGCTTAATAAAGATGGCTCAGCGAACTGATATGGTATAACTTCACTGTAGAGTACAAGCAAGGGAAAGAAAATACTGTAGTATACACCATTTCCAGAAAAAATAAACCAACACAAGTAATGGCAATATTTGCATTAGTTTTGACTTGACTAGAAAACATTCGAAGAGAGAACAAAAGTCATGAAAAGATGTAAAGGCTACATAATTTGTTTCAAGAAAAGGAATTATTAGGGCCCTAGGCTTGTAGGAAGGGATACCTTTTTAGAAAGGTTGAATTTATCTATTTCCCTATTCTCCCGTAATGACAAATGTCATCTAGAGCATCCATTCTACTACTCATGAAGGGCTCTATAAGACTCTTTATTGTGTCAAATCTCAATTTTATTGGTAAGGAATAAAAAAGCAAGTATTGGAAACCATCAAAATGCATGACACATGCCAAAGAAACAAAAGAGAACAAGACACCCTTATCAGGCTTCTCTAGCTGCTTTCAGCACCTATAGTGGTATAAACAGAGGTTTCGATGGACTTTATTATTAGACTGCCAAATTATAGAGGCAAGACAATAATTATGGTGTTGTGGATAAGTTATCCAAAATGGCACACTTTATTGCCATATCCTCTTCAATTTTTGCCAATAGTGTTGCCCAAGCTTACTATGAGAATATCTTTAAACTATATGATGTACTATAGTCAATTGTAAGTGATAGAGACCTTTGTTCACTAGTTCATTTTGGAAGGAGTTATTTTGGATACAAGGGATCGAGTTTTATTTTTCTTTATCTTATTATCCCCAAACAAAAGGACAAATAGAGGTTACAAATTGCACCTTGAAAATGTACTTATGGTATTTTATAAGAGATTACCTAAAGCATGTAGACTTACTGGCTACCTTGGGTTGAGTTTTGCTATAACACTAGCTGACACTCTTCCACAAGGTTTACATCATTTGAAGTGGTTTATATCCGACCCTTGGCAATCCTAACATTTTATAAGCTTGAGATCACCAGAGACACCGATGTAGATCCAGAGTTGACACTACATGATCAAGATCTTTGTCAATTGCACCAATATCTCTCTAAAACAAAACAAAGAATGAAGGCAACATATGAAAAAGGAAGGAAGGAACACCAATTTGAGGTAAGTGACTAGGTGTACCTCAAATTACAACTTCATCGATAACTTTCCCTAGTTGTAGATCAAAGACATAAACTATCTGCTAAGTACTAGAGACCTTACTAGATCAATGAACAAATCAGACCTATGCCCTACAAACTACACTTGGCTAAAGGAAGCAGAATTCACCTAGCTATGCATGTTTTGCTCTTGAAGAAGTAGCTTGACAATCACATTAATGCCAGTGAGATGTTGCCAAGATTCGAGATCAAGATAGAGGATGAAAATGCACAATGATGACCTTGAGGACAATGCCATTTTGGTGGGGGGGGGGGGGGGGAAGGGAATGTTATATGCTTACTTTTAAATAATAATTAATTAGTAGCTTTATTTTATTAGACTCTTTCGAAAGTGATGTTGATGTCATGATTTGTTTATCTTCATGTCCCTAGTTTATAGAGGTAAGAAGCACTTAGTGGTGCAACTAGTGTTTGGGGTTGTTAGATTTTCACCTAGACTATAAAGAGAAGATGAATAAAGGAAAAGGGCAATTCTTATTCATTCGATTTTCTGAGTAACTTTGGTTTCATTTTATTCTTTTCTTGTGAGCTTCACATGTTCAAGATCATTCTTTGATGCGGTAGAGGCCAAGCAAAAATTATTACGTCATTGGATTTGTTTAGGTTAACAAGTAACCCCTTATCTCCCCTAGATAAGCTCTTCTTTTTGTGCATAAACTACAAAGGTTTAAGAGCACTAGAAAATGTTTTTTTTCTATTTTAATACACATTATACAAAAGCATAATTTTTTATAATATCGATACAGTAATTTATTTTCCCACATATACATTAACACAACAAATAAAATTTCATCAAATTTCATGATTTGGATTATCATAATTGTCCCTTGTATACTATTTAGTTCATATGCTCAAAAGATGGATACTCTATGTTGTTTGTTTCATCACAACTGAACGGTATATTGCTTTATACAATTTAAAATCTAATTATTATAATATATGTTGACTATTATATTATACAAAGGATTTTTTTTTAAATCAAAATAATAAAATAATAAAAATAATAATTATCATGTAATTATCTCAAAAAATATTATAAATATTTCTTAAAATTTAAAATTTTTTAAAAACATCTCCACTATGCCATCACTTTCTTAAAAACAAACAATGTATCAGTCTAATTTGATTATTATATTATATCATTTAATATATTTATTATGTCGTTTCAATTTTCAACCAAGATTAAAATATAGATATTTTTATTTGTATGGCATAGACGCTCTCTAAATTGGCGTTAACAGTAATCGTCTGATAATCTTATTTTAATACTAATTACGGAATTAGTTGAACAAACTTATTAAGGTGATGTAAGTGTCTGCTTTTCCAATTATTACAACAAGATTTGATGCCGGCAACCTTTTCATTCGTAATGGTGACATTGTACATCAGAATACAAAATAAAAAAATATCCACCAAATCTAATTAATTAATTAACGGCCAAATCTAAAGCAGTTAAATTTAACCTTCCCTGAAACTAGGTGGCCGGTAACGGCCACCTGGCTCTATCAGCGGTGGCCACTGTCGCAGCACTGGTGGCGGTGGCTGTTTCAAAATTTTTAAAATTTTTCATATATATTTTAATTTTTTTAAATTTTAAATTTTTTATAAAATTTATTTTATTTTTTATAAAATTTTAATCCTAAAATGACAATATTACCCCTAAGTGTTACTGTCTTCTATTTTATTTAATATTAAATTGTTTATAGGGGTGAGAGATTGGACTTTTGAAACTTGGAGGGTGGGACTTTGTCCTGCCGCAAACTATAGGTGGGAAATAGTCCTTTGGCCTTAATTAACTGATTAATTACACATTGCCACTGTATTTAGCCGGCTAATATAAGCCAGTTTCTTCTGGGTATTGTTACACAGTTTGAAATGAATAATTCAAAACAATAATAAAATAATTTTCTAAATCATTCTAAAGAAGCAAAAAATGGTGTAAAAAAAAAAGAAAAAAACTTAATTGGGTTTGAAACTGGAGGAAAGATGGTAAAGAAAAACATAATTAAACCAAACTAAAGGTAAATTTTTATATAAAATGGAGCTTAATTTTTTAAATATAATATAATTGCATTATTTTTTAAAATAGGTATTTTACTTCTTAAAATATTTCATTATTTAAAATTTGTTAAGTATATAAAATATTTAAAAATACGATAAAAATTCGTGTTAAGTAAATTATTAATTAATCAATAATTAAATTGGACCTGGTGAGCGGCGGTCAATTGTTAGTGTTAACATCGCAGTTGGTCCTATCGGGACTGCTGTCTTCCAGTCTGTAGAAATTCGCTGGAATCATCAGATTCCGACTTGTCGTTTTACTGTGGAAGGCGGCCGGCCAAACATTTCATCACCTTGTTTGTCTCCCAACCTTTAGTGGCCAAACAGTAATACAAAATCTGGTGACTTCATCAGAATCCAAGGGCCATTGGGGAGTTCGGCCGCCGCCATTGCTGTGATTCCATTGTTCTGCCACTTCTCGATTCAGTTTGATTTATGTTATTTTAAGTTGTTTGTAAATAAGACTACAATACAAGGGTATACTTGTCATTTAAACATATAAAATCAGATTTAAAAATAATCTAATTTTGAAAAGCTATGAAAGGTACCCATTAGAATCTTTATAAATCTGATTATTATTTTTAAGTTTGCTTCAAATATAGAAGGTATTTCCCAAATCCCTTTTTTTTTATAGCTTAAAATTTTGATGATTATATCTTGGCTTACACCCAACCCAAACGTATATTGAAATTGAATATGCCTTAATGTATACATTCTTTTAGCCTGAGCCCATCTTACTTGGCCCGAAATCCTTGAACAAAACCGGGCTCCTAAACAAAACCGGGGAATCAAAATTATAAATATGAAATAATCCCACTAATTGTCAATTCAATGGGATTCAGTCTTTAGGTTTTGGGTAAGTTTGATGTGGTTCAAAAATTCAATTTTGATAAAAGCCCCTATTTTGTCTCCAGTTTTAGAATAATAATCTATTTCCTAAGCCACCTTAATTACATGCAGTAGATTTAAAAAAAAAAAAAAAAAGAACTTTAATCTGCCTTATATTTCACTAAACGAATACTTTATGAAATTCTGTCAATATTAAAATTAAATGCATTGGACTGATAAATTTGGTAGAGATTAGCAACTAATTAAGATGTTAGTTAATAAGCAGGACAACTGAAATTGGACTGATAATTTAAGGGACAGTTGGCTCAAAAGGTTGCCTAGTAAAGCCTCCCAGTTGACAATTGAGAATAGATCGTTCTGGTTACAAACTTGTGCAAGGAAGAAAGACAATGAATAAGAAGAAGCAAGAAAAGAAAAGATGAGAAAATAAAGAAAAATAAATATTTTTCATTCTTAAATTTAGAAAATGAAAATGACTATTAACTCTTTTATAGTTCGAAATTTCATTTTGGGTGAAAATATGTAATTTATGGGAGTGAATTGTTTTTAGGTCAAACATTGAATGATGATTTTTACAACTTCATTGATTCCCTGATGAATAATTCTGGATTAAACATTTTTTGAGTTGACTATGTAACCAGAAACTCCTTATCCATTAACACCACTATGGCTACGGATGAAGAAACCGATGACAAGGATTTTAAGGCCTTGAGGTTGGTCCATCTCATGATAGTTGCAACTGAGACTCTAATCAATGTTTAACAAAAGCCGTGAATTGACTTAAGCAATATCGGCTCAGCTTAAGGAGTTGATGTCCCCAAATGATGATGCCAACACGAAAAGATAGGAAAATCCTTCGGGTCAATTGGGTCCGTTCAAGGAACGGGGGATGTCATTTCATTTGGTCGCATATAATATCAATGTTGAGTTTTCTGTATGTGAATGAATCAGACACTTTAGTTGTGTGAGGAGAATATTTTCTACAGGGTTCTTAAAATTTGATTATAAATTGACTATTATTTTTCCTCCGATTGTCAATCCTTGGAAATATGTCACGTTTGCTCTATGAGCTACTAAGTTGTTTTACACCCTGAGACTCGATAGTTGATTTCCTTTTGGTTGCTGATTTGGGGTAGCCTTAAGATAAATTTTGTAACTCCATTTTAGTATACGAGAAATATATTTGTAATTGAATATGTTTGGAGTCCCTTTTTCCTCCACTTATCAGCCCATCTCATTGAAGCTGTCTTTCAATTTCTTCGTTTGATTGTAAGACTGCCAAGTCCTCTCATTTTTCCGGTTTGGTTTCTGTTGCAGTATAGATAGTGTTACTCCATTTTTGTGTGTCTGTATATATATCTGTGATAATTTTATTTTGCTGCAGCTAAAGTTATTTTTTTGTTGGTAATATTATTGATATGTGACTAAAATTATATTTTGTAATTATCATATTTTTCAATAATTAGAAATTTATTGACTATTAAAAATAATTTATAATTAGTTTTTTCTTATAGTACTTTGATATTAATAATTTTTTATACAATAAAAAACACAGAGAATGTACAAGGAATGAATTAGAATTATCATATTAACCTTGTTATGTAGGGAAAATGTTAATTTCTCAACAAAATAAATAAAAAGGTAGATTAGATAAAAGTCAAATGGAATTACTTTTATTTTGTTTTAATATTTTGACTAACGTTGCTACTAATGTTCACCTACAAAATTCTAATTCTATTCCTTCGATCTTCATTAATTATCCAAGCCACATGGAATGATGAAAATACCGAAAGTCCACTGCTTTGTCCCCACATTTTCTTACCAAAAGATTAAGAAACGACTCAGATTCACCACGTATGAAAACAAAGCATGCAATTGAATCATAACCAAGCTTTTCTCTTCTCCTATTCAGGCAGCTCATCAGAAGCTGCTATCATCTATAAAATCAGTGTCCATGACAATGAAGAGTGACGGAGATTGATAGGAGGCGTGATGGATACAAAGAAATAGAAGTCAATAATAGCAAGCCTCAGGCTTACAGCATCCAGACGTGGGGTTTGCATATATTGGCTCCACAGGCCTTTAGTCCAATATTTAGTGCATATATCATTCTCACGATGAACACCTATTTTTTCCATCGGAAAAAGGGTTTTGTAAAACGTGGTGGGACAAATGACCAGAATTCCATGCCCTAATAAACCCCACAAGAACTTTGTTTGATTCTCAGAAATCCTTATCATTATCACGGTCTTCCTGATTTAACATTTAAAAGATAAGCAACGGAAAATAAGCTACGTGGTGCTTCGTTCATACTGGCTATATAAATGACACTCGATAGCTCTTTTTGACCACACACCATGGCTGCCTCTGTCGTACGACACCAATCTAAATTATTGTAATTTGATTGCCTTAAAATGATGGTCGGTTTGAGCTAGAGGCACTTGTCCTTTTATAATTCTTAAGTTGAATGCAGAAAATAGACAAGAAGGAGAGCCTTGTTTTCACCGACAATTCCAATCGTGAAAGGCCAATGCGTGGAGGAAAAATATTAGGACTGGAAACTCATAAATGAACCTTATTCTTATTAGTCAAACAATACAAACTGTGGATTAGCAGTTGATGTGACACGTGCTTGGGTTCACTTGCTTTATCAAGCCAATTCTACTTTGATGAAGAAGAAATTCTAATCGAGTGGGGAAAGGGTTAAATCTTTTATCAGTAAGCTGTTCATGTATATTTTTCTTTAATGGAGCCCACGACACATGCAAACAAACATGAAATGGGGAAAATTTGTAGTCATGTATTAATTTTATATGGTTACCTTTACACAATTGTCAGACATATAAATCATATAAATTTCCCGACATCAAAAAAATTATTTACTTAAGAGATCTTGACAATCTGTTACCGTCAAGTGATAGATTGCCGAAGGATCCTCACCATGAAACATTCATAAAGAATAGTTCAGGATTGATTTGTTGGTGATGGTGACTCGTAATGGGGCAGACTCTAATACACTCTTCTTACAATCTTTCCAGAACGTTTTTTTGAAATTAACGCAAAACTAACAGATATACACCTAATAATTGAAGACAGAGAAGCAATTTCAATCATGCTTGTTGACCATGGATCGATATTTACTACTGATTAACCAGTCTCTCGTTTTGCTGGCTAATCAAGAGCTGGTACATAAAGCTTGTTTCTCTGAAGTGTGCGTAGGGCATAAATAATTAAAAAAGGTCCATTATTGATGGTAAGAATTTAGGATTGCACAAAAAATAACTCAGTGGCTTATTAAAGGAATGCACTATTGATTTTTATTTTGCGAAACAGAGAGTTTGAGTGGTGGTCTCTTTCCAATATGTTTTGTTGTGGGAATTCTTTATCGCCTGCTTGTGTCATCACATTCACGAGAGCCCAACACCAACAGGCTAGCTTGCCAGTGACCGATGAACTGATGATTCACATCTAATGAGTCTGGGCGTGACTGAATGTTTTGCTTCAAATCAGATGATTTTCAATAACATACTGTATTTTTATTTTATTTTATTTTATTTTTTTGCGGTTTATTCAAGTAAAGTTTTATGAAAATGAGTTTATTAAAGCGAAGTTTATGAAAATACTGCTTTTATTATGAAAGAGTTTTCTTGTTTTAATATATAAGAAAAGAGTTTCAATATATAAAAACAAATCAAAATAAAATTATAAAAATATTATAAATATCTTTTAAATTACATCATTTTAAGTAGACTCCAAAAGAAAAACTCAAATTTAAAAGATTATAGAATAATTTATTAAAATTCCTAAAAATATTTTTTAGATTCAAAGTATCCTAAAAAACTTATTTTCCTTCAAAATAAACTCTTTTGACGGGTATATAAATCCAACAAAACTCAGGGGTATTACTAACATAATCACAAATTAAGGGGTTTATAAAAAATTAATAATTCTATTATCCACCACTTAAAATGACTATTTTAATAAATAACCCACAAAATTAACTGTAAGTTCTAGAAACTATTGTTATATTATATTTTGACAACAATGTATACGAATTTAAAATAAGTCCCTTGTTCAATAATAAGCGACAAAAAACAAAATAATAATAATAATAAAAGACCAGTGATCATATTTTTATATCCAATTCCATGATTATATACCCTACCGCGAATAAAGAATTGAGCGCAACACTGCAATAGCATATATGTATGTTAAAGAAATAAGTAATATGATCGTCAGAAAGTCGGCAAAGGGTTTGACGTTAAATCCAGTAACAATAAGAAAATAATTAAGAAGTACGCAGAAACTAAATCATGTAAATCATGTAAATCGTGCTGATCAAAAGAGGGAGAGAGGACTCAACTACCATACCAAGGAAAGATCAGTTGGAATGAAAATTCAATAAGTTGGACAGTCAAATGTGTGGAGCTTGCTTTACCTACCGAAAGGAATTCAACAAGAAATACTTTTGACTCTTTCAACCATTCTATAATTTCCATATTCCTCTACATGCTGCAATTTTTTTCATTCCATGTCTTTTCCTTTACATTTCCCTCTTGCTTTTTAATTACATTGCCTTTGGTCTCTCAGTAAACACACCAAGAGCATTGCCTTGTACTTTGATCGCCGGCTTCTATGAACAATCTATTTATTTCAAGTTATAAATAAAAAAAGGTTGATGAAATATTATAGTATTTTTAATACTTTAATTAGAATTTTTTTTCTACTAGCAAAAATGCTGCTACTAGCATTATAATTTATGATAAGAAAACTGATAACAAGAAAAGTCAAAAGATCTCATTTAGTATACAAATATCAAAAGCGTTAGTTCTCTTTCCAATTAATTTGTTTGACCGCCGATTTGTATGAATCCTCTATTGCTGTTTTTCACGTACTTTTGCATTCATGTATATTTTAAGAAGTTCAGATAAGAAATAAAAATTGAAGTTGAACATTGATAAATTATGAGAAACAGAAGATCTGATTTATTAAAAAAACTTGTGACTGCACAAGAAGAGAGGGTGATGGAGCTTACCAGCCTGATATCATATGAAGGGAATATTATGATCAATTAAACAACTATAACATGTAAGATGTGAACTTTGACTGATTAATATTTAACAATAACCAACTGGTACGGCATGTGAAAGTAACAATGAGTTAGGCTTACATCAAAATATTTGGTCTTTGAAATTTATACATTAAATTGCATTACTGAATTGATCTTACGTGATTCGGTAGCTTTCCTTCAATGCGACTTGATTTACATCATGTAGTAGAAAAATGAAAGACGACCACGGAGTCATTCTTTAGTTTATTGATTATACATATAGAAGAATCTTTCAAACCTTATATTCCATTTAACTTGTAACGAGATATTGCACTAATGTTGTTTCTTTTTAATATTATTTTATATTACTACAATCTCCAATATCGGCGGATATTACGTAATCTCTAATTGTCCATTTTAAGGTTATTAATACAAGGACCTTCGATTAAGGAAGTAATATATTCGAACAAGTCCATAATTATGTTTGGAAATTAGGGTTCTCATGAGATGTTTGATTTTATTGGAACCCAAATTAAAATTATTGATTTGTTTGAGTATAGTTTCTGTATAGAGACAATTCCAATGATATTACAACCATAAATCAAGGGACGGCTTTTGATAATATATTCACGCAACACAAGTGCAGTAAGTTTCTACTTCAATATCACTTAACACGAATCAAGAGTAAATAACATTGCAATATTGTTTACAAGAACAATTAATGATTGAAACTAACGAAAGGATAAAAATATAAGCCTTTTATATAAATTAGTATCTCTCATCATTAAAACAGAAGTCTAAAACTTATTTCTACTAGAAACCCTATACTAAAAAGAATAATTTTATACTAAATAATGTTTATCCTTAATAAACTTGTTCAACTTAAAGATAGAAAACCTAATTTAACTAAAACTTAAACTATATCTTTAATAAAACTAATCTAACTATAACTTGTACTTTTCAAAGAACTTTCCTAAATAAAAACAAAACTTAATATAATTAAATAAAAATATAATCCATATAATTTTCTAAGTCATTTTTAACTTTCATATTATTTATTATGTTATTCTTAGTTGTAACGTCATTTTCCCATTTCTCTCTTGTCTTTGATAGATTTTTTAATATCTTCTTTTATTTTTTTCATCTAATCTATCTTTTGTTTTGGATCTTTTTTCTTTTTATTCTTCGTTTTCGTCTAATTTCTTTTTTACTTAAAAATTTCTTTCGACATATTTTTTTTTTTTTTTATGTTTTAACTTTACTTTCATTTTACAAATTGAATGTCTTGGTCTTCATCAAACCCTATTTTGCCTAAAAACAAAAGATGATAAACAAAGCCTATCAAACTAAGATAATATACGACGTGTTATTTTAGATTCAATTTATGGATTGAGTTGATTGAAGATTTAAACAGGTGGCAGATAAGCATGGATTAATGCATGATAAGAACACAATTAGAACATGTTTAGATATTAGAGAAGCCTAAAATACTTAAAAGAATTGATAGATCATACAGGTCTCTTTGTCTAAAATAAACCAGGAACAATATTTCAGCTAGCAAAACCTTCAAAAAAATGGCACAACAAAACTTGGGCTGTAAATATGATCCTGGTTTTACATATGATTACAGATTCCTCAAGATAATCATTTTTCTTATTACTTTTTCTACAACACTTATTGTTCTTTTGAGAAAGAAGAAGAGAAAGTATTAGGTATATGAAGTTTGTATGATCGAATAACTCAGGCAACTGGCTCACCAGGCATAACGCACAAAAACTGGCAGACTCCACCAAGAGTAATATCCATTGGATGTACGTAACTGGCAACCAGCTTATTATTATGCCACCGATTTTACTAGTGGTTTGTGAGCTGACTGACTCACACATATTTAAGAAAGTCAATAGTCACCCGATTACTTAATTACGTTTTGAAAATTCTAAAGTCTTCTAATTTAAACGGGTATTCTGCCACTTATTGTTCTCATCTCTTATTTTTAGCAGTCTTTATCCCCAAAGAAATGTCTTTGCAGAAGAATTCTCACGTCTATGTCTTCTAGTCGTCTCTGGAATTCAAAACATAACATGTTTTGAATCAATTGATGAATTTTTGAAGGCACACATTAATATTTTCCTTTTACCTTTTCTTCTAAATTTGCCCATATTAATTGCTCTTAACCATAATTTTTTTACTATTATTATCTTAATTAATTAATTTATTTTTTTACATTTATCGAAACTCTGCTGGTGTAATTTTTTCCAATTTTATGTTTTCCGCAAGTGGTTTACCCGACTTTCAGGTCTAATTTTTACACGCTCATTTATTTATTTAATCTTCCCTCGTCTCGTCAGTCCCTCTCTATAAATTCCACCTCAAAAATCATTTCTCTGTGTCTCAAAACTCTTCTCAATATAATATTATTCCTCTTCCAAAGTCCGTCACCACTACTGCAAAGCAAAACATGGCTAAGGTCAAGGTCGGCACCCTCTTCATGATACTCCTCGTACTGGTCTCAACAATAACCCACGCCGCCCGTCCAGAACCAGCTTTCCCCAACGATTCTCTTGCAAAAACCCAAGTGGTTAGTTGCTATTTTAATCTTTTATTATTATATTCTTCAGAAAAAAAGATAGCTTATACTTTTCTTGTTGATTTATATATTTTTTGGGGGGGTTTTATAGGATAATGTTGCGGGAGATGACTGCCAAGGAGGTTCAGATGAAGAGTGCTTGATGAGAAGAACTCTTGTTGCTCATACTGATTACATCTATACCCAGAAGCAGCATCCTTGAGATTTTCTTTTTTTATTTTATGGTTTTATTACAGTAAATTTGTATAAATCAGTCTGTCGGTTTCGCTATATAGCTCGGCTAATTTCATCCCAGTTTGGCCTTCAATGGATTACTGATTTATATATCTACCTCTGTTTCGTCTCCACTCAGTTAATCAAATTAAAAAGTTACAACTTATAATGGGCTTCATTCTGTCAATACGTACTTTTCAGATTGTTCTCCTTTGCAGTGTACTTGGGTAAATAAGATTAACAGAGTTAGCGGTTCAAAATGGAGAAATTTAAAAAAAAAATGCAGACGATATCATGTGACTATTGGCAAATACATAAAATATATTGTTAATATACAAAAGCATATTCTAGGTGAAGCTAATTACTTAAAAAAGGCAACTGAAAGTAATGAAAACCAATTTTGGATTGATGTAAAACTCTCACCTAAACACGATAGCTAGAATCCTTGGCTGGTAAGGCTTTGTTCCCTTCTGAAGCTCAGCTGGGAAAGTGAAAAATATAACAAAAAGGCATATCCAAGTTGCTGAAGGTAGCTCACAGTTGAGTGAAAATTACATAGTAGGTGGGATGAAATTATAATAAATGAACTTGTGAAGTTTTTAGCATCATCTTCCTTTTTTGTTTCGATTCAGTACACACAAATATGTTAACAAAAAGGTAGAAGGGAAATTCAGATTTTACATTAATTACAAACAGCTACTCTCTCCACTACAAATAAATGAACCATAAATCCACAATTAGGCCTCTATCTATACAGCTTTTGACTATCAATTTTGCGGCCGTGGTCCTGGTTGGTCGAGCTAGTATGAAACTGCTGAAACAGAGGCTTCCATGGTTTTGCAACCAACCATTGATTGAAGATTTACGTCGCATCCCGAAGTTACATCTTCTTGAAGTAATGAATGATTTCATCATTTCATGCAAGTGGGTCGAGTACTCTGGATATTCATGTGGTGGGGGGCGATGGAAAAAGTTGAGCACTTCAGATTGTTAAATGTTTTGTAGCGTTGTGGGTTCATGCTAATGTGAATAGATTCACATATGCCAGCTTTTAGTCAAATATTTTCTGATCGTTCATCTGGAAGAGCTAGAGCATACGCGCTTACAAGCAACCAACTTGTAACTCACGTTTCTGCAGTCTTTACCTCAGTGTAATTAAGTTAAAAATTTTATATTTGGAGTAGCCTAAACGGCTACTAGGTAAATCCTATTTGATAATGTTGCAGAAATATAAACAAAAGTCAAATAAGTTTGTATCCCAGTCTATTTATAATGCAATTGAGGAAAAAGATTAAGGAAATAGTCTACAATTAAAGATACAATTAGGGAGCTAATGGTGGATGCAATTAGGGGGCTAACGGTGGGATTAGTATACAATTAAGGGGAGTTAACAGTGCATACAATTAGGGAGTTAACTTTGGAGCTAATGGTGGAAGTAACATTCCTAGCATCCCCTCTCAAACTCAAGATGGTGGTGTATCAAACATGAGAAGTTGTCAACAACCGTATGAAAGTGAAGAGATAAATGAGTTTGGTAAAGATATCTCTACCTAAGGATCTTGGGAGGAAATAGGAACAAGATGAATGATACCGTAGAGCACATAATGTCAAATAAAATGGCAGACAATCTTGAGATATTTAGGGTGCTCATGGAATACATCATTATGAGTCATTTGAATAGTATTGCAATTGTCATAATCAAGTAGAGTAGTAGGTAAATGATTGATCCCCATATCATGAAGTAGCTATCACAACCATATAAACTCAGAAGTAGTATTATCAAGTGTTATCGGAGGAATACTTCATGGAAACAACAACAAAATTCAAGGGTCGAGAAACCATGGAAGAGGAGTATTGATCAAAAACCTTTTTGGCCAGTGGATCACAGTAATAAAATTAATATGACCAAACTTTTTAATTACAATAATTGCAAAATCCCTTTTTGATCATTTAGAGAGCAAAAGGCAAAGTTGAAGCAATAAAAGTAGGAATGGCAAGAACAACATCAATATACAATGAGGATCACTCATCTTGAAGTGGTTTTTCTTAAAAAAATAAAAATAAAATTTATGAGTTTCTATAGAGAGTAAATCCTTGATCACAACTTTAAGAGAAGACAATGGGCGACAATGAAGCAAAGTACTATAAATAGATTCAAACTCATTTGTAAGAGTCGTCGGATAATGCCAAACACATTAGTAATCATTAAGTTTGACATAAGTAATAATTATAAAGGTATTGTCTAATTTCATATTGTAATATATGTAACTAAGTTCATATTGTCAATTAGAAAGTATAAAAAACACAATCTTATACATCAAAATCAAATTTGTTTGCTACAATTAAAATTCATCAAAAATATTATATGACATTGTTAAATTCAATATCTAAATATCATCATTTGTTTAACAAAACCACCTAACAATTCATAAAGTTAGTACATAATTTTACTAGGCCCTATCAGGGTTTGTTTGGCTAGAAAAAGGGGTTGAGTATCTGAAATTGGCATGTTCTCGAAAGGGCTTATTAAAGCCCGAAACTATCGCCTCATCTCAGCCCGTACCAGATTCATCACATTTGTTTGCAGCTACTTCGTTTGTTGTCGTTGTTTTTCTATTTGTTGACATTGTTATTTTATTTGCCTTTGGAAGGTTGCAATTAAGGTAGATTTTTCCCTTTCAAGTTGTTCTTGAAAGGACCTTTCTTGTTTTTTAATCTTTTGTTGCATTATTTCTAGTTTTTCATTGACAGCTGGACCATGTGTAGGTATTAAAATTGAAGTACTCCCTCCACAATCTCCAAAGTATATAGATGCTTGAGAACCAAATTCATATACTCTGCTCTTCTTTCATCCCCCAACAATCTTGAAGAAGAACGCTTGTTCATCAAGTTGTTGAGGCTCATTATCAGTTTGAGACAATTGGTCTCTTAAACCGATAAATTTTTCTTACATTGGTACATTGAAAGCAACGAAATTTAATACTTACAAAAACATATATCTTATGTAGATATTCGTAATTATACACTCGAATAAACTACTTACATGGATACTCCTTAACTTTTCATCTACCTATCTCTCTCTATCATAATCCTTCATGTGTAAATATACGTACATTTTATTCATTGTGGGTGGCCTACCCTATTCAATCTCCTTTACAATAGAAATCATTTAAAAGGTTAAATAGGTGGGCTAATGGAAAATAGTGTTAAACGTGAAAAAGTTACCTATGAAATTTGGATTTTGCACAAGGAACCGTGTAAAAAGTGGCTTGTAATCCAAAATGAGGATTTGGGGATTTAGGTTTTGGTAAGCCTAGAGTGGAAATGAAACGAAGAAGAAGAAACACACTTCTATGATATATGTAATTAAAAATTAGAGTCGTTGGCTGCTTTTATGATATATAAAAAATTAATATCGAATGCTGTTCTGATACTAATTTTTAATATATCAAAAAAATAATTAGCATCGAATTTGAGTAGTTGATGCTAATTTTAACAAATCAGGATATTAATTAGCATTAGATTTCAATAAATAATAACATTAAATAGCATCAGAATTAGTATCCAATGCTAATTTCAATATATTCAAAAATTAACTAGCATCGAATTTAAGTTTTCGATGTTAATTTTAACAAATTATAATATTAATTAGCATCAAATTTAGTATTCGTGCCAATTTTAACAAATCCAAAAATTAATTAGCATCGGATTTGAGTGTCCGATACTAATTTTAACAAATCATAACATTAATTAGCATTGGATTTAATATTTGATGCTAATTTCAACAAATCCAAAAATTAATTAGCATCGAATTTGAATTTCCAATGCTAATTTCAACAAATCATAACATTAATTAGCATCAAATTTAGTATTTGATGCTAATTTCAAAAAATCCAAAAATTAATTAGCATTGGATTTGAGTGTTCGATGCTAATTTCAACAAATCATTATATTAATTAACATTGGATTTAATATTCGATGCTAATTTCAAAAAAACAACAAATTAATTAGCATCGGATTTGCATGTCTGCTACTAATTTCAATAAATCATAACATTAATTAGGATCAGAATTAGTATCCGATGCTAATTTCAACAAATCCAAAAATTAATTAGCATCAGATTTGAGTGTCTAATACTAATTTCAATAAATCATAATACTAATTAGTATCTGATTTAGTATTTGTTGCTAATTTCAACAAGTAAAAAAATTAACAAGCATCGGACTTGAGTAGCCAATGCTAATTTCAACAAATAAAAATATTAATTAGCATCTAATTTAGTATCCGATACTACTTTCAACAAGTCAAAAAAATTAATTAGTATCAGATTTGAGTAGTCGATGTTAATTTCAATAAATAAGAACATTAAGAAGCATTGAATTTAGTATCTGATGTTAATTTCAATAAGTCAAGAAATTAATTAGCATCAGATTTGAGTTTCTGATGCTAATTTCAATAAATTATAATGTTAATTAACATCGGATTTGAGTATCTCATGCTAATTTCAACAAATTATAACATTAATTAACATCGGACTTAGTAACCAATTTTAATGTGTAACAGAGTTAACATCAGATTGTGGTTTTGATACTATTTAGAATCGAATTATAGCCAATGTTAGACTGTAAAATTCCTTTCGAATACTAATCTAATGCTAATAATTTTTTTAATTATATTTCTAAACTAATCCGATGTAAATTAGTATCAGATATGAGTCAATGTTAATTTTTTGATTATAATAACAGTTTTTTCTTTTTTAAGTGCCTAAAAACAACTAAGCACTGAGTTGAAATAGAGAAAAAAAAAAAAAAGAGTACAAAATTTCTCATTGGATTCAACCAAGATCAGAGAGGACATAAAGATTATTTGAAATTGCAACAAAGCAACAACACCCAAACTTAGTGGGATTATTCAATCAATTATCATTGATTGATAACCCTAAGCCTATATATATACCTAGGGTTAAAAAAAAATTATAACCAAGGAATGTCCAAACAATCCTCAGAATTGAAATAACCAAAATATCATTTATATTGACAATCATAAGATAAACCTATATGATAGTTTAAAGACACGTAACAAAGAATAATAAATTTACATTGAAAAGGACAGAATATTTGAGCAATAGTAAAACGTTATTGAATAAGTCACCAAGCCTTCACAAAACTTTGATACCATGTTATTGAAATATAAGGAGAAGAAATTGAGAGAATCTTATTCATACACTTGATAATCAAATAAGTTTACATTCTAACCTTTTTATCGCACCCTTGAGAATAAAGATCAAGGAAATACTGCAACAGAGCTGATGATCAGATTCGTCTACAATTAATAGGACCTAACAATGATTGTAGTTAGGAAATTAACAATGGAAATAACGGTGGAACTCATATTAGTAACAGATAATTTACAGAAGACTTGGCTTTGACCATCTCTTTCATGAGAGTTGAGATGTTGGCATTAGGTGGCATGTCACATCGAAACATAAAGTCGTCCAATATGGAATGTCCCGCATATACAAATTTCTTTGTTGAGCATTTTGTGCTTAAACCAAACGTTAGTTGCTGTGTAAAAAGCTAGTTTTTCCCACAAGTGATTTTTATATTAAAGAATAATATTCATATTTTATAATATGCATAAAAGAGATACGATCAATGGCTTTTTTTCTTTTTAATGTATTTAAAGAATGTTGTAAGCTTGGTGGCAACCAGCCATGCAGGTCTTATGGTGGCATGCTTATTTGCAAATCGAAGCCAAGTGTTGCACGTATTGGCATTCACCCATTGGTTAGATAGTTGGCAAAATCTAGTTTAAACACTTCCACTTACACAAAGTGTTCCAATTTGGGAGAATTAGAAATAGAAGGCCCTTTAACTCCTTCAAGCTCTCAAACTTTTGTTTTATTAAAAGGTATTTGTCTTTATTTATAGTTCTTAAATTCAGCTGATATATTTGTTTATAATTTTTTGAATTTATACAAAAAAAAGGAAAAATCAATTTTTTATTTTAATATTTATAAGCACTTTGCTTATAAATTAGTTTCAATAAGTATATAGCCACATTATCACCATTAAAATTTAAAATTTCATCACA
The DNA here is from genome assembly GCA_026122585.1 of Anacardium occidentale. Lineage (NCBI taxonomy): Eukaryota > Viridiplantae > Streptophyta > Magnoliopsida > Sapindales > Anacardiaceae > Anacardium > Anacardium occidentale. The sequence continues at coordinate 1,375,027 of JAJEJH010000024.1, forward strand.
TTTTGGGTTTATATGGTAAACTTATTTGACCAACTTTTCATTTATATTAATTTTAATGAATCTAAAAATTATTCTTATAAATTTTTAATAAAATATTTACCTATAAAGTGTTTGTTTATTTAATTCTAAAATCAAATTATAGTGAAATATGATCAAAATATATTTTCATAATATTATAATAAAAAATTGAGTTAATATAATTTTTATTTTGATAAAAATAATTTAGCATTATTTTTTGTCATTTTAATAATAAAGTATACTTATAAGTTATATTATTTATAGTTCTTAAATTCAGCTGATATATTTGTTTATAATTTTTTGAATTAAAAAAAAAGGAAAAATCGATTTTTTATTTTAATATTTATAAGCACTTTGCTTATAAGTTAGTTTCATTAAATATATTACCATATTATCATCATTAACTTTTAAATTTCACCACATTTTGGGTTTATATAGTAGATTTACTTTGACCAACTTTTCATTTATATTAATTTTAATGAATTTAAAATTTATTTATATAAATTTTTAATAAATTATTTACCTATAAAATATTTATTTATTTAATTCTAAGATTAAATTATAATATAATATGATCAAAATATATTTTCATAATATTATAATAAAAATTGAGTTAATATAATCTTTATTTTGATAAAAATAATTTAGTACTATTTTTAGTCATTTTAATAGTAAAATATACTTATGAATTATATTTTACCAAACAGGTCAATTGTTTATCAACCACTTATATATACTTTAACAAAATATATATTTACTTAAAATTTTAAATATTTATAAGCTCTATTTAACTTATAAGTATTAACTATTTATAAGCTAATTTTCATAAGTTATTTTGAACCGACTCTAAGTTTAACCCCTCTTCTTTTGTAGTCATAATTGTTATCATGTCATCTTATTATAATTATCCTTATAAGTATACTGATTGGTTTCCAATGTTAAATTGCACATTCTATATCAAAAAAAAAAAAAAAAAAAAATTTGGCTTATAATTGATGCATGTATTGTTTTTAAATTATATTGTTAACCATATCCCATTTTCAATTTGAGGTTTGCCTGAAATTGAGATTTTAAGATATCAAATATTTAAAGGTCAAAATTTTAAATATAAATTACATAAAGTTTTATCGGAGCTAAAGTTTTAAATATCAAAGGTTTAAAATCAAAATTTTGAAATATTTACATCATAATATTAACTTTGTTATTTTGTTATTTATAGTTTTAGATTGTCAAACTTTATAAAGCATCAATACCTTGCTTTTAAACTTGATGCAACACCTACATAGAATGAACTCTTAATTCAATTCTTCATCTTGATTCAATGAATCTTGAAAATGTTTTAGAAGTAGGCAACTTATTGTCCCAACAAGATCATGCAAAAGTAACGGTATTCCTTTGTCATCACATACACGAAGAGGGGAAAAATGAATATTTTATAGTATCGTATTCACTAGAGTTGTGGAAACACTTTAGGGAAAGACTTGATTACTATAAGTCAATAGTGCTCCATATGACGAAACATGTCAATAATTACAAGAGTATGAAATAACTAGAGTGTGTAATTTAACATTATTTAGAATTTCCTTTTGTTGAGGTTATGTAGAGAAAATATAACCAAGGGGCATGTTAGAGAAATATTTCAAATTTTCACTCTTCCAACATACACCTAGAAGTAATATTAGGAATGTGATTTCTAAAGATTTTTTGAATTGATGTCATGCTTTCTTGTCACGAAGCAAAATAATGAACACTTATTGAGGAAGCATCAAACTAATCCAACTAATAGTGTTTTTTTTGCTAAAACGAATGCCACTAACCATGGTGGTAATTTTGAATGAGGCTATTGTCAAAGGGGTAAGCATGGTTGAAATAGCTCTCAACCTCGAGGTACTTATGCAAAGATATTCAAACCACACCAACAATAAAATAAGCTAAAAAAGAAAAAGTAAATATTCACAAAAAAAAAAAATACAATAAAATGATGAAAATATATGTTTTAGATGTGGTGGTAAAGAGTATGTCAAATATCAATAAAGAATAAACAACATAATGTTAAGAAAATATTGTTGATGATCCATATTTTATAGATCTTACAAATCTTGATGTCTTTGACTTATTTGAATATATTAAAAGAGATATTGATCATGGGAATAATCAAGATGTTAAATTTCATATAGTTGATATTTATATGTTTTACGTTATGTATGTGTATGTGAACAACAAAAGTCTATTTATAGGTTGAAGCAAACTTTAAGGAATTGAACATTCGTTTTGATGAAACTGTTCATGAATTCAAATGCATTAAAAACAAAGATGAGTCATATGTGTACAAAATGGTCATTAAGAACATTATGATTTTTTTCTAATATTATATATCGATAACCTCTTGATTAGTAGAAATGATATATTACGTTTGTAAATGATAAAAGCTTGGTTATCCAAATGTTTCTCCATAACAGAGTTAAGAAAAACAACTTACATTCTCAATGTTAAGATCTATTGCGATGGATCATATAGGTTGTTTGTACTAAGTTAGAACACGTATATGGATAAGGTGTTGAAAAGATTCAATATAGAATAGTAAATAAAAGGGTTGATGCCCATGACTCATAACATATATCTCTATAAAGAAATGTGTTAGAGGACACAAGAAAAAAGATATAAGATGAGTTTGACCCTAGTTTGATCACTTATGTAACTATTATCAGATCTATCATGTATGTCATGCTAATGTATGAGGATTGATGTCTCATACATTATGAGCATTTGTAATGGAGCCATAGCATAGGAAAAAAACCATGGTCTCATAAATATCCAAGTATATTCTCAAATAGTTTCACTTAGTTCTAGAGATCATTGAACATGAAGATATACAAATCAATAGAGTTTGACATAAATGATCTAACTTATCTATAAACCAAGCCTTTGTCATAGTAGAAGCATGAGAAACATGTAGCCGCATATGACATTAGATATATGCATGATTGGTTATAATGTAAGTAAAAATTTGTTAGGGTAGATACCTTATAGTCATGTTTTAATGCATATAATCAATATATCCTTAGAATGGTAGAACTGAGACAAGAAAATTAACTAAGTAATTGTATTTTCTTTATGTACTCATTGATTGTTATTCAAGAAATGTCTATAATTATGATATTATTATGACTTAGGGCATATGTAATGATGATGGAATTATTATAATATTGAATGATCTGACCAAAATGTGATTACAATTTACACATGTCATACTTATTGCTTTTAGCTTAGTACAATACATGGGTGTATAACTTGTAGTTATATTTATTAGACAAACCTAACAAAAAGGATTCTATATAGATGATGACTCTTATATCTATGAAAATATCATTTTAACTTGATGGGTACGTATGATACTTCAACTTGGGGTTATTTAATTGTCTTGTGCTAGGATTGGTACAATATGCACCATTAAACATGCAAATATAATTAGGGTTACTAGAAAGGTAAGTGATTAGTTGCATTGAAAACAATATTTATAGTTGATTAATAAATGGTTTGTCAATCTTGAGCATGAGAATGGTGTCTCTAATGAGCTCACTAATTCTTATCCATGACCAATAAAATTTTGGTCATAATAGATTGAGTCATAACTTAATCAGTATATCTGATTTGGGGATACACTCAATCTTGAGAGATACAATATGGTGGAAAGATTGTATTAATTATTGAGTTATACAAGCTAGAGTTGTTCATTGACACTTTATTATTTAGGTAGCCATGATGCATTATTAGAGGTCGCTCATAATTTATGTTAGGATTCAACTTATGTCTGATTACAATCAATATAATAGGGTACTTATAAGTCACATACAATAAGGTTGACTGAGTCGCAAAGGCATTAGATCAATTAATCATGATACAGGGTTGCATGTGTATTATCGTCATTGACTTACTAAATCCAAATGAATAAGCTTGAAAGTTAAAATAGGATTTTAACTTAACACATTAGCATGTGAAGTCATATAAATGATTGTGTGTGTCATGACAGATGAAAAAATTTGTTATGTTTATTGAATTAGTTTGGATAAAATCAAATTTGATTTGAATTTGAATAACTTGTTAACATATGGGCATGTTTCTTACCTACACAAACATGTGTCATGGATGGTAGACAATTGTAACATGATCAAATTGTAATCTTAAAGATTAGGGTGATTAATTTAATCAATGATTTGGATAAACACTAGACACATAGGCATTTATGTCCAATCCCCAACCATGTATTTTTAATATAATAGAGCATGACCGTGTATGTAACATCCCAGGGTTAGTTTGGTCTTTTTTAGGCTTTCTAATCTGGGGTTAGAATGAGATTTATGTGAATTCTAGGGTTGTGAGAAAGTTTTGGGGTGAAATAGAGGTTTTTATAGAGTTTGGTGGCTTGTACATTGATCCATTTGAGTGAATTTGCATGCAAGTGCGGAAAAATGACATTTTTGTAATTTTCCTGTCATGCACGACCGTGCATGAGGAGTGCACGCCTGTGCGTGCGATAAGTTTCAGCCACCTTGGTTTTAAGTTAAGTTTATCCGGTTTCTAAATCATTTTCACTCAAAGTTTGTTTTTCAATTTCAGAGAATATCAACCCTAAGAGGGAAGAGCAGCATCCAGGACCATCAACTCAAGCTTGATTCTTGTGATTTTCTAGAGAGAAGAAGCATGTCCAGAGGTAGGCATTTCTTACCTCTTTCCCTTGAGTTTTTGCTATGCTTGATGCGTGTGACTTGATTCTAACATGCTTGAAATATTCTCCTTGTGTGCTGATGATGATTTGAGATGATTATGATGATGATTGATGCTTATATACATGTTATATGTTTATATATACTTTTGTGATGGGTTGAATGTTGAGCATGTGATTTGAAGTTATGGAAATGGCAAATATGCTTATATGAAGTGTTTTACATGTGAGAAATGTTTATTTTGCATTTGGTATGCGATTTGGCTGGAAATCGAATTGATTCCAAGCGATCATGGAAGTGCAGAGCAAGACGCACGCCCGTGCATACGTAGCGCACGCCCGTGCGTAATGCCTTTTCTACATGGTCACGACCGTGTTCACGTAACCGTGCATGACCTAATTTACAGGGTCACGACCGTGCATGTTGATGCACGCTCGTGCACCAAGAAAAAAATAAGAATTTTGCTGAAAAATCACAGAACCACGCATGACCCCATGCACGATAGGCTCATGGTCTCGTGCAAGTTCATACATGCCCGTGCACTCGACACGCACGCTCGTGCGTCAGGCAAAAATGAGAAATTAAGTTTAAAATGAGAAATGTGTACAGTAAACTCTATCCAAGCGATAGAAAAAAGTAAAATGAGCTCAAATAAGAATACATGATGCATCATATACACAACATAGCATGGCATGCCATACAGAGTTTTCAGAAATAGATCCAAGGATCTGAATTCATATTTTTAGATGAAAAACATAGATTTCAGGGGTGAATACGAGGGGGCACTTTTGAGTTTCAATATTCCTGTTGCATCAGGAGCTATATGCTCATTATTAGCCCTATGTATTGGCAATTGTCGGGATGCTCAGTTAGTAGATTATATGTTTCCTGATCTTAGGATCAGATGCAGTATAGCGCGTGGCATTCAGTTCAGTTCAATATTCAGGCCAAGGCCTAAGCATGCGATTCAGAGGCATCACGTGACCCATACAGTTTATGGCACGTGTTTACATAGGAAACTCACATGACCAAGGTGTCAAATCTCTGTATTCATCAGTCAGTGTAGTACAGTTTTTAGTATAACATGGTATCCCAGGGTACACAGTTTTCAACATAGCTTTCAAATAAAGCTTTTATATGAGATTTTCAAATATGGGATCCTAGGATCCAACAGTATAATTTTTAAAGAACAGTTTTCAGAAACCTATTTTTAGTATAAAGGCTCAGGCCTAGTTATGATTTCAACATGTTTTATGACATGTCATCTTTACATGACATATACAGTTGCATATCATTCAGAGAATGATAAGACAGTAAGAAATAGTAAACGAACAAAATATGAAACATCGTGTAAAAGACACGAACAACAGAATATTAGAAACAGTAAACGAGAAAAGATAATGAATATCAGAAAGAGAATTTAATGAGTCAGTTTGACCGTACGGATTTCTCTTCATTTTAGGTTGTTTACATATACGCATATACGTATTTTACTATCCGATATGAAGTAGTATCCGATCAATAAAGACGTGATCGCTAGAATATAAGTTATATAAGATGATGATATGGTAATCCTTCGAGAAGGATTGGTTTAGGGTCAGAGATAGGAAGCGCTTACTGGGTGAATATATCACTCACTCTCTACTTTCCTTTCTCTTGCAGGTGAGTTTTTGGGGGCTGAGGGGAGGAGTTTACTGCCGTATGGGATCAACATGCTTCAGTTTTGTAGCATGCTTCAGTTTGCATGCTTATTCAATTGTATTTGCATGTACATGTATATGTTTTACCGCTCACATACTTTTAATATAATATAGTTTTTGGACATGTATATGTGTATGTATACATTTATACCACAAGTTTTCCGCTGCAGTATTTCAGATCAACTTAAGTAATCTGGTTGGGTATTATTGACCATATTTTTCCTCCTATTTATATTATATTTAATTACATAATAGTAGTGAACAGTAATACCCACCTGGAGTGCCTACAGTGTATATATTATACGCATCGTTGTGTGCCAAGTCTTATATGTAAAGGCAATGAGTTTTCATTTGATACATTTTCTAGTTCTTTGAAAAAAAAAAAAAACTCAAACACATGTTTAACCCTTTCATTGCACACTTTTGTGCACCTCAACTACTAGCACTGTCTTTATGCTTTGATTGCCTTCAAGACTCATACTTTTCATAGATTACCACAATGTTTCCATTCCAAGGATTGGAAAAGTGATTCATTGCCATACAAAGATGAAGGAGCTAACTAATGCAGGCATTATAATTGAAACACCATATATGTGTGGTTTTAAATATTTCCACATATTAAAATAAACGAGATCCTAACTCAAGTAATTTCGAACTTTGTATAAATAATTTTTAAATTTTCATTGCTTAGACACCTTTCTAATGATCAAAAAACCTGACAATGGGCTCTATGATGACAAGTGATCTCATAAGTGTTAGTCTATGATTATATTGAGCATATAATTGGAAGAAATTTTAGCAAAAATTTCTTCCTCATAGAGAGAAAATGTTCAACTAAGAGAGAAAAAACATGTGAAAATTTAATTGATGGCTATGGTTATGAAAACATGATGTATTTATATTATAACTTAAGTTTCCCTCTATATAGTCCACCGTAAGTGTTATAGTTTTTGCACAATTGACCCAACTCCAATTAATTATATTAAGTGGGTTTAATAATATTAATTAAGCTTACTAATATTTAGATTTAATAATGTTAATTAAGCTTAATAATTATTTAGGTTTACTTATGTTTTAAATGTTTAACTCATAAATATTTCAAATATAATTTTATAGATCAAAATTCATTAACCTTTTACAATGCACTCTTTGTGCCAAACATTTCAGTAAATTGAGTTGTAGCAATTGCCCTTCTATATGTGTGACCCATAGGTTTCCTAATCCACTAGTAATGAATAAAAAATATAATTAATCTTTTTTAATCATTTCTTTTATACATTAATTATAAACAATTTTTAGCATGACATCATAATAACTCAATTTATTAGGAATCAAAGTTAACCACTGTCTTAGGTGGCCAGGGTTCAAACTGCAGTGAAGTCAATAACCCTTGATTTATCCGGTCTGTAGTTATGGGTCTAGGTGGTCATAGGCCCCCAGGTTTAAACTATTTGATCAGTTAGGATTGACCGACTGGTATGGATAGGGGTTCCCGGGTTATAAAAAAAAAAAAAGTTAACCAATATCATCTTTCACTGGTATGGTTCATGTGTAATCAAATCCTTCATCATTCTAATGTTTTATCAACGCTGAGATACAAAGATAGTATTTACCCTACTTATCTTGACTTCTTGGCTTAACCTCTAGGATAACAATCAAGTTTAATTTGATTCAAATTTTGACCTAATCCATGCTATGACCATATATTTCATTGGTCATGGTCATTAATCACTTGACACTTTGAGATATTTTTCTCTCATACTTGAAAGTGATAAATCATTTGTTGATTAATTATAGCTCGTTATACTCTTAGACATAATTAAGGACTATCATTCTAATAACCCTTTACATCAAACTAATATCAAACTATGTCAATCTATATACAAAATGGTTCATTGATATTAAATCTAGGGATCATATACATCATTATCCATTAGAAGATTTATTCCACAAAGACTGGGGTTACCTTTTATATGGAATCCTTTTATGAGGTCAGTCTGATGGACATGTTCATAACATGTATTAATATGTTGCACTAGATCAACACCAATAACCTCAATAAGTAAGATCTGTTGCTACTTTTTAGTATGGTTGTTTAATATTATAATAGTCTTGTCATATTATTTGTGTCTTTTGTCAAGATAATGCTAAAGATACAAGCATGTCTAGATCGACCACCTAATTTGATTATAAAGTTCTTACAATTAAGTAATCCATTGATCCCTTGTCATAGTTTTATCAATTTAAGGATATTTATCTAGATATACATATAAACATATGTAATTAAAGAAAAAAAGTGTCACTAGAATGTTTTAATATAACTTTTTATAGATTTAGATCGTTAAGAAGATTGGCTTAAGAGTACTTACTTCAACAAACTATAAGATAAGATACCACTAAAGAAAAACTAACATGATGGCCAATACATTGAGTAAAAAGGTGTTTCTATGTTAAACATCAATTTAGAGGTAGATTCAGATAGACTTTTACACAAGGCAAATTAAGATAGTCGTCAAAGTGTTGACTAATTTAAAGATCAAGTCCGCTCTAGTAAAGGGGATCCTAGTGATGCATGCTATAGATAAATGGTGTAGATAAAAGGTTTTAAAGGTGAAGGATAACTAAGAGACAAATTCCCAAGTAGTAGATAATGTTCTCAAGTTTTGAGATAGAGTTTGTGTCCTACAAAACAAAGAATTAAGGTAAAATATCCTTTTAAAAGTACATATTTCCCTTTACACAACATATCCTAGATAATTTCGTTACAAGATGTATCACCTACTAGCAAGTCAAAGCTAAGCATAAAAACTGTTAAGATTGTTTTAACCTCTAAAGGTACTAGAGTAGAATTGGGAGTACATTTTGATAGACTTTATAATATGACCGTCGAAACTTTAACAAAGGTATTAAAACTACTTGGATGATCATATATAGGGAATACATGATTGTGAGAGAGCTTTTTTATCCAAAAAATTATATAAAGCAAAGCACATTCAACCAAGAGAAGTTTTATACAATTTTACAAACACTTGTAAGAATTATCTAAGCCATGTGAAGACTTTGTTGTTCATCAAAGAGAAGGTAAATAGGTTTGGCATTTTCATTTATAACAACTTTTATGTTTGAATTTTGTATTCATATTTTGTAAGGTAATGACCATCTTCTTCTAGAGCACCTTTTGGATCACATTGCAGTTGTGGAACTTTACCATTAACTGAAAATGATGAACAATAGTCATCCTCTAAAGATGTAGTGGAAAGTCCAACAATGTGTTGTTTTTTGGAACCTTCTTAAAATTTTGCTCGTCTTTTCTTAGAAGTAACCTTTACATCAAGAAATGTTGTTTTGTGTCATCTTCTTAGCTAATTATATAATACATTAAACATTATGATCATCTTGAATCTCATATGACAATCTAATGATGGTGTTTTCAACCTTTATTGTTATATAGATCTACTTCCACTTTAGATTTATTTCCAAACAAGAGCTCAAACCCTCCATCATTCCTTGATATGTCGTACCTTGTTCAAAGCCTCCCATTAATGTCCATTGTCAGTTGAAATCCACTACTCTCTATAGCCAACTATAGAAACTACTTTAGACATTTTTTTGATAAATCTAATAAGGGCAAAAGAATTGGTTATTACATTTGTAAGAATATGATAGGAAATTCTACATTTCACATAACTCAAAACATATTATGTCATATAATCTTTAAAATGAAAAACTTCAGATAACATTGATAATAAATTATCAAATAAACCCTACATTAAAAAATATCATATAACCCCAAAAGTTCTAAAGAATATACTTTAAGCCTGCTAGGCATAATTATTTCTATTGGTAGATCATGCCTACCGCATGAAATTATGTCTACTCATCATTTATTGACATTTCACATAAAATCTAACTCAAATTACTTCAGTCCTTAATAAAAAAAAATTAAGAATTTATGTAAAAATAGGGTTATTCTAACTCAAATTCACAATAATCATGAGTAAAATTGTAGAATTAGTATGAAAAATTGATCAAATTTAGACTTATAGTAAGTGCAAATCATACCTACTTCTCCTAAATCACCTTTGCCCATGATTTCTAATACATTCTAACTCAATTTTACAATATTAGATCATGAAAATAGAGAGTTGACGTTAAAACAAAGCAAAAAATTATATATATAACCCAAATTCATAACAATCCTTAATTAAATTCCATAAATGTGCTAAAAACATGTTTCCAAATTTAATAGGTGCATTCATGCCTACTAAGGGTTTTTTTTTACATTTCACACAAATTCTACCTTAAATTTGCAAAATAACTTACTTAGATTCATGTAAAATTATTAGTGGATTTCTTGATTTTTAAGTACAAATTTGTTGAAAATTATGATGGACATGAGATAAAAAAATTAGGATTTACACGAAATTAGATTAAGGATATATTAACCATTTTCTCCATTAAGTGATTTTATCTGTGAAATCATCAAGGTATTGGTTAAAATCGTATAAGTTACTGATAAATCACGTTCTAACGGTTAAAAATTTAATGGAGTACGAAAATTAGGACTTATAATTTCTCCTTTAACAGTTAATAATGAAATTGAAGTTAATATAGGCTAACCCTTAATATATTTCATATTATTCTAAGAAGAAGCCTTAGAATTGGGCCGACTGCTCTCCATTTGTACAGCCCGTCCCAGAAATTCACATTCAGATAGATTTCGGGTCAAATAGTTCAAATCAAATTCACTCCGGTGTTCAAAACCCTGACATTTAAGACGCTTGAAAATGTTCCGCAGAAGCAGGTTTCTCTCCTTCCCGATGGTGATTGGAGCAGTCGTGTAAGTTTATACTTTTTTCTTAATCACTCTATATAACTTATTTACTTTACATTTAATTGGAACGCAAAATTTTTCTCTATGTTTTCGTTGTAATAATGATTCGAAAGATTGACCAGCGGATGGATTTGTAAATGCTGATTTCGTGTTGTTTTTAGTTAATATTTACTTCATCTATACACCTAGTGTGCCTGATTTTATTTTCAAGTTCTCCAATTCAAATTCTTAAAGAGTATTCGTGAGGGATGATTTACATCTGGTTGATCCATGAAAATTGTGTGAAATTAATGGCATTAATACCGAAACACCTTTGTACAGAAGCTGTAATGTTTTGTGGTTCGCTACCAATTTGATACTATCTTTAAGATCTAAATTCATGCAACAGGTGATGTTGGAAACTAAGGATAGATATCTATATCCATGCCTATATTAGGCATCGTATATGTGCATATCGGAATGCATAGATCCTCGTAATTCTTACTTTTTATGTTATTTTTCTTTAAATTCATAGAGCCTGATGCATGCAACTTCAAATTCATTTACTTGGTTCAAACAACGTGGAAAACCTGTTGCTTTTCATGGGCACTATTGAGAATTGGAAGAACTAATGCCAAGTTTTCTGGTTTTTAATTTTTGTAATAGAGCAAAGGCAGCAACCATGAAACTATTTTTTCTTTGTTTCTTCTTTCTTAGAGCACTGGTGTACCTTGAATGTGGTATTTTATATTCAATTCATTGATTCAGTTCTTTTTGTTGTGGGCTATTACTTAAATTTTGCTTTCATCTTGTATGCTAGTAAATCTAATAGAATCTTTTTCACGATTCTGAGTTTTGCATAGGCTTGATGTAATCATATGGTAAATTAGATTCTTACTGTGGAAATGATTTAATCATTCTGCAGGATTGGAGTTGTCTCTGGAAAGGCGATTTTTGGACCACCACTTGATGACTATTGGAAAAAAAAGCTTCAGGAAGAGGCAGCTGCCAAGGGATCTGATTCAAATTCAAGTTCACACATATCATCTTGAATATTCTTGCACAGGTTATTATGTGAAAGGTGAGCAGGAATTTCTTTTTCCATTAACCTTCTGAAGAGGCTTGAATTGTGTTTATTTGTTTGTTGGTCATGATGATAGACTATAGCATAGTGGAATGGAGCTAATACAACTTTACTTGATGCAATTAATTCCTACATACATACTTTTATGGACAGGTGAAATCAGTTCATTTGTTCAGTTTACTGGTTAAAACAGACATTATAGGCAACTTAGTTTTGAACTGTCATTGAGTTGTAGCATTCTGATAAACACCAGTGCTGAGAATTGCTAATTATAGAAGACCTGATGTGGTAGATTTCTAGCATGCATGTTTTTTTACATTCACCAATGTAGATTTGAGATGGATGTTAGAGTGTAAATATGTTATGCTGAACTTGAGTTTGCTAAATCTTTTCTTTGAAATATGTAGCTGATATCAAACTTCCACTTGAGGAAAAAATAAATAATAATAACATACAATAATTTTTTGAATTTTACGGAAATTGCCCTGGCTAGACTCAAAAGTGCTTTAAGCTGTGAAGTTTTTAATTAAATATTAACTATTTCCTTTCATAATACCTGAAAATTTTTTTTCCTTTTAAGAAATGTTAGTCCTTAGATGATTTAAAATAAATATACATCCTGTAATCATTTTAGAGAATTTGTTTTTATTTTTTCTTCATGCTTGTTCAATTTAAGGTTAGACCTTGAAATTTGTTTTAATGAAATAATATCTAAATTTTACGGTACTGTACAAGAAAATATATCTGAAGTCAAATCTGATAGAAAGTTCTTGATCTGTATAATGCTGTGATAATCATTTCCATTACTACTGTTTGATTTTTTTTCTCTACCTGTTAAATTGTTTGCTGGTTCCATAGCTAATAGGATACTATTTCTTTCCTACAGGAATTATTGTTGGATTGTCAAAGGCTTTTTCCTTATCAAATTCTTAGAGCAATCATATTAGGGCGGGTACACCAAGAAGACAACCTGTGTTAGTTACTCATGGCGCAAGGACAAGAAAATCTGTTAGAAATATCTGCGATATGAAGGGAAAATTAACTCCAAGTAAAGGTGTGTATTAACACTTCATTCGTACAAAATTTAATGGGGTTTATCCATAGCCATTTAACAATTCAGAAGAATTTAGTTTATGAGTACATTTTCTGCGGGTTCGAGGTGACGTGTGAATCTTACGCCAAATCGGGAAAAAGTAGACTCAATCTTAAACAGCTCGCTTTAGATGTCTTAATGTAAATTGTGATTATGGATTAGAACTAGTTAAAACTTGATGGGATGTTTTGACAACTGCTCCATTACTAACATCTAACAGCATTCCTTCAACTTATTTTCTATGTTTGGGTTAGTCAATCCTGTAAAGAATTCATTATAGGTGTTGATATTCATAGTCTTGTTAAGATCAACAGAAACCTACGTGCTCACAAACAATTTGAACACAATCTCCAATCACCTCTCTAAACTTGTCATTGCTACAAAACTCCTCCACCCATCTTGGTACTGAATTAGGTGCATCCGAATCCAACTCAGAATCAGATTGAGCATAGGAATAGAAGGCCATAACCAAGTTTTTAGCAAAGCATCCATCAACAGCCGAAGCAAAACCAGAACCAGCTGAGGTAAATAGCCTATCCGTAACTTGACTCATAAAACTTGAATTTTCAATTGAACCATCATAACTTCGAGAATGCAATTTATATCCACGCAAAGTCCCCACGGTTACAGCTTGTGTAACACGAACTACTGAGCCGGAACTCTTCTGAACTCACGATCTTGGAAATTTGCTTTAAACTATTGGGGATTTGGTCATATTCTGACTCCACGAAATCTTTCAAGTCTCTGAGCACGATTCCAGCTGTCTAAGCAGAATCAGAGACTGCTTCTGTCACAGAAATCAAGGCTCCCAAAACCTTTAAAACTTTCTTTCTCTTGTAAGCTTCAAAAGGCAAACCATTAGCTCTGTATATACTATAACAAGTTAAACTACAAGCTGCACATAAAAGAACAAAATTATTCTTTTTCCGTAAAAATCAAGACCCTTTTTACCAACTGTAGGTCCACAATATCGTAAAAAGAAAAGAGTTTGCAAAAAGTGAACTAGATGTTAAACGAAAAGAGAAAGGAGATACATAGAAACGAAAGCAGCGGTGCGACGATGCGCGAGTGAAAAAAAGATAAGGGATTACGTATAAGTGGTTAAAGATGAGAGTGGCGTATCTTACAGGAAAGGGAAGCGAAGACGACAATAGAAAATGATCAAGTTGGCTTTTTGAATAATTCAGCAACCAGCTCTGAAATTGGTTATGTTAAATGATGTAGATAGAAGGTGTTCGGTTTGCTATAGGCTCAGTGTTTATTGGACATTGAAAGATGCGTGGGTGTGGGTTGGCTATGACTGGAAGCTTATGAAATAGTGATGAAGTCAAGTTTGTGTCTGCAACTTTGCACATAGCAACAACTTCTGCAGGCTGACGATGATTGTTCATAGCCCAATAATAAATGAAATTGGTCATCATTTAAGGCAACGAATCGGATTAATTATACTATATGGCATTTTGTATGAGTGATTTTTATTAGAGGCAATATAATATAAATAAATCCCACTTCACTTCTGCATTTGTACTCCAAATTATCAACAGTAACCCTGACAAATTGACAAAGAAAGAATGAATATTGTTTGGTTTAGAACATATATCTTGAGTTTATAGAATTTTTAAGACACCATATAAAAAATTGTTTATGTTTTTGCAATTGTTATCTCCCGTTAAAGTATTTAGTTTTGTATCTCATTAAGATGGACTACAATTGATATGAGTTTAAGTAGCTTTCGTCATATCCAAGATAATTGCAGAGAGCCCATCATGCTCTTTCAATTCATGGCTTGAGTCAAGCACGTCAATGTCAAAGGTATCGAGACAAACAAGATAAATAAACATTGGGTCAAGACATACATTCAAATAAATTTCAAGTATTTCCATCTTTATTTATGGCAGTCTAAGGCATCTCAATTCATCAAGTGGCTTCATACGAAACCAAAGAAAAAAACAGAAGTCGATTTAGATAAGAATCGATCAAAAAAACAAGCAAGACAAAAAGTTGCCTTGCCAGAACCAACCAACCTTAACTTTATCATAAACACTAACATGAGAAACTTGACTTTTAAATCAAATTCACTTAAATTTTAAGTTTTTTCCTTCTACTTATTCTTCCTTTAAATGATTTTTATTCCTAAGTTTTTAAACCACCATCGAATAGTTAGAGCATCAACTTAATACAGGAAAATTCAAGGTTTTTTTGTAAAATTCTTATAGAAACACTTTTCCTTGAAGATCCTTGAAATTTTTTTCACAAAATCATTTGAATTTCCTTCAAAATTGAAGAAAAAAAAATGTGAGAGAGGGGGGAGAGAGAAGAACTTGGCTGCTCAAAGAAGAAGATGAACCTTTTTGTTCATAAATATCCTTTAAATTAATTAATTATCCTTAATTCCAAAAATTTCTTTCATCTTTTTTAATAATTACCTTTACATCCTTTATACAATTTTAAAAAATGGCCTTACTAAACATGTAAATTACTTTATGCCTTTCATTTTAGTTTCCACTTTGTCCATTGAGTTTTTTTTAAATGACTATTTTACCTTTAGTGTAAAATATTATTTTTTTATATATTTTTCAAAGGAATTTCTAATAAAACTAATAAATGTAATTTTCAATAAGGGTATTTAAATGTACTTTAGTATAGGTGTTACATTTTCAGGCCTTGTTTTAAATTTTAAATGTATACTTTTGCTATGCCACCTTTTTGGTGAACTAATCTCACCCCAAGACTACATGCCAAGATGAATTCCTTTGTGTTATGCCTTCTCTAGAGAGACTCAACAAGCATTTGTATGGTCATGCAAATTTGACTCACAAGTTTGACAATCAATGGTTTCTGACCTATTGAAACCATTTATAGCACTAACATATTAGACATTATGCAAATATTATCCCTTTAATTGAAGACATGCTTCGTGTGTTAAGAGATGCTATTTATTAATTGTCATTATAAACCTCAAGCTTGACAACATAATTCATCTTATTTGTTGTAGTCAAATGGAAAGTCATTATTGAGTGACAAGAGTATGGTTTTTGGATTCGACAAGTAGGGTTATCTAACCTATCAATGTTAGTTGTTTAGTAGCATTGAGTAAACAAGCTCATCTTGGAAAAAGATAAAATTTGTACACCAAATATAGTATTTATGAGTCACCACTTTGATCCATGCGTTCAACAAGTTAAGTTGTAAACCCAACCAAATTAGGCCTTATTTAGTCAATACGAGAATAAGAAATTAGGTATAAGAGTTATATGGGTATGATACGATAAATAATGAAAACTAAGTTTGTAAAAAAAAAAAAAGCCATAAAATTCAAATACGAGAAAAATACAAAATGTGTATGTAAGGTTTTAATACGATACATTGTCAATAATACATTAACAAAATTACGACAATATCAATCATAAAATTTCAGCACTTTTCACATATCACTTGATTAAAATTAATATAGCAATTCAAATATAAAGCATGTAATTGACTAACAGATTTAACATAGCACAATACATAGTCGAGATTCAAATTATAATTTCAAAACTATCAAACATAATATATGTATTCAATCAAGATTCAATTATAGTTTCAAACACACATTACGTAGACAAGATTCAAATTACAAACATATAACATAGTCAAGATTCAATTTAGACTACAAAATGCAAACACATACAATCGTATTAAACAAGAATACATTCACATTTTTACTAACTAGGAAGCAAGCAACTAAAATTATAATTTTATAAAATAATTAATCATCTCATATATGATTTGTTTAATCTCTTAAATATATAAACATATTTTAGTAGTGATGATTATATTATTAGTGTAAATAACCATAAAAATTTGTAGGCATGTAACAACCAAAAGAAAAAAAAACTTACAAAAGATAAAAATGGCAAAGTTCATGTGCAACAACAAGAGAAAAAACTAGAAAAAATAAAAGACTAAAAATGACAAAGTGAAAAATGATCAACAATGGTGTTAGTTGAGCTATGCACACTACGTAAAATATCAACTTGTGCTTGTAAAATATATGTAAAAATTTAAAAGGAAAATGTTTCATAAGATAAAAGTAGACGATGAACGAAATAATCATTGAGACAAAATCTTCAAATGAAAGAAATTATCGGTTGTGGTGATTAGAGAAAATTGTTTATGACTAAAACAGGTTAGGGATTTGGAGTAGGAGTTAGTTCAAGCCAAACCGAGCTCGAACACCACTTGGCTTGAATAAAAAATGTTTCAGTTCGAGTTTATCAAGCCAAAATTAAGGATGGCTTGAGTTTGGCTTGAATAAAAAATGTTTAATTTGATACAAGTTTTGTTTAAATTTACAAGTTAAATTTATAATTAGAATTTATGGTTTGAGTTTGACTTTATTTTAAAGCTCAAATATGTGGCTTAGATTTGTAATTTATTGACTAAACAAAATCGTTTAGTCAATAAACTCAAGCCACATATTTATGCTAAACTTGAATCAGACTCGAGCCACATATTTATACTAAACTTGAATCAAACTCAAGCCACAAATTTGAATCACAAATTTAAACTATTAATTTAAACCAAACTTAAATTGAACAAATCTAATTTCCTTTAGCTTGAGTTTGACTCGATTTTAAAATCGAATTGAATCTCCTTATTTAAACTCGTTTTGAATTTAAATTAAATAAATTCAAGTCGAGATGAGCTGAGCTAAATCAACCCAATGCAGTCCATATCCAACCTTATTTTAGAGTTAAAAATAAGATTTTTGTTTGATATAGTTTGGCATTATGGTAATTAATTGAAAATGCAAGAGATACTTTTTTATTTTAGGTTTGGGCCTTAAAAACATGTAGTTTTGGGTTTCTTTAAAAAATCATTAAAAAAAAAAGCAATAAAATGGTTGTTTAATACACATTTACTACAGAAAACATGTAAAATACATATTTTATACATTTGAGGTTCAAAAATTCACAAAAATAATGCTTAAAACAGAAAAAAAAAAATACAACAAACATGAATAATTCACGCTTTTAGTGTTCAGGCATCAACACATGATAACGTTAAGTAAATATTATATGCTAGACAACAAGAGAAGATATATACTCAATACATATTATTTTCTTGAGGAACAACTCTAGGTCTATTATGTGTCACATGCCAAATATGATTTTGACCTTATGCTTGAAAGTGCCTAGTTGTCTACCTTTACTATTTGATGGAAGTTACAAGTCTAAGGCATTAAATGCAAGATTTGGGATCCCTTGTCCTATAGGCATCTACCATTGCTCATATTAGCAAAAGCTAGTAATGGTTGTTTGAGAACTATGATTCTCGTGGTAAGCAATCATTTGGAGGATTAGAGTCTCTCATCTTACTAATTGGTAGCATATTTGATCTGAGCATTTGTTAATAGTTGCACATTGAAAGTAGTCACCATTATGATGTAAGTCATCTACTCGTAGTAAGGTGCTTACTACACATTGAATGCGAGTTACATATTTTCTAGTGACATTATGATGCAAATAACCATATGCTAAGAAATAGAGTGTAAGAGGAAAGAGTAAGCTACTCAAGGTCAATGAACCTCTTCACTCAAAAAATCAAGTATATGTGGTAAATGATACCATTATAATGCAATTAGTTTGCTCTTGATGAAGTAAACTTTACACCTTACAAGTTATCTATACACTAAGTTTTGACACCTTTTTTATTTGGATCATTTGTATATTATTTGACCATGTTTTTTAGGATACAACCACTTGAGGTCCTCCTTGTCATCTTTTTGTATAGAGTCTTGGAAATGATATTTTGCCTAATATTAGTAGATTCTAGATTCAACTTGTCTACCTCAAGATATCAATATATCTCCATGTCAAAGATTAAGAACACATTAGCATTTTTTTGGTGGGGCTATCCTTCTCTCATCATATTGTTGATATAATTTTTGTAATAAACTTAAGTATGTAATTTTGAATCTTATATGAAATAAACTATAATAGTGAATTAGAGTTAAACAAATAACCATGTTATTCATTATACAAGAATAAATGAGAGTGTAAGTGGATTGGACACAAGAAAGTTTTTTAAGATTGTTTGAACCATTGGTTAGAAGCAATTATATTATTGGCAACTTTAGAAAAAACATTCCAATAAAGCATGAGTAGTGTTTACAAGAGGAATGTCCTAAGAATAACTTGATTTTGAAGAAACCTCAAAGGAGGATATTCTCTTTATCTTTCTACTCCTTCATCTAGACAATCTTTTTTAGTGATAGGATGAATAGGAAAAATTACAATCATATTGGATGTAACTTAAATTTAACTTTTTATTTTGTTAGAACAATTATGTCCTGATTTAATGGAAGTTATTGTTTTCTCAAATTGGCATGAAATAAGGATACAATGTCGACTACCAAATTACTTTCTCTCAATGAAGAATCCCTATCCACATTGTTATGGCTTCTTACTATATGAATTATGAAACGATTACCTATTTACTATATGAATTATGAAACGATTACCTATTGACTTATGATTATGGAAGGCAGAGGAACGAACGCTCCTAACAATAGGGCAAGACAAAAAAGAGTCAAACCTCAAAGACGCATCATTGGCTTTGGTCGGGCCAATTCCCCTCGTATTTCTTTTAACTTAGAAGTTCTTGGCCTCGGCCCTTTCTAAAGCAGTATTTCTTTTTTATCATATATATATGTGTGTGTGTGTGTGTGTGTGTGTATTCTTATATAAATCTAAAACCTAATTTAAATTTGAAAATTAAATCTCTATTTTTGGTGCATGAAAAATATAGTATTGATTACTAAGAATTTACTTTCCAAACATATCATCTTAATAATTGACACAATCTCATCAGACGCCAATAATCGCGTAGCTGCTCTCAAATGGCAGAAATTGATCATAATCCATTCAACAATCTATTTCACTTCCTAGTTTACAGACCTTTCGACTTGGTAAATACCCCAATCCAAATCCTAAAATATGATAAATATTCGCCACGTGCAAACTCACTACATACGTGGCAAATAAATATGAAACCAGATTAAACTTATTAGTAGTAATTCACATTAATCTCATTATGATACACCTATCTCGACTAAACTTTCAATTTTCGAAATTCTATAATTTATATGATATTACCTGACACGTACAATTTCAGTAGAGAGAGACATAGCTAAAACTTTTTATTAATATTTTTGTTCTCATAAAAAACGGAGAGGGAGAGAGATAACTTTCAAGTATTTTGAAAGATGCCTAAAAAAGATTAAAGTTTGGGATGGGAAGAGTTCTGATGTTAAAATGACTCTCCATCAGTTTCGCTTCTGTATTTCAGCTACCATATAATTCCTCTAAACTTGGAATATTATGTTCAGTCAGGACTGGCAGCTTCTACGTACGCGCTTCCCATCTCTTATATCGTCATCTTCCTTCACCTCCGAATAGCCTCCCTACAATTTCAATACCAGGTCAGAATTTTCTCTTATTATTAATTTTTATATTGTATATGATCAGCAATCATGGATCCATTCAATTAATGTGCCTGTGATGTGAGTTTTTCATATGGGTGTATACGTATTTAGACTTGCGATACAACTGTACTTCGTCTACCTTGGATTGTAAGTTATAATTTCTTTCTTTCTTTCTTCCTTTTTTTTTTTTTTTTTTTTTCCGTAGGTTTTGGAGGAACAGGTCAGGTTTCTTCGTCAATTCTGCGGTAACATTCATGTTGGCTGATTTATTTTTAAAAGATTGGGTTTGTTTATAAAGAGTCTTCTTCGTGAAGAAGAAACGTGAATAATAGGACAAACTCAAATTCAGAAACCCTTAATTTTGAAGGAAATATCTGTCTCTAAACGTATATATGAATTTTGTAGAGCTTGAAAAACTCAAATTGTAGAACGAAACTGTAATATTGATGCAACAGGATTCCCATGCCAAATTGTCAAAAGACATCAACTTAAAAAACAAGCTAGACGCCATTCCTTCCTTATCTCGTTTATGAACACGTTATAATTACCTGTCTTATTTGTGTTTTGAATATTCTAATAGCTCGGTCTTTTGCATAAATAGAGCGGCCTCTGGTTTTCGTTTTCTAAGACTCCATCCACACTGTCCATGAAAGCAAACTTCTGTTAACAACAATTCATGGAGATCATCCCTTACAAGCCTTACATCGATCCCGAGTTCGAATTTCTCATCGAAAGAATTTACCCTCCCAGGTACGTATATCTAAATTCGTAAGGCTTGATTGTATATTCACTTTGTTTTTCTTTTTCTTTTGCTCTTCCAAGTTAAATTGCTTCTGTTGTGGCATTGCAGGGTTTGTATCGATAATGAAAGTTACCCAGACTGCACTCTTGTAAAGGTTAGAACTAATATCTTATTCTGATAGATAGTGGTCCTTTTGGCTGATGATAAACTTAGATTATATGGAGCTTCTGGTTCTTTCTGCGTTTTTTAATTTAAATTATGTGTTTTGAGTGGATAGACTGATTATTTAATTCACTATTGGAGATTCCACCATGTGAGAGCTGTGGAAGATACAATCACATAACTCAACCATGTTAATATTTTGAGTATAATATAGAATTAATTACTTGAGCATATGAGCATTAGCATCAGTGAACTAATAGTATATTGTTCTATTGTTAACTTTTCTGAGATTATTACAAAAGCATCAATGCCGTCACATTTCCACTTCCCTTATAGATTAATTAGGTAAGTGGACAACCATTAGAAATCAGTTGTATTCAGAAAACAAATAAAGCAAAAGGATGAACAAGAAGGAAAGAGCTTTTACGGTTACGATTATTGATATTCACTTCGCTTTTTAATGTCAGAAGAACCAATGCTTTGCATGGTAGTAATGTTAAGCTGAAGCCATCTATGTAACCACCTTGATTCCTTCTAAGGAACTACTTTTTTCTCTGGCAACTTAACAAACTGACTTTATGTTCTTGTCATTATACTCCATTGCAAACCATGAATCCTTCTAATATGGTCAACAAAACCCCGTGGCAGGGTGGAAAGTTTCAATTAAAAGTCTAAGAAATTTAATGGAAACAGGTTGATAGCGCAAACAAGCACGGGATATTGCTGGAAATGGTTCAAGTATTGACAGATCTTGACCTTGTTATATCAAAATCTTATATTTCCTCTGATGGTGGATGGCTCATGGATGGTTAGTGCTTGCTCTGTCATACTTACGTAATCAATACGAGTTTGTTCATCTGTTTATATAGTGATAATCACAAATGACTCACCCGCGATGATTCTGACTATTTCTTGTGGGCTTGTTTTTATTTTGATTGCATGGCGCTCAGTGTTCCACGTAACAGACCAGCTCAACCACAAAATCTCAGATGAAACTCTCATTCTTTACATTCAGCAGGTTCCTCTCGTTCTCAACTATATTCATATTAAATAAGTGGGCCGAAATTAGCTACTGCACTTGATT
This sequence comes from Anacardium occidentale, assembly GCA_026122585.1. Classification (NCBI taxonomy): domain Eukaryota; kingdom Viridiplantae; phylum Streptophyta; class Magnoliopsida; order Sapindales; family Anacardiaceae; genus Anacardium; species Anacardium occidentale. The sequence continues at coordinate 1,397,915 of JAJEJH010000024.1, forward strand.
AGACTTGGTAATTGACGTCCCAAGTGAATTCTTTGAACATTTCTAGGACATCAGAAATTTCATTATCAATATCTTGTTTAAGGGTTTATTCATATGAATGATTGTTGTAAAATGACTACTAACAGGCGCTATGTACTACTAGAAGAGGAGGGATCGCTAAAGAAGTCGAAGCCCGTCTGAAAAGAGACGTGAGGCCGCGGCATGTTTCAGTTGAAAACACAGCCTTAGAGATAACTGGGACGGACCGACCAGGTCTAATGTCCGAAATATCAGCAGTGCTTCATGAGTTAGGATGCAACGTCACTGCTGCCGTGGCGTGGACCCACAACACCAGATCAGCATGCATATTATACATAGAAGATGGGTTAGACGGTGGCCCAATTACAGACCCAGATAGGCTGACAAATGTAGAAGAGCAGCTACAGATTGTAGTTGCTGCCCATCATGGGGAAGGGGAGAAGAGAAGTGCTAGGTTAACCACCCCGGTAGCGGGTCGAACCCACACCGAAAGGCGGCTCCACCAGCTGATGTATGCTGACAAGGATTACGAGCAGTGTCAGGGTTGTGAGGATGGTGCTGGACACTGGAAAGGGTGTAGCCGGACCCATGTGTTTATCGAAGGTTGTAAAGAGAAAGGATACTCAGTAATTAATATGAGAAGTTTAGATAGGCCGAAGTTGTTGTTTGATACTGTATGTGCTTTAACTGACCTCCAGTATGTAGTATTCCATGCCGCTGTTAGCTCGAAGGGCTCCTTCGCGGATCAGGTACTTAACTTTCTAGTCATTTTCCCAAATATTTTTAACATGGAGTTGATTTTGGTATATTCTGTTAATGTATAATTATGAAATGGTAGGAGTATTTTATAAGGCACGAGGATGGCTGCACTTTGGATAAAGAAACCGAGAAGAAAAAACTAACGCAATGCTTGATTGCTGCTGTCGAACGGAGAGTTTCGCATGTAAGTTCACAGTATATCACCGACTGCTTATGCCCATAATTAAGTTTTTGACGGTAAAACAGAATACCTTGTGGCTACTGGCTGATATTATGAAGTATTTTGTGCAGGGTTTGAGGCTGGACATCAGCACAAAGAACCGAATGGGATTGCTGGCAGACATCACTAGACTGTTTCGCGAAAATGGTCTGTCAGTATCGAGGTCTGAAATAGGCACAAAAGGAGACAGAGCAATTGGGTCTTTCTATGTTACGGATGCTTCAGGGCGTGAGGTAGATGGGCACACAATTGAATTAGTGAGACAAGAGATAGGGGGATCCGTCTTGGTGGTGAAGGAATCCTCTAGTTGGAGTTCAAAGGCTTCTTCTGGCGAACTTAACGGAGCCAGCGGCAACAGTAAGTTAGAGAATAGGTCAAGGCTCTCCCTAAGGAGTCTGTTGTGGTCTCACCTAGAGCGCATTTCAAACAACTTCAGCCCCTTGAGTTGGTGAGGAATTCCCAGATGTTTATATTGTGCTTAATGTGACTCTAGATTGGTTTGTCCGTGTGAGGGTAGTTAATCACCCTAGAAAAGCGAGTCTACATAGAATGCTCTTTTCGATATCACCCTGCACATATTAAAATCATTAGATTATACGTCAATAGTTAATAAGAAGAAGATTTAAACAAAGTTTCTCCTTTACCCTGCGCATAAGTCTCAAGTTATCTGCATAATCCTTATATTCAACTTCATATCATACTAGTAATTCATAGTATCTTCCCCCTTTTTTAACCAAATAAATAAAAAACCAGCCATCCATTCATAGTATATATATATATATATGTGCGTACCAGATCAGGGATGGTCAGATGTAAATACATCAGATAAATTATGCCTTGAGCAGGCTTTGTTCCAGGTTAAATATTCGAATCCTGGAAGCAGTGTTATCTGTCTCTTAATTTTCTAGGTTATTCTCTCTTCTATGTACTTGGTTTTGCTCTCCAATTCACAACACAAAATCACCCCACATCAATTTATATGGTGAAAAACTTAAAAATAACTTCTTCCAAGCATATATAATGAAAACCAAACATTTAGTAACCCAAATACTGGAGGCAGCGGTAGAACAGGCATTGCATTTGTTAAGTCACGCAATCTTAATGTTTTGCAGAAGATCAACACTATATCTCATATATAATTTTTTAATAAATATTCCGGCTTCTAAAACCATCTAATATATATTCCTTTATTTATATTATCAGCTTAATTTTCTCCATAAATGCTTCATCTATGACAGAACCAATGACATCCGACAGCGTGCAGTTTCCCGTCTGACTTTAAATTGAACACGGTATGCTTCCATACCATCGAATTACAATTCAGGTGCACTTCATTGTCCAATTTTGAAAGGGCTTTATTTACAAACATACAGCACCCACATCCTCATTCCAAAAGAACAAACCAAATATGCAATCTATTCACAAAAAGTTAGAAAGAATAATGCATAATACATATGACCCCAAAGGGTCTATAGCATATCACAGCTCATCAATTTCCTCAACATCAAGCCAGTCATTGGATTCCTTACTCTCGGGATTGTGAGCACTTACCTGCTGAGATCCAGCAGGTTTGTCACTAACAGAACTGATATCCTTGCCTGAATCAGTGGGGCTTCCGCCAAGTTGAACCCAATCTCGCGAATCTTTTGTCGAAGAATTGGAGCTAGACGTTGCTTTTTTATAATTTGCAGGCACATCTTCATCTTCCTCCTCAAGATCACTGAAGGATACATCCTCATCATTTGCAAGATGCACTGTGGAACCACTCACACCAACAACTTCTGAACTTTCCTCGTTCAACCAATCATCACCATCATCCTCAAACTTTTCAGGAGAAACTACTCCAGCAGAAGAACTGGATACTGCATATTGATGTTTGGTGTCCACAGCCTCTTCCTTGACAATGGACTTGTCAACAACCTGCATCTCAGTAGTTTGAAGTGAGAAGTTTTCTGTTTTGAATTCGGCTGTGGCTACAGAAGGGGATGCATCAAAGGCAGATGTCTTAAGTGCCACAGATTCAGATTTAGAGCCAGCTGATGCTTCAGCGGTTTCAGTTAAATAAGAACCACTTCCATGAATTCTATTTGAATCAGTAGAGCCAGTTACAGAGTGAACTGATTCTGGCTTTGCCTCAGCCCTGTTATTTAACACATGTGCTAACATTGCTCTAGCTTCCACTATCTGCAAGCACAGCCATCTATAAGAAACCGCTAAAAAACAAGGATCTAAATAAGGTGAAAAAAATTAGAATAAGTAATAAATTTAGCCAACAACCATATCCACTTTTCATAAGATACTATTTGACATAATATTTTAATGGGAAAAATTTTTAAAAGGAGTTTTTGCAATTCAATGCCAATGTGTTATATAAAGTCACTCTGTCAAATGGATTAGATGATTTAGTTCTCGGCATACTGTTCATAGGAAAGTCAGGAAAATCAAAGAATCATGGAAGGAGATCATTTTCAGACACAGAGCTTTTTCACTACCTCCATGATCTTCTTCACATTAACTGTATCCTCCATTGTTTTCTAATCCAAAGTCAATTTCACAGCTCTGATACTAATTTAATAAAAACCTATACAAATTGACCCAAACGATCCAATATGATCAATGTTGGCAACAAGTGGTGTCAACTTCTCCCAAGGTCGTAGCCTCTCAATTAACCAAAGGCTAAATATTATTTTAATTAATTGTTATCATAATTAACTTTTATACTGATTAATTATTAGCCTAATCAATATTATCCTAACCACCATTATAATAATTTTTTATTATTCTAACAAATATTATCCTAATTAATTATTATCCTATCATATATTACATTATCCTAATCCTTATATTACCTGCCCCCTTGAAAAAATAGAGTAATAATTAATAATAATAAAATTGATTAGGATAATTTATTATACAATAATAATTAATATCTAAAGATACCAATTAATATTTATGAAGATTAGGATATTAGAAGAATAATAGGAGGCAACTAGATGAAGAGAGAGAAAGAGGAAAAAATATTAAATAAGGTTTTAAAACAGCTTTTGGTTGATTGGGAGGCTACAACATCGGGAAAAGATGGCACCTCTTGTTGCCGACATTGTTCACATTAGAGAGTCTAGGTTGATTTGTGTAGGTTCCTATCAAGTTCGTATTAGAGCAGTAAGATCTAGGCATGGATTAGAAAATGATGGAGAGTACGGTAGAGAATTATGGAGGTGGTGAAGGAAAAGTTGAAAACCATGAAATCCAGGTTGGATAATATGACCAAAGGAGAAGTTGGAAGCAACGAAACTAAGGTTGGATAATATGGACAATAGATTTGAGACAATAAAAGGGTGCCTTAAGGAATGAAAGATTTTGCTTCTATCATCACCATAGTCGTTGCTTGAGGAAAAAGTCGTAAAAAAGGAGGCAATTGGGAAGGAAGACACAAAAAGGTTGAGGAGACATCAAAATTTGGAGACATGAGATTAAGGTTGGATTTGCAATTTTTGGTGCATTCCTAGCACTACATGACGTTGGATCTGGCAAGCAAACGGTTGCAAGGTTGAGATTCAAGGCATTTGTGACTACTTAAAGCAAACAATGTTAAATTCAGGTTTCCAATGACTGAAGACAACACTAGGTTGACTTTTTCAATCACTAGCAACTAGACTACTAGAAAAATAGGTGGGATTTTTTTAACAAAAAACATAATTATCTTATAATAAATTAATTGTAGCCTAATGGGGACCTACAAAATTCAACCCAAACACTTCAATATGAACAATGCTAGCAACAAGAGGTGTCAACTCCTCCCAAAAGTTGTAGCCCCAAAATCAACCAAAGGTTACCCAAAACCTTTTACAAAATTTTTCCCTTTTTTTTCTCCCTCCTTCCTATCACCTCCTCTCATTTTTCTAATATCATATGCTAATCTTCATCAAATATTAACTATTATACTAATCTAAATTATTCAAACCAACTAGTATAATATTGGTTAGGATAATAATTAATTAGAATGATATTTGATAGGATAATAATTAATATTTGACAGATTAGGATAGGATTAGGGTATTAGAATAATATAAGGAAGGCAACTAGAAAAATATTGTATAAGGTTGGGCATCTGCCTTGGAGGAGTTGACACCTTTTGTTGCCAACATACTAGAGTGTTTGCGTTCATTTGGGTAGGTTCTTATGAAAATTCAATTGCAAGAAAAGTTCAAAGCCCACAGGTAGAAGTTGAAAGAAAGGAAAGTTTTATGATGAGAAAAGAAGAATGCAATTGAAAGAAGTTTCCAAGTCAATGGAAGTTCACATGAAGGAGAATGTACAATGTTGTATCAATAAAAGAAGCACAAAAAGTGTGATAGCACAAATAACTAAGAAGGGGAACTTATTTTCTCATTTTTTGCTCCAAAATATATGTAAGAAAGAAAGTTGTTCTTAAATGTAAGACATTCCAATCATTACAAGAATAACTATTTTCTTCACAAAGATGCCTAAATTTTACCATGAATTCTCTCTACTTTTCACTCACATCCCTCATTTTACTACTTAAGCAAACAACCTACAACACAGAATTTATCCAAAGAATAAATTAAGATTACGAATGGTCTTCAGCATCAACCATTCAAGGAAGTAGACAACAACAAACTATAGGCCCCCTACCTATTAATATATGTTAAACTTTACTTGTTTTAGGCGTTAATCAATAAAGGTTCTCATTACCACATCTTAGTCATAAGGAAATCAATGCAAATTTCTTGAAATAGGACAAAAGTCTTTGTATTTAGAGAATGACAAGAAGATGAGCAAACAAGATTAAGCAAAACAAGGAAAAGAAAGTAGAGAAGATATCAAGGGTAAAGACATATTTTTACTATAACAGGATCACAAATGCAAATAAATCATTATATTAGCACTCTTTAATGGAAAATGAGAGGAAGAGAGAAGGAACAAAGCAAGAGCACTACTACAAAAGTAGGTTAGTCAGTAGTCTACACATTATAGCTCTCATAAGTACATGCCTCTATCTCATCCCTTTTTCGGTTAATTTCAGGATGGTCACAACCAATCACCACAAAACACCACATAAATGGGATTAAAAAAGGTTTTCTAAAAGTGTCTTTTTCAGTATGCAACATAAATAGAGCATTGTATCATGCATCAGTAGAAAACATTTCAACATTTTGTACATCATTGAGTCCTACAAGAATCGAGTAATTGCAAAAAATAAAATTGTTTTTTAACAAAAATCAACTTACTTGAGGAGTCAACAAAAGTTCAGCATCATCTTTATTTAGTCGAGGGTGCAAAAGGATAAAATATATTTTCCAGAAGCAACCCTCACTCATGTGCTCTGGACAAAGTTCAATCCTAAGAGCAGCTAAACTCGGTGCAAGACGTTCAACAGCCAAAGCATGCTCTTGTTGGGTGTCAGACATGTCAAAATCTGAAGAATCAAATGGATTATAAGAATGCCTGACATTAATTTGATTCATTTATTTGAGATATAAATAATACAAAAAAAACAGAGTGCTTCATAGCAAACCCAACCAACAATCCACAGGCAAATATGCATAACGATATGTATCTGATATAGTTGATTTCATAAGATTCTTCACAAGTACATGTAGCTTCATAATGGGCAAGAAGCTGCAAAAATCCTTACTTCAATCCATCCCATGTGTACATTTATACACACACAATAAAAAAAAAAAAAACCAATAAACTTTTGTGCTTAATTCCATTCAAGTTAAGAAAGATGGCAGATAAAAAAATCCAATAGAACTGATAAAGATAAATGAACAGGTTCTTATTTCAATCCAATCCAACATAGAAACAAAAGTTGAGGAGTTTCCAACTTCACATACTGAATAATAATAAAAAAGGTAAATAAGCATAGTTGCGGATGAAAAAACAGTCAAGTTATTATAACAGAAATATCAAAGAAGTTATTAACATCGTCTCACTGATTATTAGCCAACGTCATATAACCAAATGTTTTAATACTGTGCATAGCAACTAAATCATGTCTCATAACTTCAGCTCCAATCTTTTAATCACAAGGCAAAATACACAAACCATAAAGCACAAAACCATGAAATTCATGTAGGTAGATGAGCATTCTCATAAATTCATAACCAAAATAGGAATCTAAATCCTTGAATTCCATTCAGTTCAACATGATATTAAGATTTCAATTGCTAAACGGTAAATGTTACTTAAATAAGAAGGAATCGCACCATCAAAATATTCATCATCAGGAACTGGAAAATCAAGCCAAGTCTCGGGATGCATCGCGATGTTTCTAGCAAACAGCAATACTTCTTCAGTCACACCGACGGCTTCAGTCGGTTCCATCTCAGATGCAAATTGTAGAAAATTGGACGCCATTTTCGTGATCTCCGAAACATTAATGTTGTTCGACAGCTTCGAGATTCCGGTCCTGAATTTGCCGCTAATCTCGGCGAAATCGCTTTTGATCCCCTCTATAACATCCTCACCGGCAGCATCTGGATCTGAGAGCTGATCGGACGGCTTGTTTTGGTCGGACATTTGAGGCTGTTGTTGAGGAGGAGGAGGAGCGAGGAAGGATGCGACGCCCCATAACTGGCGGGAGAATGATTTGGTGAGTTCGGTGAGGTCCTCTTTGACTCCGCGTGGAGAATCGGCCTTTAATTGTTTTCGATTTTGATCGGATAGTGAATCTTCCAGATTAGGATTGCTGGCGTCTGCGTCGGTGTTCGGTGAGCGAAGGTCTTCGAAGTCGTTTTCGAGTTTGAGGGAGTTAGCGATGGATCTAGCTAGCCACGACATATTTGCTTCTAAGTGAAAGTCAGAAAGGTCACCACTGCCACCGTTCAACTTCCAATTACTAGGCGGCAGGCAGGAAGGAAAAAGGTCGGGCAACGGTGTCGTTTCCTGTGTTTTGCTCTGGGCTTTGGAGTCACGGTCGAATAAAACAAGGGAAGAAGATATAGGATAATGTTTGATATTTTTACTTTGAATTATTTCGAAAACGAATAAAATTGTTACACCCTTTCTAGGAAATGAGTAATGACATAATGATCCCCGTGGATAATTTGTTTAGACCAAAAACTTAATCCTACCCAACATTGTTTTTAATGATAAAGTCTTATTATTTATCTTTTGAAATATCAAGTACTCATCCCTATGATATTTTTATCTAATTTTATTAATTTTTATGAAATGGTCAAAATATTTTTAATTAAAAAATAAAAAAATTACAATAAATATATAAAATAGTATTAAAATAATAAAAATAAAAATAATATATTTTTAAAAAATTTAATAAAATATTAAAAAAATTTTAAAAAGCGAATTAGGTTACCTAAAAAAGGCATCTGATTCAGTTGACAATCAGTGTTAACTGCTTTTTTAAAATATTTAAATTTAAATTTGTTAATATTTTTTTAATTTTAAAATTTATTTTAGTATTTAATATTATTTTTTATTTTTCATTTTTTATTTAAAAAATCAAAAGTATCTCTAAAACTATTAATATTTAACAACGATTAAATTTAACAATTAATTTCATTCAATTGACGAGGTTGGGGTTTTTCAGAAGTTAGAAGGTGGCACTTTACAATTTAGGGAAACCTTGGGTAGGATTACGCTTTTTGGCCTTTAATTTAATTGGAGTTTTAGTTTTCCTGTTGGCCAAAAGATAATTCCACCAAGGGTTTTTCTAAATGATAAAGTCTCACCCATAAATTTTTAATATGTTAAACATTTATTAATAAATTAAAGTTAACGGTTAAATTTAACGATCAATCGTTAAATGATAATAATAAAATTAATTTTTATAAATATAAAATAATATTAATATAATAATAAAAAATTTAAAAAAAAGTGTCAACATCATTGACAATAACACCAATGGCAATAACAATCGAAAACCTAATAAGGTCATTGGAAATAATCACTTAATATAGTTGACAGCTCAATTTGGTTGCCAACTATACTAAATGGTTATTTTCGGGCAATTGTATTAGATGGTCATTTTCGACGCCCTAATTAAGTTTTTAGTTGCGTTGTTAATGATGGTCACTGTAAAAATAAATTTTGAATTATAAGGTAGTTTTTAAAATTGATTTATCACAAATCAAATTGACTATAACATTTAACTTCTTCCTTTTTTTAAACTCCCTTCCAAATAGTATAAGGTTTTATAAACATGTTAGGAAATCCCTCAATTAATTTAGATTCATTAATTAAAGTAATAAAGAAAAAACCTAACTAAAATATTTGAACATATGAGTAGGGTTGTAGTGGAAGGGAATAAATTGAATAATGTTTAACTCGAGCTTGAGTTAATTATCTTAAAAGAGAATTTGAATTTGAGCTTGTGAAGCTAGTAAAATCTCCACTCAAGCTTATGCTCAAGATAGGAATAGATAACTCAAGCTCAACTCGACTTTAGCTCAAAAAATAATTACAATTACACATTTTTTTTTATATATGAAACTAAATTTTAGAGGGGTAAATGCAAACGTTAAGTTGTTAAAGGTTTATTAATATTTTATTGAGGTTAGTCGTGAGCTCACTAATTCATTGAACTAACTAACCTTACGCTCAAGCTTGACTTGATTCAAGAGTAAAACTTGGGCAGTTTAGTTCGTTTATACTATGAGGGTATATCTTGTTGGGATCAGAGGAACACTTGTACAAGTATGGATACAATTTGATTCACGTTTATACAAGACACAAATTCACTCAATATATATAAAACATAAATAATAAATATACATACCTAAAAACGTTTCGTTTTAGGATCCCTTGATAATTAAAAATTGCATAAAACTTAAAGTGTGCAAGATTTAAAGGTGTATCTCCATTTATGGCTTTATCAGTCTTTATTTGGTAATGATTCAATCATCTGGATACATTTTCCTCCTAAACTGGGGAGGAACTACTAGTATCCACATGGAATAGGTCTCATGCACTAAGAATTTTGTTAAAAAAATGGTGCATAGGTGTAAGGGTGTGGGAATAAAAGAATCTTGGTGAAAAGGACAAAGGATTTTTTGGAAAGTCCTATGAAAATCTTTTTCAAATGTTTTGAAATGGAAAAAATCACTTTCTTTATAGAGAGGTTGATGTATGGGTGTACATGGTCTATGTATGACTACACATTGCATGTTTATCCTTACTTGAACTCAACACATGTGCAAACAAATAAAGATGAGTGACAACTACCTAACCAGATCAATAAACCATACATTGACTATGTACGAGTGTACACAAGCAAATTTATCCAAAATCTTTATTAAATTCAAATATATCCAAATCTAATACGTTAAACATCAACCTGGCAACCTATGTATAAGCATACACATAATGGTGTGTGCACTAAGCAAATCCTCACTTTTGACTTTTAACTTTATCTAAATAAATCCAACAAGTTCTCTAATTACCATATTACACTTTTCCTTAGGATTTGGCTTAATTTAAACTTAAAACCATGTTGAGTCTAAACACCACTCGAGTATTAAAATCATCAATCCAAAATCAAACTTGATCATCTAAATTAAACTTATTGCTTCTCAGAACATTCAACATTTTTATGTGTACTATCCAAAAACTCTCCAACGAATCAATTATGTACAGACTCATGCCAAAACTCTCATTAGTCATCTCTGTATACACAGACCAAAAACGGATTAATAGGAAGTCATTGTAGCCACCCAATCATTAAAGTTGTTAGCATTTATAATCACAATTTATCAGCAAATGGTTACCTGTATAATTAGATCCTTTCTTTATCTCATATCTTTTAAGACTAAAATATAAAAGTAATGTTCACCTAAAGTGTTCCTTGTAATCATAAACTAACGATCATGTCAATGATTAGATGGCATTGGTTGGGATAATAACCCAACCTCACTATGATCATAGATTTTAGATTATTTTTTGGCATACACCAACACAAACTTGCTAGATATTTATTCTTTTATTGTCGAAAGTGATGAATCTTTTATTAAATTACCATCACCTTCGTACAAATCTTAGTATAGTTAATCATCACCTTTATCGTAAACCTTGTTATGGTGGCACGTTTAATGATGTTAAACTATATCAAACCTTGCACAAAATAGTTTGGCAATTTTTAAGTTTAAGGATAACATGTACCCTCGTTTACTTAAGAAAATATGTTTCATAGACACTAAAGTAACTATCTAGATAGAATCTTTTTGACAAGTTATGTCTAGTGAACATGTCTAGTAAACAACTTACACTCATGTGTTGTACCAAACTTCGACATATGCAAATTATCATCACCTTTCAATAGAGGTTGTTAAATACTATGATTGTCCTATCACCATTACTAGTGTCTTAGGTCTTAATAATGTCAAGACTATGAACATTTTTTAGAATGATTACCTAATAAGTAAATAAGTATATAAGAAAAACACAATTAATCATCTAAATCTCTCAACTCAATTATACCATGCTAAGACCATTTATCCAAATATTATTATACTTATGGATAAAAAATTGTCACTAAAAGATGTTTGTATATAATATTATCAATGAATTAATATTATCGTGAAATTGGTTCAAGAACACCAACCTCAACATATCTTTCTTATATCTTTTTAACTCAACTGTATTTTATGCTTGTTGCTTTACATATTTTTGGAAAACCATAAATATTTTATAACACAATGAACATTTTTATTCTATAGTTGATTGTTAGCATATATTGAGCATTTTGTGATCACATTTTTAATATATTATTTTTTGGGCATTTGGTATAAATTAGTTATGTATTACACCCAATTGTTAGCAATTAAAGCAATTGGTTCACTACATAAAAAACTCTTACTCCTTATTATTTCTCAACCTCAATAGTATTCTCTTTGAAACTTTATTCAATATTTCAAGATCTTTAATTTCAAATTTTTGTTCTAACAAATTTTCTTAAGGTTTTTTTGGAAGATATCATCTTTGATGGATTGTGAAGATAGATAATGATACGAGGTTGAAGAGATTTCAACCTCACTTAGCCAAAAGGATTTCGGCTTGCAAGTTCAAGGGAATCTTGAACATTTTCATTGAATATAAAGGCTTAAAAAAATGAATGAGATACTTGTGTCTTCTTTTAGATTTGTATAAAGTATGTAACATCTCATGGTTAGATTTGTCTTTTAGGTTTCTAATTTGGGTTAGAATGTGATTTGATAAGAATTCTAGGGTTATGAGAGAGTTTTGGGGTGAAATAGATGTTTTTCTAAGTTAGATGGCTTTTGCATGGGTCTTGTTGAGAGGATTTGTATGCAAGCGCTAGAAAATGCTAGTAGTGCATTTTTTCAGCCATGCATGCCCGTGCATGTAAAGGTGCAAGCCTGTGCGTGCGTTATGTTTTGGCCGCCTTGGTTTTAAGTTAAGTTTATCCGGTTCCAGCTTATTTTTTACCCAAAGTTTCTACTTGATTTTTAGAGATTAGCAACCCTAGAAAGGAAGATCAGCAACTAGGACCATCAAATCCAGCTTGATAGTGTGTTTTGATTGAGAGAGAAAGCATGTCAAGATATAGGTGTTTCTTACCTCTTTTCCTCTTTTTTTGATGTGTTTGTGGTATGTTTTGGATGAGATTAGTTTGATTCCAGCATGCTTGTTAGTTTACTTTGTATGTTTGATGATTTGATACATATATGTATGATATGTATGAGAATATGTGTATATGTATGTTTTTGTAATGGGTTGGATGATTGGTTGTGCGATTAGAAGTTATGATGGATGAATCGTGTGTGTATGAAGTGTTGTGTATGTGAGAAATGGTTAATTTACTTCTGGTATGAGTTTTGGATGGGAATCAGCTTGATTCCTACCGGTCATGTTGATGCAGAGTACAATGCACGCCCGTGCATGCATAGCGCACACCCATGCATATTGTATTTTGCATGGTCACAGCCATGTTCACGTTCCTGTGCATGACCTAGAAATACAGGGTCACGACCATGTATGTTCATGTCACGCCTGTGTACCAAGAGAAAATGAGAAATATGCAGAAAATCATAGAACTATGCACGACCGCATGCATGACTAGCTCACGGTCCCATGCAAGCATATGCACACCCGTGCGCATAGACACATACACCCGTGCATCAGGCATAAAAGAGAAAATAAAGCATAAAATGAGAAATGTACACAAGGAAAGCTATATATTGGATAGAAAACACTAAAATGAGCTCAGATAATAATAAATGATGCATCATATACATAGCATAGCATGACATGTCATACAGAGTTTTCAGAAAGGGATCTGAAGATCTGAATTCATATTTTTAGTAGAAAAATATTGATTTCAGGGGTGAATACGAGGGGGCACCTGTGAGTTTCAGCATACCCGTTGCATCAAGAGCTATATGCTCATTATTAGCCCTATGTACTGGCATATGTCAGGGTGCTCAGTTAGTAGATTATAGTTTTTCTGATCTGAGAATCAGATGCAGTATATTATAGTGCGAGCTGCTCAGTTCAGTTATGAGATTCAGAGGCATCACATGACCCATACAGTTTATTGCGTGTGTTTGCATAGGAAACTCACATGACTAGGGTGTCAAATCTTTATATTCATTAGTTTACACAACATAGAAAACTCACATGATCAAGGTGTCAAATCCTTGTATTCATCAGTTTACACAGCATAGTAGGTACCTTTGGGTATATAGTTTTCAGATACAGTTTCAAATCAGCTTTTTATATATATTTTCAGATATGGGATCCTAGGATTTAACAACAGTGTTTCAGTAAACCCGCTTTTGAAAAGCTATATTTTCAGTATACAAGCTAAGGCTAGATATGATTTCAACATATTTCATAGCATATCATTTTCACATGACATATACAGTAGCATATCATTCAGAGAATGATAAGATCAATAAGAATAATGAAACAGTAAATAATCATGATATAAAACAACGTGTAATGATACACAAATAACAGAATCAGAACATCAGAATATAAAAACTCACGTGATGATACGTTAACCGCAGAGAACAAATACGAGAACAGTAAAGTTATGAATAGCAGAATGAAAAGCTAAGATTTAAGTGATTACACGTGGGGACCAATTTGGTTTTCCTCCCGTGTATATGAATGTCTTCAGAATATGATGTTGTGGCTTCCTCCGAGGAGAAATGGTTTAGGGTTAGAGATAGGAAATGCTTATTAGGTGAATATATCACTCACTCTCTATTTTCCTTTCTCTTGCAGGTCAGTATAGCTATGGGGGCTGAGAGGAGGAGATGACTGTCATCTGGGATTCAGTTTTAATTGTGTAGCATGCTTCTGGTTTGCATGCTTTCTCCGTTTTCTAGCTGCATATTTTATACAGTATATATACATGTTCTATCACACACTGATTTTGTAAATATTTTTCATGTTATATAATAAAATTTTGGGCATGTATATATATAGATGTCTACATTTGCACCACATATTTTTCGTTGCAGTATTTCAGCTCAGTTTAGGTATTTCTGTTGAGTATTATTGGTAATATTTTCTTATTTATTGATATTATATTATTATTAAATTATAGAAAAACAGTAAATAGTAGTACCTAGCAAAAGTGCCCACAAGTACCTAAACTGAATTTAATTTTTTGGTATTGCTTATTTGTTTCGCTATTGAAAATTTATCTAATTTATTATTTGTATTATGACAATTTAATTTAAATTAAAATATATTTGAATTTACGAGAATTAATCTGTGGATGTATTGCTTGTGTCTTCCATGATGAAGTAGCTCGAGTTTTTAAAGCTTTAGCCGTTTGAGTTAGGTGTCCATGCATGTCTTCTATAAAGCCATTCAATCATCATAAAATCATTGTTTGTTAGCATATTTTTAGCAAGAAAATTGAGTATAAAACAAAAAAAAAAATTACATAAATCATTGAAAATATTTGCTTTTTGGACAATAAATTGCTTAATCTGTTTGTTTCTTACATCATAACACAAATTATGCTATTTATCCATCCCTACATCTGATAATAATATTCTGGTTAGCTATAAAACAATACATAATCTTTCTTAGTTAAACAGAAAATGTTAAAATGCAAGGATATAAAAAAATTTAAGTTAAGATCAATCTTCTTATTTGAATTAATGTGGTGACATTTCTTATATTGATGTTATACATTATGGAGATAACCAAACACCTATGATGGGGCTTGACTCACTCATAGAAACTGTCCAAAGTAATTACCAAAGTTAGAGGTAACTGCCTTTTGGGCAGTTATTTCTTGAAATATATGTAAAGGGAGAAGTTAATCGATTTCTTAATCTCTCTCTTTCTCTAAAAAAGGTCTCTCTATAACCACTCAAAGATATAACGAAGAAAAGAAGTTTTTAAATTTTTTAGTGCAATTTTTGTGCTGAGAAGATAAATTGCAACTATGTATGTATAGGTAGTGAATTTCAATATATAATTCATTATTGTAAATATTGGTATCAAAGCTTTTAGTCGACATCTACCTAGAATGTTAAAGCTTTTTTTTTTTTTTTTCAAATTGTTTGCTTCAATTTTTGTCAATTTTCTAGCGTCTTTTTTGGGCCATTTTTTTTCACATTAATAGGTAGGAAATTGAAAAAACATAATCAACTTGCATCCTCAGTTTTCTATTTCTTTTCCAAAGATTATCATAATAGTTTTGCATATTTAATGTAACAATAAACACTATGTAATGAATTCACTAAACAATTAAGGATATAATTCCTACAAATGAAGTCTCCGTGTTTCCATGCTTGTAAAACACCAAGTGTTGTGACATCTCGCTCATCTGTGTTAACTATCGAATACATTTTTGATAAATACTTAGTTAGATTGAGAGTGGTTAAATAAAAGAACATTTTTTATTGTTATTGTTTAAATCCAACACCCATAAACTTTTTAGGTTTCTTATTTGATGTCACAGGTTATGGCACTATAATAGCCTGTTAAGCCACTTGAGGCACAACTAAATCATATTCTCGATTCAATATTCATTTGATTTGAACATATACTACCAAAAGTGGTTGTAGCCACAAAACCACCGACAAATGGAGTTGTCTGACCTCCGAGAATTCCAATATGTGTGTTTCCCTCAACTATAGGAGTATTTTCTTTAGAAATATCCACAGTAGGTACATTATTATTGTTAGCCAATTGATAATACACTATAACAATATTGTCTTAACATTACTGTCAATCTAGTTAATATATGTGAATTGGAAGATGATAATCACTTACAAAATAAAAGAAATAATTTAATAACAATAACAATAATGAGTACAATATTATCAGAGATGACATAGGATTATGAAAACAACTGAATATTTTTAAGACAATAGTCTCTGCCTATGGTGTTAGATAGAATTATTGAACTTCATTTCCCAAGATACAACACCTTAATCTCCTAATAAGTGCAACATAATAACTAACATTCTTCATCGAACTTTTTGAATCGATAACACTTAAAGAACAAATCAATTTTGAGAGATTTTGTAAATTTGAGAGGAAAGAAAGTAAGTGGTTATATTTCCTTTAGAAAATGATTCATTACTTTGTAAACAAAGTCACTTCTATTTATAGGTGTTAATTTATCAATGTGTAGATGATTCATTACATTCATGCTATTAATATATACATGTATTATCACATTCATGCATCTCTTAGTAAATGCATGTTCATTATCATCTTATTTATGAATATTCATTCATTCAAGAACGTGGCTATCCCCATGCATAAAGTTTATCAATTTACACCTTTGACTATTCACATACAAGCTTAAAGAGCATGTATTTCTCAATACATGTATAAGGTATGTTGAGCCAATTAATTCAATGAATCTTAATTCATTTACAACACGTCTCTAGCCAAGCTTTGAAGTAATTTCCTCTGAAAAGCTTGAAGAAGCTAGTTCCTTGCTTCTATTTGTGAACCTTTTGTAATCCATGACCCAGCCAAGAAATACAATCCAAATCAATTTTCAGTGGAAACCTTTTCAGCCTACTTCTCTGCATAATTTCTACCACTTCTAAATAGAGTTCTTTGTTTGGTGGGTTCCTTTTGTCTGTAATTTTTCTAAAGCTCCAGATTCTGCTCAAATGGATTGGTTCTCTTTCACAAAATCTATTTTCTAAATAGAGAAACTCTGGTTTATGTCCTTCTCATTGATGCAAGTGTTCCACCTCAGAAGATTTACCTGGACTCTGCTAATTGGCTTGGACATAACATTGCAAGCTGCTCTGAAATCTTAAGCACAATAACTCTGCCAATCTCATATGTGGTTTGTTGACACAAGCTCAAATCCGAACTTTCACATCTTCTCTGTTGCATTTCTGCTATGTTCAGACACAAATGACTTTTGCTTTCATAAAATATGACAAGTTGAAGGTTGGCCACTGGAAGAAAGCCTAATGAGAACATCAGGAGTTCCCTGGAGTTGATAAGAGAAAACTTCCCAACAACATCCTCCTTGGATCATGACCAGTGGTATCACTGGCTTGGGCAGAGAGCTTCTCTTGCATATGTCAGGAATCTGGAGGGGCAGAGTCAAACCTCGTGTACTTTCAATTACTGGTACTAAAAAATGCTATGGTTTTGATCTAAATTGCCTATGCATTTATCTTATGCCCGGCTTTTATGTCGAAACTTAATATTGAGCCCGTTTGAATCTTACCTAGATGTGAACTATGATGTAATGTTCCCAGTATAAATATATGGATGAATCATATTTTATGCTCTACTTCATTATTGGCCTATCTTTAATCTACTTAAATTGTGGCTGGCGTTTATACGGCTGCTTCTAGTTGAACAGGATCTAGACTTGGAAGGTTAATTCGTCTCCATCTGAACTAAATCTTACTATATTTCTCTACTTCATTTTGTCAAATTAGATTAAGGCCAGGCAAAGTTTTGACCTCTTTGTTAATTTTGTGATTAAAAGTTGGCATATAGTTGGCGTCCTGACTGCTGATATGATGATTAGTTGACATTCAAATCAGATGTCAATTGTCTAACCTGCTTTCCGGTGGGTTATCAGGTGGAAAGAATGCAGGAAAAAAGAGGCAAAGTTCTTATTTTAAGAGCTGATTCTGAAAAAAAGCATGATTTAAACAGTTGAATGAGTCACTCACACTTCACAAGCAGTACGCTTTCCCGCAACATATTTTGGGAGTAGGAAATGGATAGATGGCTCGAGGTTGGATGTCTTTGATCAGGTTCAACCCTTACTAACAAAACTAAAAGAGAGAGAACACATGAAAATAGTGGAAACAAGATTTCTGAAAGAGCTACAGAACTGAGCTTTGATCCAAACTGGAAAGAGTCCCTGGACTCAATAGAGGGAAAGTACACCAGCTATGAGAAGATGGTGACAGACTCAATCCAAGTGAACTGAATTCCATCCCACAATCCGGGAACTTTTGGGGTTTTGGATCTGATATTTCACACATCAGTTCTTTACAAAAAGCAGACAATGGTGTTCTTTCTGGCGAAGGAAGAAGTTGCACCGGTGCAGCTGCATAATTTTTTCTACTATGACAAGAGACTGGCGTGACATTCAGTGGAGGTGGAGCCACACTTTTAAGACGCTGCAACTGGCACTCGGACGCACCAGTCAGCTTCTGAACCAGATCCCGGAAGTTTACAGGATCAACCTTATACACTTTCTGTCCTGTTGGTGGCAGTGGTGCTATTGATTTCTTCCATGGCTTTAATGGAGCCTTACGCACCCCATGGAGCGATGATTGATACGACTTTGTTGCTTTAACGCCCTCTACTTTTTCTCTCGAGTCCTTCTGTAAGTACTCAGACGAAGAAGAATAGTTACAAGCGCCGTCCATGGTTACAGAGTTTTCGAGTGAATCACATTATTCCCGATAAGACTGCTTTATATAGAAAACAAATCAAAGAGTGATGGGCGTAGAAGAAGACAGCCGACGATCGCACGATGAGAGAAGTAACAGACATTGACAACTTGCATATTTTTTTTCGTGAATAGCCGCCATGGATGAGTGGACGGTGACATCTACAAAAGGAAAGTCAAGTGCTGAATATTTGACCATCTCCATTAATCATTTAAATATATCCTCCATAATTTTCCTTTGTTGTAAAGTCATTAATGTAACAGGGAACACACGGACACTAAACACCATTTAAAGTAAGTTTGTAGAGAGAAATCAAAGGCCCAGCTGCCCAAAGCAAAGCCCTCTATCAAACGGAGAAGACCAGCCGCCCTCTTAATCTAATGGTGACTATCTTTGAACTGGTCAAACTAATACGTCTGAACTGAGCAAATACGAGGGCAGCGGCAAACAATGTAACACGTGACGTCTCCAAACTCTCCTGGCCCAATCACATACAGACTTCAGCATGAATTATTTGACTAAGTCCTTTTTTATTTAATTATAAATATAGTATTTAAATTTCGACTTTTTTATTATTTTCTTTCTTCGAATTTTTTAATTATTATTTCCATTTCTTCTACTTAATTTATTCTCCGTACTACTACTAAAATAGTCGGTAAATTTTCTCTTGAAGTAGAATTTAATGAGTCATCTTTCATTTTGTCCACCAAGTTTAACATTTGTTTGACCCGCTATCCCAAAGGACCCAGACCCGAATGGATTCTAATTTCAAGAGCTGCACGTGTGTGCACGTTTGAAGTAACAAGCTTCTCGTGAAGCATTATAATAATTATACTTAATTGGTTCATTGTTCTAAATTATAAATAAGCCAAATGATTATCTCATAACGAATATTTTATAAAATAATAAATTCTCCCTCCTTCAAATTTAAAATAATCAGATTTTTATACCTTTATTAAAATTAATAATTAATTTTAATACTTAAAATATATTTATATTATTTAAACCAAATATATTAATAGGTGCGTATTTTTAGTGTAAGCACCATTTTTTGAAAATTTGCAAAGAGTAAATAAATATTTTTTTATTTTATTTTAGATATTATTATATTTATTTTATATTTTTTAAAAATATATATTATAAATTTAATAATTTGTGATATAACATTTACATCTTTAATTTATTTTTTATGGTGTAATTATTATTTTTAAAATTATTAAATAATATATTAAAAATTAATAACTTTAAAAATACCTATAAATGTTTTCCAAATCTTAGAAAACCACCCATATTTATGTGTAGAAATAAATTTTTTATTATTTTAATAGAAATTAATATAAATTAAAATAAAAAATATTTTATAAAATTTTATGAACAAAATGTAATTTAACTTGAGACTTTTTTTTTTCTTGGTAATTTAATAAAAAAATTAATTAAATTTATTAATAAATTTTATAAATAGATAAAAATGTTCAATCCTAACGTGGGGAAAACGTCACCGTTTTGTATTGAATGATTGCTTTTTTAATTAAAATTAAAGAAAATTTGTAAAAAGTAATGTATTTTATTTTTTAAAATGAAAAGGTGTTTAGATTGAAGCATGCAATAATCGTCCAATTATTTAGCAGGTATTTATTTCTTAAAATATGATAATAGTTGGGCTCACGTTTCAAAGATTGGAAAGTGACCTTTCAATGGGCTCCATTAAAAAACATAACTATGCCAACAAGGGCCTACCCTCCACTGCATGAATCGCCGTCGAAGTCAGAAATTAGACTCTTTTTTTTTTCATTTTTAAAAATTTTCATGGGTATCACACAGTTGTCAAAAGAAAAGCATCCAAAATAGCCTTATGGTAATAGGCAGCAGAGAAACAGGAGGTTTTGCTTTTTCTTGAAGCTTCACAATCAAATAATGCCACTGCCACTGCCACTGCCACTATCAATTTTCACGAGTCAAAGGTGAAAACTACACCATAACAGGCCGCACTCAGGGGAGGAGGAATCATTTTCCTCTTCTTTTTTTTTTTTTTTTCACTGCTTCTTTTACCCAATTCAACAAGCACGTTATAGCCCACAAGCCATTTCACATGAACGTCTTTGACATAAAGACCAAAAGTGAAAAATCGTTTCTTGATTGGAAAATGGTATTCAAAGATGCGGGCTCCCTTTAAAGGGCTAGCGAGGTTCCGAAGGAAGGTGGGTTTGTTTTGCTTTCTCCATGTTAAATTTGATAATTATTGAAAACGAAGAAATTGGACTAGGTTACGAAAGGTGCAGAAGAAGCCAAAGCCATGAATGTGTAGGGCAAATTTGAAGCCCCCACCAATATTCAAGGTTCTTGTTTCCTCTTGTGAAAGTGTACAAGACTATAATTCCTCCCTCGGCCATTGCATTTAATGTTGTGTTTATGTCAAGGGAAATATGCTACCATACAATCTTCAATATCCCACCCCATAAACCTATCCTTAATTTTTGAAATTTATCTTGGCCCCCTGACCCCCTGAGGAGCAAAGTAATATTTGGGTTTTGAGGGCATTGGTTTGGTTGCTCTGCAAATGCTGATGCTGCCAGAAATTGGAGTTTACTTTGTGATATAAATAGTAATAATAATTGAAGAAGAGGTTGAGTGAATCCCCTTCAATCTTGCTATTCTATATTTTTCATTTGAAACAGTGATTGAGAGTGAGGTAACCAGAGAGGTCTTGTCCTCAACTCATCCCTGCAAAGGGTTAAACAGAAGTACACTATGCCTCCAGGGGTCGACAGTCTTACCGTTTTAGAAATTGTTTAGCAAATCTTCCAAGCAAAGCCCAAAATATCATCACTTTTTCCTTCCCATGCGCCACGGCTACCACTTTGAAACAAGCACATCAAGACGTACAAGTAAAATGAAAAACCATTGCTTCATCAATTCAGAGACAAGATGGGATAATACCAAGGTACCTAATTTCATTCCTTGTACATTGAATTGAGAATTTGATACCAAAGGGCTCTCCACCCTCTACATTCGTGGTGTTCAAAAGCCAGTCAATTGTAGCGCCGCCCCCCACTAAGAGCTAGGGAGAAAAAATCAATTCCTCAGACTTACAATTGCAATCAGATTTATGACCCCATACAAAGTATTTGTATCCAAAAACAATACCCCCACCCCAACACAATCAACCAAAATCTAACAATTTACAGAACTTCTTGATGGGTTTACCTAAGAACAGAAATGATAAATTGATGCCAATCCACCGCAGGAGAGCACATGCTTCTGCGTGTTCTTTGAGTACATAACTGAAATTAAAGTGATTAAGAATATACAGGCGAGCAATCACTATTTACACTTCTTAGATGACGATCACAACGTCATCAAACCCATCAGAGCCTTGTTGCCTCCATTGACCTATCAAAACGATGGTGTATAAGACTACAAGCATAATATTATTCCACTCATTGTATAGTCTTTGTCAGCTTGCACTTGGAAATGAAAATGGTATCTGTATAGTTTAGACTACAGAGTTTCAGTAGCTCTGCAGACCTTTGCTTCAACACAGGATTGCAACCGCTTTGAATGACAAGAAGAAGCTTTGCAGCTAGACCCGCATCCAAGGCAATGGTTGAGCATTCTTCATGAGCAAGTTTGCATACAGACCATAAGATTGACAATGCATACTCAGTACAACTCTCAGAAACTCTCATCAACAGCCTCACCATATTTGGTATTGTGTTTGCACAATCCTTCAAAGCCAATCTTCCTTCTGGTATACATGAAAGTTCATCCAAAATACAAAGTGCTAACTCCAAACATTCAGGATCTAGAGACGGCAACAAATCAACTAATTGAGGAACGGCTGCAATGCTGACAATCAACTTCCTAACTTCTTTGTGCAAACATATTGACCTAAGTAGGCCAAGTCCAGGCAAAACTCCACTGCTATGCCTCTTGTTTTTTACCAGCCTCATCAGCCCCACCAAAAGACTATGGCTTGACACAACCTCCGGACGAAAATCCTTCACCTCCATCAATTTCCCAATCAAACGTGTACAGTTAATCTTAGTCTCTATGGACCCCTCATTCAACATATCAACCATCAACGAAAACTTGGCAGGCTGCATCAAGTTGGTTTTGGACTCAGAATCAAGAGTCAAATTCACAAGAATTCCAATCACCTCAGAGCCAACAACATGCGAGGTAAATGGGCCTAGCAAGGAGGAGATTACAACACCCCCACCTTCATCAACCACAGTTTTTCTAGCACTAGCATGAGCTGCCACAACTTGTTGCAGCTCCTTCAAGGCTTGAACTCTTGCTTGACCCTTGACTTTCTTCAAGGTCTCCACAAGCTCACTTGCTCTGCCCTGCACATCCTCGGATCTCTTTTTCATGAGCAAATACTTTTGAGAGAACCAAGTATGAATCAATTGGTAAAGGGTGTTATTAGGGGTAACCGAATCATCCCAGAGCTCTTGCATTGTAGTAGGGCAAGTATAACGCCCCAGACTGAACCATTTGAGAATGTTGCACCTCTCGTATGTTTGGCCGGTGGAAAGAGTGACAGGATCTCGCATTGGCTCAAGGGAGATAGGGCATATAAACACCGGAGGGACTTCAGCCAAATCAAGCTCTTCAATCATCTTCTTCAGATCTAATTTCTCAGCACCACCACCACCACCACCACCACCACCAATAACCGCACCATCAACTCCACCCAGAACCCCATCTTTTACAGCAGTGTCCAAATCTAGGACCTGCCCATCACCACTCACAACCTCATCCCTCTTTGTGGGCTGCTGAAACATAGGCATCTTTCACAACCCTCTAAGAGTTTAAAAAAAAAAAAAAAAACCTAACTTTCGAAGCAGGAGAAAAGAAAAGAAATTTAGCACTCCAAATGAGGCCAGTGATGGGAAGCCTCAAGACACATTACAAAGAACACGAACACTACTAATAGAACTGGTCTCTTTATTGAAGAAAAATCTAATGTTCATTTGCTTTTATTCAGTGGTCAAAAGACTCATTACCATAATAATAGCACGGATCAGAAACACGTAAACAGACTTCTTTCACTTCTTGATGAAGCTTCGCCAAGAAAACACAATAAAGATTGTAAAAGCAAACAGAAGAAATAGTGGAAATGAAACTTGACCGCTCAAAGGATGAACAGAAAACAAAGTGTAGTGGTAGTCCTACACCAAACTACAAAATGACTCAACGAATAATGCAATCTTTGAATTCTAATCTATTCTAAGAACAGGGCTCAAAATTTGAGAAAAAATATAAATAAAATATATATACATATATATATGTATATATATCATAAAAACACGAAATTATCATGAAAAGCCATGACCTGCTGCAAACAAAGCTTTCTATCTCTTACTGCTTTCTTCTTTTGGGGGCAGTTTGCACGAAAAAACCCTTCACGGAAAATAATAAAAGTAATAATTAAATTAAATGGATATTACTTTAAAAACAAATAAAATAAAAAGGACCCTTTGGTCTTTTCAGATAAAAGAAAGGTTGCCTGCACGTAATTTCACATCAAAACCAAACCCCCACGGGCACACAACAACAACTGGGTACGAGCCATCCACACGTATTACTCAAAAGCATACGTACAATCTCCTCCTCGATTTAACCATTCGAATATTTTCAGACTTTTCCTTTATTTTTTTTATTTTTAAAATTTTATTACATTACTAAAAAAATAAAAATTAATTCAAAGACCGAGGTGGACCCCCACTTTTATATTTAGTTTTTGTAATAAATTAAAATTTTAGTTAAAGTTGCCAGCCTAAGCATTTGACCGTGACAGTTTTATTTTTGCTTTGACTGTACGCCTCGGGCGTCTCTGCCTTGGCTTTTTCTCGTCTTCTTCTTTGACTGATCCTTTCTTTTTCTGCCTTGAACCAATCACCTCTCGACACGTTGCCATGGGAAACGTGTGTATCTGGCTACCTGTCTGTTTTTTATGGTTTTATTTATTTTTATAAAATCTCTTGGCGTTGGGAGTTGAGTTGGTGCTCAAAATTGGTCACTTACTGACACTGATTTAATCTACTTTTATTATGAAGCTTACAGACTGACTGGATCCCTAATATTATTTATTTTGATTTGATTAGGGTTCATATGCTTTTCCATTCATCTGTATAATTGAACACAGTGGCCCTTAAATCTAACACATCCACATGACCATATGCTTTACAAATGTAAAACGTGTCAATGACCCACTAAATCTGGTTCTGTGAATAGGCATTACAAGGAGTTTTGGACTGCTTCTATTAAGAAAATCCAGCAAATCTTCATCCACCTTGCCTGGTGTAGCAAGATGAATCAGTTTTAGGACACAATTATTAGAAAACAAATTAAGAAATATTACTTGTTGAATTATTAAAAAGAATCATTGACTGGTCAGACGAACAGGGGGACTATGTGCAGAAGATGGGGGAATATTCTCTCAACAACAGATAACGGCCCCTCATCACCCTTCATTTTATCTGGGCTTGGTCCATCATCACCTGCCAGTGTGAAATCCCGGTCCATGCATGTTCTTCAACTAAGTCTGAGCCCCATTATTGAGACAAGTTAGGCCTAACTACCTAATAATAACAGACAATGTCTGTATTGTTAACAAATAAAGAGCAAATTATACTAATGCAAGCAGAAATAGTTCATGAAGTTGTGAAAATCTTCCCTTCAATTTGTTCACTGATTCTTTTGGATTAATCTTTTTTTGCTTCTGTTATATGAGTAGATATCAGTTTTTTGTTTGTGGGTCAGGTGGGTAAGTGATAAAGCATCGGGAAAAAAAATAAAATGAGCAACGTAAGAACCAATGGCAGCAACGGACCGGGCGTATTCAGCAGATGCTTGAGGGCATCCGTGAGGATATTAATCAAGGCAAGGGGCCTGTACGTGGAGGGCATGACTGACTGTTCAGAAAAGATTGGCTTTGGGACGGCGATGGGGTGCCCAACGGCTCAAGTCAACATCGGTTTGCCTCGGAGTTACGCTGTTAACTCTTCGAAACCGTCAAGCAAAAATGAGGACTTGAGGGAGCTTATTAGAGCTGCTTCTACAAGGAGCGTTGGCGACAGAAATCTTCTTCAGAGACAAGTACAGGTCAGTAAAAAAGGATCAAACAAAAAGAAAATACCGAGGAGTTTTAGTGTTGATATTGGAAGAATTAATGAAGAACATACTTGTGATTTTGAAGACGGTGATGTCAAACTTAAGAAGAAAAGTGGTTTGTTTCAAAGAAGCAGGAGCTATGCTGTCCCGAACTAACGCTTTATATCAATACTGATCATTATTGTCCACTTCCCTTTGTTCTTTGTTTCTACATAGTTCTTCTTAGTTGAATTGAATATAGAGTTTGGCTTTGTGATTTGAGTATGAGGTTGGTTGTGATCATATTAAGAATCTTTTCAATGAATAGATCATTGTAATTTGTATGTTCAGGCAGGACCCAAGTAGCTGTGTGAAGCCTACCAGAAACCTTAACATCTTGATCTTTTTGTCCAGATAGTATAATTTTAGTGTAAAATTATCCATGATTCCCGTACATTATCTGTCGGAGAAGTTGTTAAAAGATCAGTGATTATAGCCGTCTTTTACCCTAATTCACCCTTTATTATCTTTTGATTTTATTTGACTTAGGGTTGGATTCAAGCTAAATCGAATACGAACATGTATATATTTGTATTTGAGTTAGTTTCATATAGTTCAGGTCGTATTTATGTTCGTATTCGTGAAATTCTTTTATAATAAAGTTTGGATTTATATTCGATTCGTATAACTTAGTTAGTGTTTGTCTCGTATTTATATTCGGTTCGTATAATTTATATTTATATTTTATTAAAAATTATAATTAATACAAATAATTAAAAAAATATAATTAAAAAAATTTTATCATTTAAGCTTGGGTTCTTGTTTGTATTCGATTAGTACAGTTCGTTTTCAGACTTGTGTTTATTGATTTTTAAACTACAGTTCAGGTTCGTGTTTGTATTTGGATTCAAACAGTTCATTTCAGATTTATTCGAATTGAATTTAAAAACAAACTTAAATATATTTGATTCGAATCTAACCCTAATTTTACTAATATCTTCTTTTTGAACCTTTTTGCATCACACTTTTATATGGATAAAATTCTGGTATTAAAATTTCGACGAAAACATAGTCAGCATGTAAAAGATTATTTTATATTAATTTGATTATTAATAATAAATTTATACAATCTTTATATTTTCAATTTTTATAAGATCAATCCTAATTATAATTATTAATCATCAAACTGCTACATATTAATGATACGAGAGTTTGATAGAAATAACATTTAACAATTGATCACGTTATTGTCTATCATTTGTCTTTATGATTTCTTCTTAATTTTAATATTTCATTAAAAACAAAAGAAATTTCACGGCTTCTGATATAACTAGTGAAAATGTAATTGGATTACAGGTAAGTACTTAAGGGACAAAAGTTATTTATTAATCTTTGTATGCAAAATTTTTCTTATTATTCGTGTATTTTTAATTTTTTATTGTCTTTTTCAAATAAAAAAAAATTTCTGTGAATAATTATTTGGCATAATCTGGCTGGCTGTATTTGATTCAAACATGTGCATTATATTTATATATATAGGTATTGTGTATCATTATGTATATTATATATATATATGTGTGTGTGTGTGTGTAATATATGTTTTGTATATTATGTGTTTTATACGTGTTAAAATATATGCACTGTATATATAATAACATGCATTGTATATATCATGTTTTTTTTTTTTTTTATGTATGTAATGTATATATTATATGCAAATTTCACGTGTGATACAATGTCTTTGGTGTGTATATATATATAAGATATGTGGTTTATAATTATTAACTATGAATTTTTTTATTTATTTGTTTGATATATATATATATATATATATATATATATATATATATATATTATATGTCATATGTTTTATGCACGTGTGTATATATGTCTGCATGTCAAATGGTATATTTATATACATGTATATTTGTATGAGTTTTATGTGCTGTGCAACTTCTGTCTTGATCAAAACAACAAATAAAAAGAAGAAAGATGGTGATGACGAAACGAAAGCAAATTGAAGTAGCCCAGGGATTCGCAGACGGACCAAAGATAAAAGAAAATTTTTGTTGGGTTCATAATTATTTATTTTTATCTATTCTAACCAAACTTTGTTTTGTAGGTTTACCTTTAATTTTTAAATAGAATTGTTTAGGATTAGAATCAATGTATAGATGTGTATAAAAAAGGGTTGTAATTTTAATTTTTTTTTGTATTTTATTTTTCTATGGATGATTATAATTAATAATAATATTGCATCGCGTGATAAAATGGAACCTTATTAAACTTGATAATGCGCTTAACAAATAAACCACAAAAGTGGAGGCCGGCCTTTGGACTGGGCGGCATGGGTGTCTAACACCTTCCCATCACCGTATCTGACTCTCCAAACCCAACCATTGGACCGATGAAGAAGGTTGGGTCCTCTACAAGGGATCCAGAAATTGCCCGTCTTCACCGACGTATACTTTCTCGAGATAACCCTGGGGTGACGACTCCATAGATTCCATAATAGGCCACAAACCTGTTATGCAGTCCTCTTGACCACGTTTAGGGTGGTTAAACAAGAGTTGCAAGTCTATCCTGACATGACGTGACAAAAACCGGTGCCACAGCTTGGGTAGTTTATTAACTCACATAGCCAAATCTATATCTATAATTCCGAATGTAAGATTAATATCTTATCTTAAACTCTTACAGTTGAAACTACCTAGGACTTTTATTGTGAGATTGTTATTATTCATGGCAACTGATACTACTAAGCATAAAATGCAACAAAACAATATTATTCACAATAATTAATCAAAATAACTTCAAAACTTTATAAGTTATATCCCACAAGGCTTTTAGGGTTCTTAAGCGCTTAAGGTTATAGATATACATGACAAATAACAATGGAAGATCTATCTTCTTTGGGTAAACAAACCCTTTATGTTATTGTTCTCATTCTCACCAATGCAAAAAATATATATCAATTAAAAAATCAACCTCTCTAGGTGAATTGAAAATTTTTACAGTTAGTGTAATTTCATAATCAATTTATATAACCATCAATTTTTTAACACAAATAATAATCACTTTGAACAAATAATTATGTACACCAAAATTAAACAATATCTCTTCCACTAAATATAAAAATTTTGAAGTTCAAATAAATACACCACTTTGGCAACTAAACCAATTTGACAACTTACAACATTTTTTTATTTGAGGCTAAATAACATTTCCAAAATAATGCAACAAATTAATGTTATAGACAATAAATCATCAAAATTGTTTCAAACCTCAAAAGCTATCCATCACCATTAATCCCTCTTTGGACTTAGAAAATAAGCATAAGGTTATTAAAATAGCCATAATATTGAAAACATATGGTATTCGAAAGAAATATCCCTTTTGGGCATATAAACTTTATAAACCAATCTTCATCATACACTTGTTAGGAAAATATATGTCAATTGAATAAATATAACCACGTTTATGTGAATTGAATTTTATACAACTAGTGTATTCTTAAAAAATGAATCTTATGCAACCATTAATTTTAATATAAATAATAATCACAAGAAATCATGTGCATCAAAACTAAAAAAATGCATCATTACAAAAGGGAAAATGTTTATAAGCTTCAATACATGTGTTGCTCTAATGATTAAATATTTTGTCAGCTCACAAAATTCTTCAAGTGATACTAAATAATATTGTCTTAATCAAAATTTCACACGATCTGATATTTTATTATTTCTACTAATCTTTATCCGAAAATTGTTGCATTTAACCTAGTGAACAATAATCTTTATTTGATGTGCAAACTTAACAATACACAACGAAAGCTAATAGCATAAATGTGTCATAATATGAGAAGAGTACAATGTGTCATAAGATTAAATATAAAATGAAATGTGTCTCTAGAACAAGTACTATAGGTGCCTCACATGCCTTTATATGTCACTAAAAGCCCTTTACACAACACCCTTTGTTGTCATTTGCCTTTCATGTGCTCTCATGCGTCATAACTTGCTTTACATGCTCGTATGTGCCATTACTTGTTTTTCATGCACTCTTACATGCCATCATAAGCCTTTCACGTGCCACCAGTTTCCCTTCATGCATTTTCACATGCTACCATGCACTCTCTCACATGCCTCCCACATGTCTCATGTGTGCATGAATGTCACATGCTTTAATCAAGTCAATTGGAGTTCAAATTGATTTGACTTGAATGACTTTATGGATTGATATGATGAACAAGATTTAATCTTTGATTGAGTTGAAGTTTGGGGCTAATTTGGTCTTACTGGGTTAAGTTTCTTGGTAAGGATTACTCAGTTTTAACCAATTATCGACACCAATCATGACTCTAATGACATCAATTTCATGTCTTTATTCATCTAGTTGGTTTTGAACAAGAGGGGAATGAAGGGGCATGAGCACAAGACTCATCATGACAATGGCTTAGTTGATGTCGCCACTTGAATTTACTACAATATCATGGCAGAATTGTGAAAACACATTAATCACTAATAACCCTTTTTTCTCCTTACTTTGATTCATTTATGATGGTTAAAGTTTTCGACTATGGCAATTCAAGGCTTAATTGAGTTGGAAAATGATGCTAATTATGGAATCCATCTTGTGTAAGACTAAAATTTAACCTCAAAACATTAAAGTTAGGAATTGTTGAACCCTAATTGCAAGGTTTAAGCTAAAATCAAAATTAAACCAAACCCTAATTTCATATTTTCACACCCTAATTCAAGATTATCAAACCCTGATTTCAGTTCTAAGATTTCATAATCTATAACTTAATAGATGTCTTAGCTCTTACACCCTATGTAAGATAAATTTACATGTGAACAAAATAAACTCGATACAATCCACATGATCATCGCAATAATTATAAAATTTTGAATTGTAATCAAGATTTATAGAAATGTTTGATTTGTCATGCTTCATGAATCCGTGGATCAAGTTTTTGAAATTCATTTGAGTGCATTTACCTATTTTTCATTTTATTAAACATTTATGAATAATGGCTTTTAATAGATAAAATTGTTCTATTACGCTTTAAATAAAAATCTGACTAATATGTAAAAAATTATTAAATTTTATTGTCAATGATTTAATAACTCTAAAAATTGATCTGTAAAGTGTATTGAATTATCATTCCTAATCACATTAAGTCTATCTGAAATCTTACTAAACTATTATCGATCGAATTTGGCAAATTTTGCTTTTAGATTATATTTTGTTTAGCTGTGGAAAATAAAAAATGTGTGTGTATACAAATGGATTAAATAATCTTATTTATTAGGCCAAAGGACTTATTCCCACCCATAGTTTGAGGCGGGGATAAAATCTCACCCTCTAAATTTCAAAAACCTAGTCTCTCATCTTTGAAACTATTTTTTATAGTTTTTATAATAAAATTACTATAATACCTTTTTAAAAAATAAAAATTTATAATAAAATTATAAAATAATTTTTAAATATAAATAATTTCAAAAAATATTTAAAAAATAAAGCGGTCACCGTCGCTGGTTTCGGCGGCGGTGGCCCCTACTAACGGAGTTAAGTGGCCATTTCCGATTACTTTGTTCTAAGGGAGGCCAGATCTAGCCGTCTCCAGATTTGGCAGAGACGACCAGATCTGACCGCCTCCTCTATAAACAAAAGTCGAAAACGACCAGTGAGACCAAGACCGGCCATTTTCAGCCGTTTTCGCCCTTTGTTTCTAGTGGAAGTGACCAGAGAGACGGTCAGATCTGACTGTCTCCATCTAATGGGGAGGCCAGGGTGGTTGAAAATGATTATTTAGATTCAATGAAATCATAGTCTATTGTTTGGAGCCATTAACTTCCAACTTTTTTCCCATTATGGCGCTCAATAGACATTAGATATCACATCGAACTACTTTTCCAAATAAGTTTAAGAGCCTCACGGTTATTGTGTATGAGTGTACATCTTCATCTGATAAAGAATACGGGTTTGTGGAATTTTGCACCAACATTATTGTCTAATTTTTGTCACTGAGTTACATGTTGTCATTTGATGAGATCCAATGAGAGTACATTGTTTATCCATCAAACACACACAGGCGGATCAGTTGAACGAACAAGGAGAGAAGAGAAGAGAAAGTAAGTCCTTTATTAGTACAATGCTATGTTACATGGATAATTTGTTACAGAATCTTGAGGAAATCCAAGGGAGGATGCCCTGGCGCTTTGGCTCACACGAGACCCTGATTGCTCTGCCTTCCCCGGACTAGCTTCTGAGATAGGTCTTTAATTTGTTTCTTTTTATTATTTTTGTTATTGCTGTTAACAGGCACCTAAATTTGTTGTTGCTTTTATTCAATTTTTTGAAGCACTTGATAAGACGCAAGAGCAATTTTCACAGGCACTTGGAAGTGATGCGCCGCCGCGAGGAGAAACGACGGCAATTCCACGAAGCCGTTCTCAACACACTTTATCCTCCACAATCGCCACCCCGAGTAATTTTTTGCCCCAATTTTTTTTTTTTTCTGTTTTTCTAAATAACAAACTATTTTAAATTATGAATTATATCACATAATACAGGCAGAGGATGAAGAGAAAACACATGGTCATGCGGTAGAAGACTTCGACTTGGAACTGAAAGATCTAGGTTTGGTTCTTGAAATATCCATAAATTCTAAAAATCTCTAAATTTTATACTTCTAAATCGTATGTAGATATTAATCGTTGGGTTTGACGATGATAAATTTTAAAATAAATGCAGATGGGAGTGGTAGCTCAAGTGATGGCGATGATGACGGTGAGGTTGGTAAATGTCAGCCTCGAAAGCTAACCCGGGCTCAGCGCAAGAGACATCGTAAGAGGAAACTCAAGGAAGATGCTGCTCGTAGAAGCAAAATTATTGGGCCTTTGTTGCCACCCACGATGAACGAGGATGAAGAGGGTAACGACCGTGGAGACGAAATTCAACGTGAAGGTGTTCGACAAAATGCGGACGAGGAATGTGATGTTACACATGGCAAGCCTCGTAAGATTGCTATAATTAAGTGAAGCGACATGGTTATTATTGCGCAGGAAGTTGTGACTCATTTGACAATTGTTTGTCCAGGTGGGGCGGTTGGTTGCAGCAATCAGAACAAGATAAAGAATCGGAGGTTGGCGAAGAAGGTGGCCAAGGAACGGTTGAAGTTCTCAGGCGATGAAAACCTCGTTGCAGGTCAAATCTTTGAGTGCTCCAGTAACAGAGGCATTTCTGATCACAAAATGAGGACTTCAAATATCGAAAATGCTGAGCAAGCCCAGGCGAGTCATCCTAAAAGAAGTAAAGATTGACGTTAGCAGGGTTGGAGGCTGATCAGACACCATTTGATTATTTGCCCCTGGTGTGCCAGGAAAGGGTAAGGTTGTATCTGGGTGGAGACAATATTTTTTAAATTTATTAAAGATAAATAAATAAAAATTTTTATTTAAAAATTATCATGATGTCAATAATTTATATTAAAATATTTATATTTTTTATTTGTTATGTTCTTTAAAATATAATTATTATTTTTAAAAGTATTAAAAATATATTAAAATTTTAACAATTTTAAAATATTTCAAGTTTTTTTGAATTTCAAAAATTATTTTAAAATTTAAAAAACCTTTAAAATTTTTAAAAATAACTGTTTAGCTCAACCATATATCATTTTATAAAAATATTATATAAAAAATATATTTAAGATAGAAAAATTATTTTTTAATTTTTAAAGATAAATAGATAAGTCTAATATTTTATTTTAAGAATTGTTATATTTATTTATATATTTTAAAAAATATATTATAATGTGAATAATAGATTTATATTTTTTAATTTATTATGTGATTTAAGATGTAATTGTTATTTTTAAAACTATTAAATGCATATCAAAATTTTTGAAATTTTAAAAATATTTTAATTTTTTAAATTATAAAAATCCTCTAAAATTTTAAAAATTATACTTTTAATTTAAAAATATAATTTTATATTTTTGACACTATTATTCATTTTTAATTAATATAAATTAGATTAAAAATATTTAATAAAATCTTGAAAACAAAATGGTATTTAATTTGAAGAAATTTTTATTTTTAATAATTTTATCAAAAAGTTTAATAAAATTTATTAATAAATTATAAATGAATATTTAAATAATAAAATTTTGTTATTTTAATAAATTTGAGATGGAAATAAGTCTTTTAACCATATTAATATATAAATAAATTAATAATGACAATAATGAGCATTTTAAATTAGAAAACATAGAAGAATTAGCAATTGACAAAGAATTGGGTTTGCCTCCGGTAAAATCGAATCGAGTTTAAATTTAATTCGATTTGAATTTACTCTTATCTAAAGCTGTGGAGGGTAAATAACAAAAAACCTACAAAATTTTCCAAATATTTCACGGAACTATGGGATAATGTAATTTCTATTTATTGTCCCCTCAGTCTCTTCATTTGCGTCTACAAGACAGAACGAGAAACCCTAAACCCTAACCACATTGTCTCTCTGTGTTCGCGACCCACGATGGCTGAACTGAAGCTTTCAGAATCACGAGATTTAACTCGAATCGAGCGCATAGGCGCGCACTCTCACATCCGGGGTCTGGGTCTTGACAACACCTTGGAACCGAGGGACGTATCGGAAGGCATGGTGGGCCAAGTTTCGGCCCGCAAAGCTGCTGGTATTATCCTTCAGATGATTAAAGATGGAAAAATCGCTGGTCGGGCTATCCTCATAGCGGGGCAACCCGGAACCGGTAAAACCGCCATAGCAATGGGCATGGCGAAATCCCTCGGACTCGAAACCCCTTTCGCCATGATTACGGGCTCGGAAATTTTCTCCCTCGAAATGTCCAAAACGGAGGCTTTAATGCAAGCCTTTCGAAAGGCCATTGGAGTCAGAATCAAAGAAGAGACTGAAATTATTGAAGGTGAAGTTGTTGAGGTCCAAATTGACCGACCTGCCACTGCAGGAGTTGCAGCGAAGACGGGGAAGTTGACCCTCAAAACGACGGAGATGGAGACCGTTTATGATTTGGGTCAAAAGATGATTGAGGCATTAGGGAAGGAGAAGGTACAGAGTGGGGACGTGATTGCAATTGATAAAGTTTCTGGGAAGATTACCAAGCTTGGGAGATCATTTGCGAGGTCCAGAGATTATGATGCCATGGGACCTCACACTAAGTTTGTTCAGTGTCCTGATGGGGAGCTGCAGAAGAGGAAAGAGGTTGTGCATTGTGTTACGCTTCATGAGATTGATGTAATCAACAGCAGGTATTTGTTTGTTTTAGTTGCTGCTTATGCTTGAAAGCTGAGATTTATTTGAGTGGTTTGGTTATAGCTGATACTGTAAATATAAGGTACAGATAGTTTTGCAAATGTTTTTTTAAGTCTAGGTTTCTGTAGATTCACAATCAGAGACTGGAAATTGTGAACAATCTAAAAATCAAGTTAGACATATGTTTTAAGGATTAATAAACAAAATAAAAGGGTCAGGGGAAGGACCATCTTTAAAGAGATTCTGATATTGGGATTGAAATTGAAGGGTAAGAGATTGGTGATTTGGGTTGGCTAAAGTGTAGTAAGATGGGTAATTGGAGGTGAGAACAATAGGGATACCAAGTTCTCTTAGTGTGTTGAGAAGATAATTGAATGCTTTTCAATGCAAGAGAGAGTGGAGAAAGCGAAAAAGCAAAGTTGGGTGATGATTTAGAATTTAATATATTTAAGGTAGTGGGGGTATGAAGAAATTTGAAGAAAAATTTTTTTTTCATTGTATGCGTTGATAAAGAAATATACACCATTATTCCCAATCAAATTGGGAAACAAATCATAATCTGGTAAACAGAAAGGAACAAAATTATAATACAAAAAAAAATATTTGATACATCAATTTTTCTGATGATCAATTTTGAAAGTTTTCCTTGGAGAGGATCATGGAATGAATCCTGGAACTCTTCGGGCTATGTGTTGAAATAAACATAATTGGAGGATGTTGGGAAGGATATATATTTCAAATGTTAATAACTAAAAACCTAGAAACCCATTCTAGTGCTCTGAATTTGAACTAGCAGCTGTCACTGCACCATGCAACTTTTAGTAGTTATAAAATTTGGTTCAAATTGGAGTACTGAAATATAGAAAGATGCATTTGTTGAAAGTGGAAATAGCTTGCTTGAGTGTGACAAACTAGATTTGGAGTTCCAGTGGATATAAGTCTAGCTGGTAAAATTATAAGCATATCATAAAGTTAAACCGTCAGTGCTGTGGATATCAGTTTAGAAAAACGGTATTAAGTGACTCCCAACCAGATTGAGTCATTAAAAGCCTGATATTGTCATCTGGCTTTGTAAATAACTGTGTGATAAATCAAACATGAAACTCAAACAGTGGCAGTGAGCTGAAAAATAATGTAATTTCTGGGAAAGCTTTAACATTCCTTGTGGACTAAACAAGATACATTGTATCTTACAGGTTAATCAACAATAATGGCAAAACATAGTAATGAAATGCCTTGAAAGAACTTAATATTCAAACATCAAGGAAAAGAAAAGCATTTGTATACCTGAGATAATGGAACTCTATGCACCTTTATTTTGTTTGCTTACAACTGTGTTTTTTTTTTAAGTAAGCTGCGCACAACCGTTTGTGGTAGCTTTCTTTTACTAAGATCAGTGATAAGGGGTTTTGAGTTGATAGTTGCAAGGGTACTCATCGACTTAAAATTTTTTTACACTTGTGAAAGCAACAGATTCACAGTTCCTTAATTGATGTGATAGCTGTTTCACAGTAAGGAATAGAAACATTGTTATTGTATCTTTTTCTTTTTTAAGATACTTCTTTAACTCTATAAACTGTAATGATAAATAGTTATGTTGTTCAAACATCTCTCTGGTTTGATGTTGTAGAGAAGAGGATATTGGTATAAAGTTATTATGACATCTAACTGCAGTTATTTTGTCAGCCAAATTTATAAGCTTCATGTGATTTAGACTTCCAGGCAGTATATTGATGAGAAAGACCTTGAACTTGTTAGATGCAGACTAGTTTCCATTTTTTTTTTCTCCATCTTCATTATCTCTTTTCTTTTTTTTGTCAGAACACAGGGATTTTTGGCTCTCTTCACCGGTGACACAGGTGAAATTCGTGCAGAAGTACGAGACCAAATTGATACAAAGGTAGCGGAGTGGAGGGAGGAAGGGAAGGCAGAGATTGTGCCAGGTGTCCTGTTCATTGATGAGGTGCACATGCTTGACGTTGAGTGTTTTTCCTTTCTGAACCGTGCTCTGGAGAATGAGATGGCTCCAATATTAGTTGTTGCTACCAACAGAGGGATCACTAGAATCAGAGGCACAAACTACAAAGCTGCACACGGAATTCCAATGGATCTCCTTGATCGACTACTCATCATCTCAACTAAACCTTACACAAGAGATGAAATTCGCAAAATTCTAGACATCAGGTGCCAGGAGGAAGATGTTGAAATGACTGAAGA
Organism: Anacardium occidentale; assembly: GCA_026122585.1. NCBI lineage: Eukaryota > Viridiplantae > Streptophyta > Magnoliopsida > Sapindales > Anacardiaceae > Anacardium > Anacardium occidentale. The sequence continues at coordinate 1,435,391 of JAJEJH010000024.1, forward strand.
TGCGAAGCAATTGCTGACCCGTGTTGGTGAAGGAACATCCTTGAGATATGCTATTCATCTGATCTCAGCTGCTGCTTTGGCATGTCAGAAACGGAAGGGAAAAGCTGTGGAGATCCAGGACATTGATCGTGTGTATCGCTTATTTTTGGATGTGCAGAGATCAACCCAGTATTTGATGGAATACCAGAGTCAGTACATCAATGAAGTGTCACTTGGAGATGGAGACGGCGATGATGATGATGTTGTCAATGCCATGGTTTCATAATAGTTCCTCTTTTACTTGAGAAATTTTGTGAGTATGCATCCTGCTTTATTATGATTTGCTCCAACCTTACAACTGGTTATATATGTGACCGAAGAATGATCAGTATATGTGTAGCTTTCCATGTCTAGGTGTGCAACTGTATTCTTCTGCAAATTATTGCTTGCTGTTTTATAATTACCTGACTGGGCTCGGAAGTCTGGAAAATTAGGATGGGGTTTGATGTTAAGTTTGCTGTTGGGTGTGAACATGCATGCATATAATTGGATGAGTATTAACCACGTTATTCTCTCTCTTTCTACATAATTTGCATCGATGGACAGCATACATACATGGTATCAGTATTGTTGTTTTACAAATTGTAGGCCCTAGGTTGAATTTGCAACGATGTACATCATCTCAACCTGTTTCACATGTTCAATTTGCATCATAGATTGCTCCTGAAAGCGAGAGAGATTTTTCTACTTTGATGCAAATACCAAAGGTTCTTAAAATGTGAAAATAATTTTAGAAGTTGACATGTTTTTATAATCTAACTCGCCCAAATTATCATGCCAGAGGAATATGTTCATAAGAACAACCTGAAACCCTGGCAGAGGATGACTGGCTACTCTCCTATACTTCTTTCAGCATTTAAATATTACGAACTTATTAACCCGAAATCCGGAAACAAAAAACAACTAAAAAGTTGCAGGAGAACCCCGTTATGCAGATGTCGATGAAGTGAAAGAGCTTCTGTAAATTCTACTAACTGTATGCAATCACTGACTTCTGGGTGTTCCAGTTGCACCACACAGGGAATGACTTGGAAGCTTGAATCATTGGTAGACCTGTTCAATAAAAGAACTATCTTCAGGTCTGTGTAATGTAGTTCAAAAGAGAATCTCTATATCTCCTGCTGGTTCCAAGTCAGTTTGTAAACAAATTGAATATGGGAAGAAAAGCAAATGGAGGAGCCAATTTTAACATGAAGAGAGGAAACTTGAGATAGGATTTCCTTTCATTTAAAAACAAAAATTTGATATTTCAAGTTCCTTTCGTGGGTGCTTAGTCAAATTTGGTCAAGTACCCTACCCAACATAATTATGAAATAATACATCCTTCAATCAAGGGAAGATATGTAAAGTAAAGTGGCGTAAAGAAAAGAAAAGAAGATAATCAAATTCATAAATTAACCAGAGATGCTGATGCGCTCAGAATCTTTAACATGTCAGGAATCTTATCAGTTTCAACTGAATAAATTAATAATAATTTAAAACAAATTTTACCTTGTGTTATCCCCAGGGACCCTCATCAGGATAATCAAACGGTACAGGAGACACCAAGGCCGAATCCCGTAGATTCGGGTGCAAGAAACCATATTTTCTTAGCACCTGATTATCCGCAAAATTTAACGCCTTCACCATCCCGCTCCAACACGTCTCTCCAGAATACATCTGATTGTGGTCCCCACTGCACGGTTGACATCCCGTAAAGTGCGTGATAAACGGCCGCCTCCAGCTCCATCTGCCGTTCCCGGCCTCCTTCAGATACTGTTCCCTCTCTGCACCGTAGAATTCGCTCACCTTCTCCGCGTGCCGCCTCCTTAGCGTCCGCGATCCGACCTCTATCTCCATATATTTCTCCGTAATGTTATCATACGTCGGCAGTATCTCTACCCAGTAACCTTCGAAATAAAATACTCCTTCTAAGTATATATTGTCATAATATTTTTCCTTCTCTTTGTAGAGTAAATAAATCAGAGCCGCCTGATCGTCTGATTCCGGGAACAGTTTGTCCTTGAACGTTGATCGTTGAATATCACCCCATTTCGAGTAATCCGGACTGATGGGACCCATTTTAGCCCATGTCTGTAGGAAATCCATAGACCATTGACAGTTCCTTATAAGAAAAACGCCCGCGTTTAAGCTGGTCCAACTTTTTTCCTCGTATATCATCCGAGGCCACCCGTGAACGACGACGTTGTGGTTCTTGTACCTGTGTAACGGAAGCTTGAACTCCATGTCGGTGAACAACGCGTCCGAGTCCACCCACCAGATCCACTCGGCCTCCGGGTGAGCCAGCATCGCCGCTTTGACCGCAGGTATCTTGGCCCAGTACGACTTCATCTTCGGGTGCAGTAACACATTGTTGTAAAAAATATCGTAGCCATGGATTCTACAATAATCAACCTTGTTTTTAAAGAACCTCAAAAGCAAATGGTCACCAATAGGATTCTTACACGGCGACGGCTGTGATCCTGTTACCATAACAATCCTCTCCGGCGCTCCGGCGGCGAATGACGGATGGGACTTGAGCCACTGATTTCTTTTCTCATCCCAGTCCTCGATTTTCTTCTCAACAGTGTAACCCAACTGTGGGTCGTCATAGAACGTTTCTTCCGGAGGGTCGTATCGTAAATTCGCACCTCCCATATCGCAGCCGCCTTGTTGTCGTTCATTTGCAGCCTTCAACTCGGAAAGGGTATCAAAACGCTGAATGGAGGAAGAAAAAGTAGAGAAACTCCAAACGAGTAAGAGAGCAACAAATGCTCCAGCAAGAAACAGACAGCCATCTGAAAAAGAGGATCTATGACGTGTACTTGTTTTCGCCATTGAAGAAGGAGAGTAATCTAGAGAAAACATTCTTCTATGCAGTAAAACTACATAAATCTGTGAATAGTTGAGTGGCTCACCCACTCAGTCAGTTGGCCGTGGTCTGTCGGCGTGACAACATCTGTGTGCCTATCTTGACCTGGGACTAAATATAGGGGGGATTTACGGGCAAGATCGCTGTGGCAAATGGGAAGAGAAGAAAGAATTAAAGAAGCGTCGGTTTGGTGGCGCCGTGGGTGCTAAAGTGCGCGGAATGTGATTAAAAGGTAAAGTATGGCGTGAATGCCGTTGGATATGAACTTACGTGTGGGTCATTCAGAATGACACGTGGAAGTTCCCAGTACGTCAGCTTGGACTACATTTTCTTCGTGCGCTTCTTTTACGGTTAATTGTCGGCCAAATCTAAATTTTTCTTTCTTTCAACTTTGAAAATTCTATTTTTTTCATCTTTTTATTAATTTTGTTAATAAATTTGTTTTTGGTAATTAATTTTGTTAATAAATTTTATGATATTTAAATGAAAAAGACCTTCTTTTGGAAAAACTCCTTATTGTTTGAATGGCTTCCGTGGATCGCTTTCTCCATCCTTGTCAATGGAATGGAAAGCCCTTATGGGTTGTGTCAAGATGGTTACGTTTTCCTTCACGAGCTTTGACGCCAAACATTCAATTCAGTTTTTTAATTCTCAAAGTTTTTTTGCCATGAACGAACAGTGGTGATAAAGAAGCCGACTATTATTTATGGATTGAATAACCCACAACTTTTGTTTTTTTTTCTGTTTTCTGAAATTTTCCCACGAACCAAACAAAAAATTTCTAGAGGTCTTCAAGCCAGAAAGTTTATCACATAATAAAATGATTCAAAAATCAATTACGATTTCTTTCAGGTGCAATTTTTAGTTGCAACTGCATTAAAAGAAAAAAAAATAAGAGAGAAAAAGAACTTACAAAGAAGAGAGCTGGAAACTGAGAAGAAGACAGTGGAAAGGAAAATCTTCTGCATGTGGGTGAGTGAGTTTGCGAAGAGAGGAAGCCTCAAATAAGAAAAAATATGTTTTCGTGTTTTTGTTTTTATTCGGACTCGATAATCCATTTTTCTTCCTACTTTTTTCATGCGTGATTAGAGGACAAAGGTAACGAGTATTGGGAGACCATGCCTCCCTCCCTCCCTCCCTCCCTCCCTCCCTCCCTAGTCAAGGAATTTTTTCAAAGCATTACATTTAGGTTTGTTAGTTTCTTTAAGGTAGAATTTCGACTTTGTTTTCTATTGCTATATCGACATTTGTCAAAGTAACAATAGGGTTTAAGCCTCTATAATCATCTAGGTGGTGACAAAGCTTGCCATTTCCTAACTTTAAGTTTGGTGCTCGTGGAATTACCTATGCTATGACTAACATTAGAGTTAGTCATAGCATTAATACTCAGGGAATTAAGTATATGTTATCCTTTAATTAAAATCTTATTTTGTGTTTGAGAGATATTATCCCTTAATTATTGTTTTATCATGGTTCTTTTATTAAATATTAATACTTGAGATATTGAGACAAATTGAACGTAAAAAAAGAGTTGGGTATAAAGTTTTCTTTTATTATAGTTTGGTCGATTATTTAAGAGTTTATGTCATCGATTGCAATTGATAACTTTGAAGAATGCTTTGGGAAGGTGAATGTAAAGATTAAAAAAGAATTGGGAAGCAAAGAGATACATCAAGTGAGATTGTTGGGTCCGAAAACCTTTATCGCCTGATTTAGGGTGAAAGGAGACTAATTTTGAAGGAGAAGAAATGTGTTGAAATCTATTTATGCATATCTTGGGCTCCCCTTCTCTCTTGTAACACTTGATAAAATAGTACAGTATTATTGATTATAAATTTGAAATTCAAATTTAAATATTAATATTACAAATGATTATATTAAAAATAAAATAAGATTAAGTATGTTAAAATAAAAAAAAAAATTATGATATAGGTGGAAAATGTGCCAATTTGACCGAATTAAAACATCGGGCTGTCACCTACCCAAAAAAAAAAAAAAAGAAAGCTTCACGGGTAAGGAACTAAATCGTAACAGTTTCTATCCAAAAAAAAGAACTGAGTATAAAAAAAAAAAAAAATAAAACCATAAAATAGATGAGATTTTACGAATTTGAAGGACAGCAAAAAAAATTAATAATAATTCCATTAAAATCCAATAACTACTTTTTATGGACGTGTCATAAAATAACGGTAATTCCATTAAAGTCCAATATCTACTGTCCGTGGATTTTGCTAATTCAACAAGTTAGTCATAAATGGCCGACTCCAATTCAGGCAAAATCCAAGCGGGTCAAATTCGTAATTTGGCTTGTCTTGGAACAACCTCCCGTGCTGTATCACTATCAATCATTCACCTTTGACGATTGCATAGTTTTACCGATAATGGAAAAGCCAAATTACTTATTCTCACCCGAAATTTTTTAAAAAAATCAAATTGTTATTTAAAAATTTTTAAAATATCAAATAATCGATCCAAATTATTTATTAAATTTAATAGTTAATTATTAAATTTAATTAATTAAAAGAGTATTTTTGTTTTATAAATAAAAAATTAATAAAATTAATTTTAAAAATTAAAAAAAATCACTATGATTAACAATAATCACATTTAACCAAATAGGTGATCAAAAACAACTATTTCACATATTTGGTGATCGAACTTGACAACATTCGCCTAGTTGCTTGTGTCATTAAAATAGTCAAATCTAACTATTAATCAAATTAGGTGATTATTTTTTATCACTAATTGGTTAATGATAATCACTATTGCTAGCGATGCTATTGGTATATATGATTTTTTTAAATTTTTATTTAATTTTTTAAATTTTTCATTAATTTTATAAAATTTTTATTAATTTTGTAATTTTTATTAATTATCAACTTATTATTATTATTATTTTTAGAATTATGTTAACATTATTTTATATTTCAAATTTTTATTAATGCTTTAAATTTTAATTTTTTAACTATTATATTAATACTAATTTATATTAAATTTTATTTTAATATTAATTTTATTTTAATTTTTTAATGACGAATATTTTGGTCGGTTGATTCAAAATATTAATAAATTTAAGAAAAAATTAATGAAGGGGTGACTATTTAATTTTTAAAAGTTTTTTATAACATTTTCATTTAAAAAAACCTTGGGTGGGAACAAGTTATTTGGCCTAGTAAAAAACTGTTACCCATTTTTGTGCAATTTAATTCTATAGAATAAATAAATTCTAATGAAAGCAGCCCTGTTTAATTTTGTGTATTTTGGTTTATTTTTTTTTTGGTAAATTGTATTTTGGTTTATTGATTTTGCGGAAAGAAACAAAACATTTTGAGTGGGATTCATTTAACAGGCAGGCAGGTTGGCAGGCAGGCAGGCAGGCCTACCTCCATGGAAATTAATTGCAGGTAGGATCGTTGTTGGCACCGTCAGACAGAGTGACGGCTCAGCGCCTCTGACTACATTTGGGCCCCCATCATGTGATCCTCTGACAATCTTGGCCCGGCCACCATATACATATAGACTGTCTTCCTTCCCAATCTACAATTATTAACATTAACTTGAGGTGGCTTTGGCCTTGAACTCTATTACCGTCTGTTAATTATGTATTAAATTTAATAATCACGTCAGGTTGAAAAAGATTGGCTCACGTCTTTGATTTATAAAATTTAAAAAGTGTAGTTTAAAAGGTTAATAATTCCTTTTAATTTACGACGGATTTAATTTTTAATAATTAATTAGTCCAATCATCTTAAGTTATTTAAAAAAAAAAAACTTAGATATAGTTTGAGTCTTAAATCTTTATATATAATTTTATATTTTTCAATTTTATCAACAAATTTTTTTATCTCGTTTTCCCTGTAAAAATAATTTATATCAAATTATGTAATTTATTTTTTTCTATTTTTTATTTTATTCTTAAATTTATTTAACCTAAATAATTTTTTCTCTATCTTGACACTTTCTTCGTACATGTTCCCTTGTTTTAATAGAACATAAATAGTATGTAAAATTAGTTAGGTTTTGTACAAATTTTTGCTGATTCTTGAATTGCATGTCAATTGTATCTAATTGGAAGGCCTTGTTTGTGTGACTGTGCAAATTGAATACTGATCGATATATATAACGAGGCTATCTCTGCTTTCATCCATTAAAACTAGGACTGGATTCAAACTGAATATATTCAAATTTATTTTTAAGTTCAACTCAAACGAGTTCGAAACGAACTGAACGAACCCAAATACGAATACGAATCTGAACTGTAATTTTAAAATTCAGTGAATATGAGTCCGAATACAAACTATGTAAACTGAATACGAATACGAACCCAAACTTAAAATAATAATTTTTTAATTAAATTTTATTAATTATTTGTATTAATTTTTAATAAATATAAAAACGAATTATACGAATCGAATATGAATACGAATACGAGCCAAATATGAACTTAGTTATACGAACCGAACACGAATATAAACTTTACTATAAAAATATTCGGTGCATACGAATACGACCCCGAACCTAAATAATACGAAACAAGCTTGAACACGAACGTGTTATTGTTTGTGTTTGATTCGGTTTGAATCCAACCCTAATCAAAACTCAAGACACACAATGGCAAAGTCCATCACTTTGGTGCCTCAACCCCATTGCTACTTGTTTTGTAATTGTTTAACCCTCACTTCTATTTTAGAAATTATAGCTATAAGAATTAATAAATTTTTTGTGTGACACATTTTGTGGTGAATTATTTGATGGTTCAATTCCCAATTCAAAATAGGGAGGCATGCATTCTAGTTGATTGTCTAGAACTTGCATATATTAATCTGTAGGTACTCCAGCTGGGTATTACTATTTACTACTGTTCTGTAATTAAATATAATATAAATAAGGGAAAAATATGGTCAATAATACCAAATCAGAATACCTAAGCTGATCTGAAATATTGCAGCGGAAAAACCTATGGTGTAAATGTATACATAAACGTATACATGCCCAAAAACTGTATTATATTAAAATATTCGAGCGGTAAAAACATATACATGTACATGCAAATAAAATTGAATAAGCATGCGAACCGAAACATGCTACAAAACTGAAGCATAATGATCCCAGACGGCAGCCAACTCCTCCCCTCAGCCCCCAAAAACTTATCTGCAAGAGAAAGGAAAGTAGGGAGTGAGTGATAAGTTCACCCAATAAGCGCTTCCTATCTCTGACCCTAAACCAATCTTTCTCGAAGGATTGTCACATCATTTCATCTTATATAACTATTTTTATTCAGACGATCACATCTTTACTGATCGAGTACTACCTCATGTCAGATCGTAAAATACGTATATGCGTATACGTAAACAACCTAGAATGAAGAGAAATCTGAACGGTCAAACTTGACTCATTAAACTTTCTTTCTGATATTTATTATCTCTTTTACTGTTTTTGATATTCTGCTGTTCGTGTCTTTTACACGTTGTTTTGTATTCAGTTCATTTATTGTTTCTTACTGTCTTATCATTCTTTGAATGATATGCAACTGTATATGTCATGTAAAGATGACATGCTATAAAACATATTGAAATCATAACTAGGTCTGGGCCTGTATACTGAAAATAGTTTTCTGAAAACTGTTCATTCAAAACTATGCTATTGGATCCTAGGATCTCATATTTGAAAATCTCATATAAAAGTTTTATCTAAAAGCTATACTGAAAACTGAGTACCTTGGGGTACATGCTATGCTGAAAACTGTGTACTCTAGGGTACATGCTATGCTGAAAACTGTGTTACGTAGACTGATGACTACAGGGATTCGACACTCTGACCATGTGAGTTTCCTCTATGTAAACACGCGTCATAAACTGTATGGGTCACGTGATGCCTCTGAATCACATGCTTAGGCCTTGGCCTGAATACTGAATTGATCTGAGCGTCTCGCGCTGTACTGCATCTGATCCTGGGATCAGGAAACCTATAATCTACTAACTGAGCACCCTGGTAAATGCCAATACATAGGGCTAGTAATGAGCATATAGCTCCTGATGCAATATGAATGTTGAAACTCGCAAGTGCCCCCTCGTATTCACCTCTGAAATCTATGTTTTTCAATTGAAAATATGAATTCAGATCCTTGAATCCATTTCTGAAAACACTGTATGGCATGTCATGTTATGTTGTATGTATGATGCATCATGTATTCTTATTTGAGCTCATTTTACTGTTTTCTATCACTTGGATAGGGTTTACTGTGTACATTTCTCATTTTAAGCTTATTTCTCATTTCTATTTGACGCACGGTCATGCATGAGCTTGCACGGGACCGTGAGCAAGTCGTGCATGTGGTCGTGAGCGGTTCTGTGATTTTCATGCATTTTTCTCATTTTCTCTTGGTGCACAAGTGTGCATCAACATGCACAGTCGTGACCCTGCAAATTAGGTCATGCACGGCTACGTGAACATGGCCGTGACCATGCAGAAAAGGCAGTTTGCACGGGCATGCGCTACGCATGCACGGGCGTGCGTCCTGCTTTGCACTTCCATGACCGCTTGGAATCAATTTGATTACCAGCCAAATCGCATACCAAATGCAAAATAAACATTTCCCACATGCAAAACAGTTCATATAAGCATATTTGCCTAAGCATATTTGCCCTTTCCATAACTTTAATTTGCACATTCAACATCCAATCCGTCACAAAAACATATAAATCATACATATTCTCACACATCACATATGTATAAACATAAAATCATCATCATAATCATTCTCATGACATCAAGCACACAAGAAACATTATACGCATGTTGGAATCAAACACATCTAAACTAAAATATGCATCAAGCATAACAAAGCACAAGGAAAAAAGGTAAGAAACGCCTACCTCGAGACATGCTTCTTCTCACTAGGAAATCTCTAGCTCAAGCTTTTGATTGGATGGTCTTGGATGCTGGTCTTCCCTCCTAGGGTTGATATCCTCTGAAATTGAAAGGCAAACTTTGGGTGAAAATGCTTTTGAAAATGGATAAACTCGACTTAAAACCAAAGCGGCTGAAACTTAACGCACGCACGGGCGTGCACTCCTCATGCACGGTCGTGCATGGCAGGAAAATTACAAAAATGTCATTTTCTCATGCTCGCATGCAAATCTACTCAAATGGATCCATGCACAAGCCACCAAACTTTATAAAAACATCTATTTCACCCCAAAACTTTCTCACAACCTTAGAATACTCAAAATTCTCAATCTAAAAGACTAAACTAACCCTGAGATGTTACATGATCAGTTTCAACTATAGATGTACAGGAAAATATTGATGTGTAAGGTAATGTATGTAATTGTTTCTAAGAGTGTAAGACAGATTATGATGTATATTTACTCTAGTAAGAAAATTAGACGAAGAAGTACGACTAGATTTAAGTCAATTTGGCTTGAGCTCATTTTTCAACTCAATTTGAATAAGCCCATAACTAAGTAACCAAGGCTCAAGCTCGAGCTACGAGTTTAAGACTTCAGCAAACTTAAGCTTAATATATATATATTTTTTTATGTTAAGCTTTTTAAAGAAATTGAATTGTGATTAGAAAGAAAGCAACATTATTCATAATGAGTATAGTGAGAGAGTTGAAAATTTAAAATTTAATAAAGACTTAAACTCTTATTTATAGTGAATAATGAAGTTTTTAGAGTGTATCTTTCTAATATGAAACTCTTACACTTCACATTCAATAAGTGTAAGAGTCCTATATTGGAATAATACATTTTAACAACTTTTTTCATGCACTAAAAAAAAAAGGTCTCAGGTTTCCAAAAAATTTCAAATTTTCAATTCCCTCACATAGTTGAGATTATTCTTAACAACTCAAATTACCTATTTTAAATAAATATATTTTTCTTCTTTCCCACCATACTTTATTCATTAAATTTATTTATTAAATTTTTGGGTTTAAGCTTGAACAGAGATTGTTCAAGCCCGAAGCTTAAAGCCTCATAGACCTAAAAATTTATTATGAAAATATGTGTATTTATTTAGTTTCCAAACTTGTAGGATTTAAAATGTAGAGGTAAAAATATTGATTTTTACTAATTTATTGAAGAGATGTCCAAAGATTATAGAAGGCATGCTAGAATTTGCTAAATAAGGTATAGTTGAGAAGAAAAATCATGTGATATCGTATGCCCTTATGTTTACTATTGTTATGACATTTTGCATTGTGAAAATGTCTTCGCTTATTTGGGTTCTAGTCTTTGCTTTGGAGAGCTGTTAACACTCATCGCTTAGTTACTAACAAATATGTTTTAAAGTTAGGTAATAGACCTAAAATAGGCCTAAAACCTAAAAAATTCGATAAATCAAGTTTGAACACAAAATCTAATGTTTGAATAGGTAAGCCCAAAGCCCGATCTTGAAATTTTTTTATGGGCTCAGGCTTGAATAAGTCATGCCCAGTTTACTAAGCTCAATTGACAACCCTACCTAGGGAGCAAATTATTAATTTTCCCAAGTCACATATTTCTACCCAGATTGCTAGAAAAAAAAACCTTGAACACAACAAAACTAATTTTGTTTTCTTGAATCCCAACAATATTCACTACTTTAATAACCAAAATAGTATTAAATTCCATCAAAATCAATCTTCGAACCCTAAAATCTTAACCCTTTTTTTTTTTTTCTCAAATTTCTAAAACCTTATAGATAAACATTTAACGGAGAGTTTATATTTAGTGTGAAAAGACATGAAAATGGCAAAGTACGACGGTAAAATTTTTTAAATAAATGGTAAATCTTTATTTTTGAACGTATGAACCTCAAACTATTCGGATTTTAGACGACAATTGTATCAAAGATCAAAAGATTGATTTTTGGTGTCATTATTTTTATAAAAATTTCCTAATTTTTGGTTATTTGAGTAATATTCCTAAATATTTTCCCTTTTTCTCATGTTACATCTTGTGTGTAGCCCTTTAGCTATGTCACATTCATGTTTGATTATGTTTGTCTTATTGCTAAAGACCAAAACCAACGAATCATCTCTAGTTTGAATGAGCCTTAAATTTTAAAATTTTAATTTATGTTGAAATGAACTCAAGATTGGACTTAGAATTTTGACTCATCCAACAAAGCTTTGCAAAGAGAAACTTCCTATCTCACTTCAAACTTTGTACGAAACAAAATCTCGTGAAAGGAAAAAGTTCACTCTAGACAAGCAACAAGGACCTTTCGGTCATCATCAATCCTTTGCTATTTTCCCACGATCCTTCCTTGTTTCTGTCTTTTAATGCTTGAATATTTCATGTTTACATCGAAAACACAACCAATTTGAATTATCAAGATACGTAAAAAACTTGAATTCTTATTGAATGACAAGTGAAAAATGGCAAAAACAAGAGTCTTTTCAATGGGTACAATCCACACTCAAACACACACCAGGAAAAAATCGTATCCTTACAAATAGCAACATTTGGAGAAAGAATAAAATGAAATAGTAAGTAGATTTTTATTTTCCCCATAGTTCTAGCACTTGTTTGTGAGCGAGGCTTGGATCGAATTTGCCTCATCTTCACCCCTTCTCTGGAAAAGCCACATCAAGCTTACCATTTGATGGTATGCAATGCTCCAGAATTTGTAGTTTAACGTGCAGCAACTGGGACATGTTCCTTTTTACAAGACTGTAACATCTTTTTACCATATCCTGTTATCATTGTGACTATGCCAGATCAGAACTTTTATATCTGGTAATTTTGGTGCAAACATTCAAGAATGATGTTACTTTTGATTGCACATATAGAAACTGGGTCATAGTAGATGACTTACTTTGTTCAATCTTTTGTGAAGGCACTCCAACTTGTTATCATCAGCAGGCTGATTGGTGACCCATAGCACCACCGCTGCAGCGATTGCGGACGGCGGATAATCGAATAAATCAGTCACTGTTTAAAAATAATAACAAAACTGTGTCAAGTCTGAATTCAATTTCATTGAGTTTGAGATTGAGAGAACTAAATCAATCACCTCTACTTGTACTGATAATAATGTCGGAGGCACCAGAGAATGCACAGCTGAGTCTATTGCAATGTTGGGGACTCAAAAAATATGAAACTTTAGAAATGAAATAGTGCAAAAAATCGAAAGGTGTTATGGTGCGCAATCGCCACTTGAGACTGCCCCCAACAAGAAGCTCCATCCGTTGAACCGTCTTGGGCTTGAACAAGAATCTGGGTTCTATCGTTTGCAAATCTAAGAGAAGTGGGACATTTGTTTCCTCCATTTTTGCAGCTAAAGATAAACATGCAACTGATAAAAGCCGCCAGTGCCATGCTCTCCCAGTCAAATTATGGGACAAGATGAAACGATTCAGGTAATTCACACAAAGATATGCAGTTTCAGGCTGAAATCGATAGTGAGAATGCACCTGCAATGCATTACAATTTACGAAAAAGACAAAGAATTCCGTTCAAGGAAGACAAGAATGAAACCAACTATCATGTACCTTCAACATCCATTTGACTGCTTCTTCACGAGCACGGACAGTCCCTGGAATTATACCATACTTAGCCGGTAATTCATGTCCTTGCGTTTGGTCAAGCTCAGAGTCGAAAAGACTGACCAAGTAACTCTCATCATCATCATCATCAACATAATGCGAAAAAGAACCACAAGACGCAGAGTCGTTGCAAATGTCAGCATCCAGGATATCCAAGTCGCCAGCTTCTTCCGTGCAGTACAAGAAGTTACAAGTTGGGGACACAGACATTGAAGATGATATGGTGAAACTGAATAACTTTTAACTATAAATCATCTTCAATTACTAGTCTATATTTCAGGAAAAAATTAGGAGATTTATGCAGTGGTTGCTGTGTAGTGTTATTAGCTATTTGTAATCAAAGTCATTAGAGACACACTTGGTTGAATTGGTGATGTGGCCGGATAAGTAGTCCCTACTAAACTTTTTTATGAAACTTCGGTGAACTAACTGAAGCCATTGGTGTGGGGACGTCCAACAATTCTGAGATGTGGGGATCATAATTCTCTAATAGCTTGTTCACGTTAATTTGTGTTTATGGAAAATGCTGATATCAAATATAATTTCCCAGCTTTGTTTCAGAAGTTGGATAGAACTAAATCCAAGTCAATATAATAATTAATTAATTGTCATCAAGAAGAATTTTTCCGTTAATACAGCAGAAGTGTTTTTCCTCTTAATACTGTTACTGATATTTCCTCGCAAGATCCACTGTGTAACACTTGGAGGTTCTTGGTTTCAATGGGATCAGGCTTTCAGTGGCGAGATTCATGAGAGAAGAAAAGCTGCAACTTTTTCAATAGAAATATTCACTTCAAATAGGATACACTGGAATTTCTAGGAAGGTCCGCATGATTTGTTTGAATCCCAATTAGATAAATTAGATAAATCCAAAGTTTTTATTTTGTTTTTCTTATGATCTCGTGAGTGTGCAACAGGGGCTGTACCAATCCTGTCCTCGCTTGGTTTTTTTTTTTTCTTTTTTAAAATGATGTTGACCTATTTACCTCTAGGTGAGCCATCATAGCAAGGTTCTTCACAAGTTACTGGACAATAATAGTCTCAATAGAATGCATACATGCAAGACTAAGCATTGGACACAAAAGAACAGAAGGATTTCGTCGGAAAGTTGTTGAAACATAGTCAAATAGAAGGCAAATTAGAAACCCTAGCAGAGCACACCAAAGAGGGAGAGACGAATTCATTTTGGAGAGAGAGTGGGTAGCACAGAAGAATAATAAAACTAGTAAAAGTAGGTCTATATACCACAATGTTTCTCTCAAATGTATACAATAAAAACTCTAGAAGGAGAACATAGAAAAGAGTAGAGAAAGAAAAGATTATAGCTCAATATATACTTCTAACGACGTCGCCAACGATAGTGGTCACAAAAAATTAAATTAGGTGATAAAAAATGTTAACTAATTCACAGGATGACTAAATCTAATAGCTTCATGAGCTAAATTGCTTTCACCATCGTATTTGATGGATGAAAATGATTAGTGTGTACAAGTTCAACAATTTTCGACCATTAAATATGGCAACAGTGGCTAGATCAGGTTGCTTTCACTAAATTAACCACCTCTTGCTTTGGTTATATTGTAAACTAAGTGACTATTTCTAATTATTTAGTTCAATTTTTGGTAACCATTATCGATGACATTGTCAATAATTGTGGCTATTGTTTTTAGCCTTTTTAAAATTTTTATAAATTTTATTATTGATAATTTTTTTTGTTATTTGTATATTTATTTTAATTTTTTATTATTTTAATAATATTTTATATTTTTATTATAATTTTTTTTTATTGAGAGTATTTATGGAGGTTTAGATTTTTAAAGTTGGTAGATATAAAATTGTCATTTAGAAAAATCATAGGGAGATTAAGTCTTTGGCCATTGAAGTTTATTCACTCAAGTCATAGACATGGTACCTCCTACATATTTTACCCATCCTCTTCCATCCATTATCCATGTTATTAGCACATTTATATTGAATGTCTCATGTATAATGACACTAGGGAAATAATGTTATCCGAAACATAATTAATGTTAATCTCGAACAACTTTTTATATAAAATTTGTTTGGAATTGATAATAATTATTGCGAAAGTTGTCTAAAAGGGATACTAATTATCATTTTCGGAGAAGTTTTAAGCAATTTGAAACTAATATTTTTGATCGAATCCAATGGAATCAACCAACGAGTCCTTCACTTACAATTATCAATTTTTTCATGTTCATACCCACACATATTTTATATTCAAAAAATGTAAAAATATTGCGAATAATTCAATAAGATTCAAGAAAAAAACACAGAATTGATTCATGATATTTGAGGATGGAGAAATTTTGTTAGGATTTGTATTGGATGCAGCCTAATAATTTATTGTGTGATGATGGATGGATGGAAGAGAATTTTTGGTCTTAAATTCAAAGGTATTTTTATGATAAATATGTGTTTTCTTATTAATTAAAAAAAAATTATAATTGTGTCCACGGCTCTATAAAGGGCACTGTAGCCACCCGAACACTACTTTCGGCTCAATTATTTAGCCGACTTCGGAAAATGGCATAAATACCCTTTCCTTGCCTTCGTTGTTAGGAATTCTCGCCTTTCTTCGTTCCATGGGTACTGCAGGATCTTTTCGGAGCTCCGATTTAATTAAATGGATTTTCGTCTTCGCATTCTCGATTTTTCACCCCATCGTCTCCGCCAATCAAAACTCTTTGGGTAATGTAACTCATTTCTTTTCTCTTTTAATTTTCCGCCCTTTTATGTGAACACATTGAGTTCTTGAAATCTAGGGTTTAGTTTAGTTATAATCATTAACATGTGTTCAAATCTTATGCATTCTTTGTTGGAATTTACATTTTTAATTATTTTTCTGAGGTTTGTGCAGTTCTTGGTCAATCTACTTCCCTGCGAGTATTCCCCAGCTTGGCTGTGGAGAACTCTCCAGGTTTAAAGCCGGGTACTAAAGTTGTTTGTGAAAGAGTAGATATCCGTGGATTGTCGAGGCTTCATAATTTGAAGAAGTTTGCTCACTCAGTGAAGGTGAAAGTTTTGCAAAATAGTACAAGCTTACGGCGGCCCAACATAGAGGTTTGCTTCCATAGGTGGGTCATTGTGTAAGATGGTTTTTATAGATGATTACTTTGAATAATTAGCCTAAGTGGTTTTGTCTTGGTTCTATTAACCAACCAATTATCAACTACGAACCAACTATTAACCAACAAATTATCAACTACGAACCAAGTAGTTATTTTCCGTTGTTGTAATTTAAGCCTTGCGAATTCCCAATTTTCATGATTGTTGAAGCGTATGATTACTATATTATCTTTTTGTTGCTCAGAACATTGCCTTTCCTATGCAGAAACGCATCCCTTGGGATTGGAATGTGCCCCCATGGGCGATGGGAGAAAGTTTCCAAGGGTTTATGGTCTAAATCCATGTCACCTTTTGATTATAAAATCTTAGATATAAGGATTGCCCGATCATCTTCAGAAACAGTTGAGGTGGCTATTGAAGAAGGTAAGATATTTCACGAATAATGTGGTGGATACTTCTCTTGTGTGGTATAATTCTTACACCGTTAACTTATGTATTCACTGTCTTCTCTTGTTTCAGAATTCTTTCTATATCGAATTATATTTTTGATTTCGGGCATCATTCTGTTGAGTATTGCTTCAACTCTGAGCAAGTCATTAGTATTTTACTATGGGAGTGCTATGGCTGTTGGGGTCATCCTTGTTATATTGGTAGTCCTTTTCCAGGTAATGCAGTTTTCAAGGTTCCATTATTTGATTTTTCTTACAGTTGGGAAGCTAGTCATGCTATTATAAATCTTGGGCATCATTGAGACATATTAATTGTTCAAGCAGCCTCTCTTTTTTTTTTCTTTTTTTTTTTAATTTAATTAATAGATTTTACTTAATAATTATAAGACATTATGGTGACGTGGACTTTTTGTTCATATTGGTTTTTCTTTTTGTGATGTCTGTTTATAGTATTCATTTTGTACTATCTTTGTATATGGTCATAGGATTATGATAACTGCTGGACTGAACTTTGGTGTTTGAAGAGTATTACTTTGCTGCCAGTTGAATTTCAATAATTTCACTTTCAAATTTGTATATGCTATGGTTTATTTCTGATTTTCAATTTACTATTTCTTATAAATTGCTTGTCTCAGTTTTACTACATGTCTGGTTATTAGCATAGGATGAGGCTCTTGATAGTGTATAGAACCTTCTAATGATGTTACAAATTTGGGTTGACTTGTATTTGCTTTCCTCATGGTATATTTTCCAGCAGTCTTCCTGCCCAAATTGTTTATATCAGTGCAGTTACTGCAATCAATGCTCACATTGAATAATCTTTCAGCCTTAACATTAATGTGGAAAATGAGTTCAGTTTGATTGGTGTCCTTTTATTCTGTCTAAATATTGTATTATTCTTGTTCAATGGGATGTTTGGTCTAACTGAAGTCATTGAGGATTATCCACAGGGAATGAAGCTTCTTCCAACTGGCCGAAAGAACTCACTTGCTATATTTATGTATTCATCCCTTGTGAGTATCAACCTTCACCTGTTCAATCTCTCTCTCTCTCTCTGATTAAAGAATGTATGCTAATCTTGTGATCAATATATTTTAGGTTGGCTTGGGATCTTTTCTTCTGCGGTACTTGCCAAGGTTGTTGCGATCATTACTTGCAGAGATTGGAATTGATGAAGACATTTACAATCCTGTATGTAAGTTATCTTTTATCTTATAATTATTGTAATTATTGCTGTGGTATGATTTACGATGAAGATTGTAGCTTCATGGTATTTCACCTAAGACATTTGTGACTGAAAACTGTTGTTACCATGAATAGAAATATCTTGTTTTAGTAGTATATGAATGATAAGTGGTCAATGGACCACTATTGTTCCAATTCAGGCTTTATGCTCTTAACCTAGCAGGCTTCTGTCAAAAGGTAGCACTTGGTGGACCTCATGAATCCATTTTATGTTAAATATCTCTATATTGATGTAATAACTTTTAAATGTAAAATATTTTTCAACTTCGATAATTTCTCCTCAACTGAAAAAAAAACCATCTTAATCAACTCTCACGAGTAAGGTGTACCGTATGTTTTAACTGAAACAGACAAATGTGTCTCATCTTCTTTTGCCTTGGTAAATCTTTTGGGTATAATTTTCTAAACATTTGGAATTATCTGAAGTTTACTTTCTTCTTCCTTCCTTTTAAAGAAGCTAACGAGGAGTTCACTCTTTAACCATGGGATGATTGATAGTGTAGTTATTATGAAATCCTCTTGTGCTGATCCTATCTCATTTATGGGGTTGTTTTTTTTCTTTTTTTTCTTTTGATGACCCGGGAACCCCTACTCATACTAATCGGTTAACCCTAACCGATCAAGTAGTTTAAATCTGGGGGTCTGTGACTACCTAGACCCGCAACCACAGACTTGGTAAATCAAGGATTATTGGTTTCACTGCAGTTTGAATCTTGACCACCACTTTGGATGACTAAGACCCTTACCACTAAGCCAAACCCTAGGGGTCATTATGGGGTTGTTTATTACTAGATACTTTTGTTGTTACTTGCTGATGATGATAGTGCTGATGTTTTCTTGTTTCTGTTTGTTTGTCAGAGCTTAAGTCCTATTCCTTGCTTTGCATTTTAACATTAGAACATGGCAGTTTTTATTGCATCATTTAAATTTGCTTATCACGCTATATTTCTACACATAAATGTTATACACATTGCTTGTGATTTGGTTAGTGACTTAATAGTTGTTGACTAATTTTATCATGTAGAGAAGCTAATTTCCTTTTAATTATATATTGCAGTTGGCAATCTTTCTTCTGGCCTTTGTTATTCTCGCTGGAGCGTGGTTGGGATTTTGGGTTGTCCACAAATTTGTCCTTGCCGAAGATGGATCAATTGATGTAAGCACAGCTAGTTTTGTTGGTTGGTCCATTCGCATTTTGGCTGTCATAATGATTCTTCAGGTCCTTCCCTCATCCCAATTCTCATGTGTCATTTGTTTATGGTTCATGCAATGAAATATGAATGAATTTGACGAAGTATTGCTGTTTTAGAGCTCTTTGGATCCCCTGTTGGCTGCTGAAGCATTAATATCTGGAATAATAGTTTCATCAGTTTTAAGGAAAGTCACAAGATTGAGATTCTTGCGTCGTGTGTTCAAGTAAGTACTACTCCTAATCTGGAGCTTAATTATTTTTTTTAGCACTTGGATCTACTTCCAGTCAAACAATAAGGTCTACAATGCTAGTATTGTATTTAGTTACATGTTTGACAATTGATGATGCACAAATTTCAGTCAGCTTTTTCATTAAAAGACTAATAAAACCAAATTTTGTATTCTGGTATTGCAGTGATAGTGTGATACATCACTAATTAGTTTGTTTGTTGAAGCAGTGAAATTTTGGAAAAACGTTTTCAATTTCTCAACAGTTTCGCTGTGCACTTCCCTCTGGTTTTCTCCATACATGTGAAGTATTTATTATAATGTCACTGCCTTTTATCACATTGATTAATGGTTTTTATGATATACTATTGCAGGAAGTTGTTCAAATCAGTCAAAAACTGCTGTAGGCCAACCGAGGTTATTGATTTTTCTCCTTTACGAGATTCTTATGAAGAATTTCCATATAAGAGGCCTCGGGCCAAAGGCTTCTCTTTGGCTCCATGTGATTCTCCTAAACAAGGTTTGCTGCAATTTTTGTATGATTTATTCCTAAAAGCTCAAAAAAAGTAAGGATTACTATCTGTTGACTACAATTTGTTGTTCCTCCATGCTAGCTGTCACTTCAGGAATAACCAGGATGTCACCTAGACAGCTGTCAGATTCAGAGATTTACCCTTCTGCCTTCCATACAACTCCGGAAAGCAGAAAATTCTCAAAAGAAGATTGGGAAAATTTCACTAAAGATTCAACGGATAAAGCTGTTAAAGGACTTGTTTCATCGCCCGACTTCATTAAATGGGTTGCTGCTAATGCAGAAAGAATTACTGTGACTCCTAGAAAAACCTCCACTAATTCTTCTGGTCAGCATCGTAAGTGGTTCCATTTATTTTAAGCATCGAGGGTTTTTCTTATAAATATAATAATGCTCTATGAAATTCAAAGGAAACCCATGACAAGCTGCTAAATAAGGGTTGGCACAATGTGAAAGTTTTGCAAGTGACAGGTTGTTTTGGCATATGAAAAGAACCAAGGCACTTTGACTCAAGCCGACAGACGTGAGGAAATGGATGTGATTTATGCATGCATGTAGGGAACTAACCATAGAGAGAATTTGTTCAGAATTTTTATAGTAGTTGAACTTTTAGTACTATCTGCTTGGTGGGTATTAGGAGAAGAAATTTGAGACATAGTAATTGACATTGTACTAGTCCCACTGTACACGATGTTGTAGTTGATTAATTTCAAAGCAAAATCATTGTAGATGACATATTTATCCTCGCATAGATGCATATAAATGACCTTGAACTTTTTATTTTCTAGGAAACTAGTTTCAATATTACTTTTTTTCAAGTGCAAGTGCATTAGCCCTTTCTTTCTGATATAATTTACTGTTTGTCTTTTGATGAAGCTAATTGCTTTGGAAAATGTCTATCGTTTTGAATGATTTAGTAACAACATTCCCGCATTGTTTTGTCTATGGTCCAAGGTTTTTTTGCTTTATAGCCTATACAGAAATTTATGATTCGCTGGATGTGGATTTAGGGATCAGAAAACCCTACATGATTTGTACAGTAAACAGTGATAGCGTCTTCAATAATTAATGGTGTGGGTGATTTCGGTGCTAAAGTCTATTGAGTGCTGCATGGTGTAGTGTGCCTATTGTTAATTATTAAGTATTTGTGAAACAAAGTGGTGCTCTTTTATTTCGAAAAGATTGAGGCAACGAGTGCAAGAAGAAGGAAATAATCCCCCGTGTATGAAAGCTTTCAAGCTTTTGACGTTTTTGGTCTACCTGTGTTACAGGATTCCAGTTCTCAGAAGCTACACATCAATCGCATTTATTTAAGTACTACTTATGGGACTTGCTATTTCAAAGGCCAATGGACTTATTCCCACCAAGGTTTCACTTAAATATAAAGTTTCACTATATATTTTTATCATTTTTCAACTAATTGTACTAACATTTTTCTTTATAAAATAACTATAATACTTTTATTATTTAATATAAATTTTTATTAAGAAAATAACAAAAATATCTTTCTGACTATTAAAATTTAATTATTGATTATTATATTTAACTATTAACTTTGTGTGGTAAGTAACACGAACACGTTGAATATGTGAAAATATCAAGTCAAATATATTTAACGCTAAACAATGATATTAAATTTGTTTTTGGTATTTCAAAATGTTGTTTAATTAATTTTTCTTATAAATAATAATTATTTATACATACTAATTTTATTAAGTAAATTTATACTCAACAATATTTTAATTAATCTATCAATTTTATATTTTTAGTTTTTATAATATAAAATTACTGAAACTTAACATCCTCTTATCTGTCAAGATTAACATATAAATGAAAAAAAGAGGTGGGATTTCGAATTTAAATGATGTGAAATTGTCGTTTTAGCAAAGCTTGGGAAGGAAATACCCGTAAACTAAAGAGTGGTATTGTTTGACAGTGTGATTAGTAATCTGTTTACGAACTTGATCATGAATGCTTTTCATCAATAATCAATCAATTTCTCTCTTTATGCATAAGGATTTCTTCCATTAAATATATTTTGCTTTTAAATCATTAACTTTGTTATTTATTATAGCTTAGAACATTGGCCTTCTATTTAAGATGTAAGTTTTCAGAGCCAATTTAGTAAAATTTATTTATTTATTTTTACCATTCATACATTATTATATACACTGATTTCAGTAACTTATACTTTATAATTAAAATTATTAAATAAAATGGGAAAAAAAAAATCAGTGGTGTTGAACCGGCATCGGGCCTTGTGATAGAAACAATGGAATATGCACATTAAGTGCTCATATTTCTCTCAATCATTGTCATATCTTCATCATCTTTCATATGAAAATCTTCCCCACCCTGACCCCCCCATTTTCTTCTTGTTCCTTTTAACCTTTTCTGTAAGCGGGCTGAGGCTCTCTGGTGACCACACACACGCACAGATATTTATTAGAAACAGTGAGAGATTTGGACTCACTTTTATTCAGCACATTTTATATGATGGAAAAGAATTAAAATCGGGCCATTTGCTGCAATAATGGAGACCAAAGTGATAAAGGTTGTGCTTTTGTCTTCACTATTCTTCTTTCTTTATCAACGGTGGAATGTGCACATCTCTTATCCGTTGCCTCATCTATCGTTTCGCCGCGTTTCAAACTGATCAAATCGACAGCTAACCGCCCGCTGTCCAGGATCTTATCTCTGCCTCTGTCTCTCTTCTACAAAACTACTTTGCTGACTATTATTATTTATCATCGGCTTGATTGCCAAGACCGTCATGGCCACGCCCAAGTCAGCAATGCCATGGACTTGCATGCAGCAAATCCATGGACAGAAACAAACTTTTTGCTATTACTGCGCCTACCCAAGCAAGATCCATGAATTTACTCACGGTTTGACCGTAAAGGGGACGAGTAGAAGGCAAGCTATGGCGGTCAAAGGTGGTGTAGAAAGCTGTTACGGTGGGTTGGAGGAATATTCAGGGTTTGTGGAGGTGCTCCGGGAGGCTCAGCCTTACATTTTTATGCACAGAGGGAGCACATTTGTTGTTGTCATATCTGCTGAAGTTGTGGCTAGTCCCTACTTAGACAACATTCTGAAGGTCACAACACAACCCTTTTTCCCTCGATGTTAGTTTTAGTTTAGTAATAGTATATTATATTATAATATATAGAGATATATATACTTTCTCTTTCGTTTTAAAAACGTTATAAAATTAAAGATGTCTATTATTATATATACTGAGACTTTAATTATACTTTCCTATTTTTACGGGTTAAATGCACTCATGGTTACTGAACTATTCACTAAAATCATTCGCGGTCACTTTTGTTTAAATCGTTGCAAAAAAGTCATTGAACTTTGGATTCCATTTTCCGTCAAGTCACTCTACAGTGTTCCACAGTGTTCCCGTCTAATTTTTAAACGGTTGCTGATGTGGCGGATGATGTGGCGGGTGATTGGGCCAACAGTAGAATGCATGCTGAGGTGTCTGCTGACTCAGCGGACAGTAAAACACACTGACGTGGCATGGGTTAAAAAACCCTGCCGGCTTCCCTCTCCCCGATTTTCTTCACATTTCCCTTTCGGTTTTCTGCAAAAATCCACGACTCTCTGCGTTAACTAGGGTCTGCATTCCGTTTCCTCTTTGTACCTCTTTACCATGCACTTGTCGTCGACGGAAATCTATCGTCATCTGTATGGTTGAAACTACTATTATGTGTCTTCAATCATCTGTGTGAGCGTATTAGTAGGGTTAGGGTTCGCAACCTATGTTCATGAAAATCTCCTTTGCCTCCCAAATCTGCCCAAATTTGGCCAAAAAAAGTTGAGGGTTGTGCTCGCACCTTGCTTTGTACTATTGAATCAAGCAAAAGATTGATATAGGGTATGATGAGCGAAGGAACCGTTGACGGCACACCAATATGTTTCTGCAACGAAGCTGCTAGGTTAAGGACGTCATGGACTGATTCCAACCCTGGAAGGCGATTCTTTGGTTGTTCAGCTTATGGGGTGAGTTCTTAGTCCTTGTACAGGAAATTCGGGATTTATTGAGCAAATCTGGGATTCTAATGGTAGTGGTGAATTTTTGAGAAATTGCACAGGTGGAAGGATCGTGTCGTTATTTTCAGTGGGTAGATCCCCCAATGCAAGCAAGGGCTAGACATGTCATAGTTGGGCTATTAAGGAAAATTGAAAGACTGGAGAGGGAAGAGAGAGTCAGAGAAAGGCAATGAAGAAATAGTACGCGCGGTAGAGTTTGGGGCTGGACTTGGGTTGTTATGTTGGCAGTTGTAATGATAATGGCAACTTTTTTGGGCGCTAGAATATGAGCTCAGGGTAGTAAAGACCCTTGTATTGTAAACTGAATTCTGGATTGTAAACTCCAGCAACTAAATTATATAGAATCTTGTTTGGCAAGCTGAAATGTGTAGAATGTTGTATGGTAAACTAAATTTTGGCAGAATCTTGTATTTATGTTTGTAGTGCATGTATTGTAAAGATGATTTGGAGTGGATCGTCACCAGACCAGTGAAAAGTATTTCATTCATGGTCACTGAAGTTTTTATCTATTTAAATATTGGTCACTAAACTTTTCGACAGTTTCAAATATGGTCACTAACATACCAACCCAAATCCAGTAAATGAATACTTTACAGTCACAAATGAATACTTTTTTAGTTAATACTTTGACACTGCATTTGCTAAGCAGACAACATTCATTTACAGCATATGGAATGAAGAACATTTATCACTGAACCCAAAGACTCCTTTGCCTCCCAAAGCTGCCCAGACCACTAAAAATTGGAAACCACTGAACACTCCCTAATTCCCAGTTCTCTTCCTCTTTTCTTGTGGTTTTGACTGAGTAATGTTCCTAAACCGTGAGGAAACTGCTCTTCCTCTTCCTTTGCTGGGCTTCAATTTCTGAGCTGATGATCTACTTGAATCTGGTGGTTGCTCTGGTGGCTGCTGTGATGGTTGCTCCGCTGGTTGTTGTGATGGTTGCTCTAGTGGTTGCTGTGTCACCGAACAAGTATCAGTTCTTAATTGATGTGGGTCATGACTCCCACCTACCACTGGGGTTACAGAAGGGACCCGACCACTGCCATTAGAACCAACAGATGACTGTGAAGCCCTTTCCCCCTACAATAATTGAATAATAATGTAAATATATTTATGGAAAACAGTAAAGGTCGCAGATATAATTTAGAAGGAAACTTACAGACGTTGCATGGAATCTTCTATTGTGGCCTCCTTGTCCACAAAGACTGCAATGACCAACAATCCCCTTTCGACGCAGTTTCTGCATCGTTTGACATCTTTCAATCTCCTCAGCTTCCTTTCTTCTTGCCATTTGTTTTCTTCCTTTGCTTGGCCTGGTAGCTAATGTAGGTGGAAGGATAGGCGGCAGGTCACATTGAGGCCACACATCTGAAGAGGGCAGCGGTTGAATGAAGTGACTATACACCCTGCAATAAGTACTCGTCCGGTAGTAATCACTGACATAACTTTCAGGGTGTTCATTGTTGCCATATATTGAGGCAATTGCATGGACACAAGGAATTCCTGTTATATCCCACTTCCTGCATGTGCATGTTTTTGCCCTTAAGTCAACAACCACTTGGACTCCATGTCCTCTGACTTCCACACATGTAGTGCCATTATACAAGGGAGTAAAGCTCAAATACCCTTCTTTCAATTTATCTAACTTTAGTTGGATTTTAGGACACAAACCTTCTTGAACATGCTGCATCTCCTTTAGTTTCTTCCCAATTCTCACCATCAACTGACTTCGAATCATCTCCATCATTGTGATGATGCCCTTGTCTTTTGCGTCTAAAATATACTTGTTAAAGCACTCACATAAGTTATTCAACAGAATATCACACGAACTTCGTAGGGAAAATTCAGACCTGGTCCACATATGGAATGGCCTCTCGTGCAACCAAGCCGAAGCTTCAGGACTTTTTTCCCTAATCTTTTCCATTGCAACCCTAAAAGGGGCATTATAGGTTGCCCTTGCTGCATCCCATAGTAAATCTTTCAACTCTTTACCCTTGAATTTCCCTCTGAAGTTAGTGTACATGTGTCTAACACAACACCGATGCTCTGCATTAAGGTATCTCCTAGCAACCACATTCAATAAGCCCTGCATACCAAAATTATTCAAAGAAAAACACAGCAGTTAGAACAGAGACCAAATGGCAGACGGTAATTTCATAAAAGGGAAATGAAAATGGGAAAACAGTTTTTCGTATCAGGAAAATTAAAGCCCCCATTCAGTACCTTTTGTCTGTCAGACATGAAAGTCTACTGGTTGCTGTTCACTATTTCCAAATCTTCTTCCAGATGCTGTAGGAACCAGCCCCAGTTTGCAGTGTCTTCCTTCTGCACAACAGCCCAAGCTATAGGATAAATACAATCATTGGGATCTATCCCAACGGCCGACAATAGTTGGCCCCCGAAGAACCCCTTCAACCAGCATCCATCAAGGCCCACTATGTTTCTACATCCAGCCTTGAACCCCTCTTTCAATGCCGACAGACACATGTACATGCCCCTAAATCTATTACCCTCTCCAACCCAAAATTCAACCGTGGTTCTAGGATTGGATCTCAACAACTCTAATTTATAATTGTATAAGCTCTCAAACTGTTTCCTTTCATCACCACTTATCATCTTAAGAGCTAGTCTTTTGGCTCTCCAGCCTTTGATTTTACTAACCCGTAATCCCATCTCCTCTTGGATGGTGCTAACGAACCCTTCAACTGACCAACTAGGGTCAGCCCTAAATCTGTCCACATATTTCTTGGCTAACCATGTCCCTGTCATATGAAAATTTGCGAAATCCTTTGCACATGTGTGCACCACCACACATGATTTCAGTTGCACCATAGGGTCCTCACTGTTCAATCTAGAGGCCCACAGTTTCCACCCACATTCTTTAAAGCACTTGGCCTGACATCTTTTTTTATCGTTAACTGGGAAATACACTTGGAATCGGTTGTACACACCATACTCACGAACAACTTCTTTAAATTGTTCAAAACTCTTAGACCGCATTCCTGTTTTCCATTACAGATTTTTTACATCAACCCCACTCTTGAATTCGGGGAACCTTGTTGTGTCCTCCCGCTCTGAATCTGACTCAGAGTACAACTCATCTGAGTCATTGTACTCTGAGGAATTATCATTCACATGGGATTCAGGCTGAATCCCTTCGCTGCTTGAGGAAGCCCTCCCACTGTCATTCTGTCGTCTTCCAGCTCTACTCCTCCCAAGATTACTCCTCATTCCAGCTTCACCTAAATCATTGTCATTTCCAATATCATTATCGGTCTCGACAAAATATGTTTCATCCTCAGCAACTTCCTCTCCCACCATCCCATGATCTTCAGCCTCATTCTCCTCATCACCCTCATCATTAGTGCACCTTGGTTCAGCTCTTATTTCTTCACCCCGTCTTGAACTAGAATCAGCATCAACTCCTGTAGCATTTTTTTGACTTATTCCACCCTTACATTGGGTCAACTGCCCCAACAAGGTTACTGCTTTCCCTTTAGCAATTGCAGGTGCAGGACGACGAGACTGGGGACTATATGGACTCTCTATTTCCTCTATTACTACTCTTTTTTTAGGCTTTGGTGAAGACAACTCCTTCGCTATATCTGCCTTTGACCAAAGCCTGACAAAGACATCAATTTCTTTGTGATGTCTCCCACAAAGCCCCAGTTCATACATATCAGCATCATTATCAATCATTTTTAATATATTCTTATACTCTAGCCCTGGCCGTAACCAAGCATAGCTCACCAACCCATGAATCTTCATATTTTTTACCATTTTGTCCAGTGTTACCAACCCTAACATATCAGCATCACAATAGTCCAAAAAATCTATCTCCCGACCGTAATAGCCCCATTCACCGAACTCGCCTCCATGGTGAAGAGCAATTGTAAATTTATTCCCCTCTGGATCTGAACCAAAAAAAAAAAAAAAATTAAACACTAATCAATTTCTCATCACATTAATTAACAAATACCAATATATGCTGCAAATAGTTTATATTGTTGGAAAACCAAAAAAAAAAAATTCACACTGCCCTACTTTATCAACCTTCAGACGGTCCCCACTTCTTTTAAATGTGTTTTTTTGCCCAGAAAAGAGGGGACCAGGTTTCCAACATGCACATGGTTTGAATACAACCACAAACAAACAAATTGTTATATGAACCCAACACCCATCAGTCACATGTCATAATGGACTCTTACCATATTGCGGTTTTGACAAAATGTCACGTTTTCGGAGCCACATCTTCAACAATCTTCTTCGTTCACCCGACAAAATTGTTGTCGACTTAATACCCTATTTTCGCTGAGTAGAAATGGTTGCCGATTGAAAACCCTAGTTAACGCAGAGAGTCGTGGATTTTTGCAGAAAACCGAAAGGGAAATGTGAAGAAAATCGGAGAGAGAGAAGCCGGCGGGGTTTTTTAACCCATGCCACGTCAGCGTGTTTTACTGTCTGCTGAGTCAGCAGACACCTCAGCATGCATTCTACTGTTGGCCCAATCACCCGCCACATCATCCGCCACATCAGCAACCGTTTAAAAATTAGACGGGAACACTGTGGAACACTGTAGAGTGACTTGACGGAAAATGGAATCCAAAGTTCAGTGACTTTTTTGCAACGATTTAAATAAAAGTGACCGCGAATGATTTTAGTGAATAGTTCAGTGACCATGAGTGCATTTAACCCCTATTTTTACTCAGTTCGCGTTCAAAAAGCTGTTGCTCAGCTTAACAAGTCTTCAACCCAACAGGGAAAAACCAAACAGAACACCCAATTCTTCACTCTTTACGAATTCAAAAGGAGGCGGTTGGTTGCCCTGTGCTAACAATTTCCCTCCAATTTTGTCCTTCTATGGCTGTCTCCACCTATTCTCTATCACCATCTCCCACCAAAACCAACCGCTCTCCCTGTTCACCGCGGCCTTATTACCAAAATCCCACGCAGATTCTTCAATTTGGAAACAGATTCTCAAACCCTTTATTCCTGGGTTTGAAAGGTAAGACGCAGTTTTTAAGAAAAGAATGCCTTGTGTTTAGTGAATCAGAGTTTGGATATGCTGAAGATACCTATAGCGGTGAGGAAGATCAGCAGTTTGTTAAGTGGTTTCGTGAAGCGTGGCCGTACTTGTGGGCTCATAGAGGGGGGGTTTTTGTTGTTATTATTTCTGGTGAAATTGTTTCTAGTCCTTTCTTGGACCCTATTTTAAAGGCAAATGTTCCTTTTTTCCTTATATTTTATCTGTTTGTTTTGTGGGAAATGGCAGGAAAATTGTTTGGTTTAGCTTTACTTAGTAATGTTTATTTTATGGTGGATGCAGGATATTGCATTTCTGCATCACTTGGGGATCAGATTTGTTCTTGTTCCAGGGACTCATGTTCAAATTGACAAACTTTTGTCTGAGAGAGGCAAGTGAAAGTTAGAGCTTGTGCCTCTGTTTAGATTCTCTCATATTGGAATTCTTATGATTCATCATATCATGATATATATGTTTGGCTATGTTTTTTTAATGTCGTTCAATTAAAGTTGATTTTTATGGCTTCATGAAATGCTGTAGATAGCACTCACCCAGGTTTATTTTTGCAGGACATGAACCAAAATATGTAGGCCGATACAGGATTACAGACTCTGAATCACTAGCAGCTGCAATGGAAGCTGCTGGGGGGATTCGTATTATGATAGAGGCAAAACTTTCTCCTGGACCCCCCACATGCAATATTCGCCGGCATGGTGATAGTAGTCGTTGGCATGAAGTTGGTGTCAGTGTAGCTAGTGGTAACTTCCTTGCAGCCAAGGTATGAATCAAGTGTTTTGAATATAATTTTCAGCATGATGTAATATTGTAGTCAATTCTGCTTTCATATATCTATAATAGGATTGGTGGTTTATTTGCTTGTTTTGTATGTGATTTTCTATCATTTCTTTTAATTTTGTTGCAACTGTGATTTCTGTTAATTTCTTTTTCAGAGAAAAGGAGTTGTTGATGGTGTTGATTATGGAGCAACAGGTGAAGTAAAGAAAGTAGATGTCACTCGCATGCGTGAGCGACTTGATGGTGGTTGTTTAGTTCTATTAAGCAACCTGGGGTATTCCAGCTCTGGAGAAGTTTTGAATTGCAAGTAAGCTAGTTTGTGATGATCATTGTTTACTGTAACATGGATTTT
The DNA here is from genome assembly GCA_026122585.1 of Anacardium occidentale. Taxonomy (NCBI): domain Eukaryota; kingdom Viridiplantae; phylum Streptophyta; class Magnoliopsida; order Sapindales; family Anacardiaceae; genus Anacardium; species Anacardium occidentale. Next base: position 1,465,785 of record JAJEJH010000024.1, read on the forward strand.
TTGATTGCTAATGTTAGATATTCTGATATACCCTGTAACAAGCAAAGATCTGTTTCTTCTTTAAATTGTGCTGGTCTCACTTAAAGATTATTTCTTTCTCACAGGCACATCTATGTCTGGCTTATTCTTTAAATCGTGCTGGTTTCACTTAAAGATTATTTCTTTCTCACATGCACATATATGTCTGGCTTATATTTATCATGTTTATAACCTTCTTCCCATTCTTATCTTGTCACAATGACATTAAAACCTAAAAACAGCACCTTTCCTGAGGTTTTCTGAAATGCGATTAGGTCATTTTTCTTTAGTTGAGTGATACTTGAGTAAGCTGAGTAATCTAATTTAGTTTTCTAATGGAAGGATGAATCAGTCATGGTTTCTATTCTACAGAATCTGATCCTGCAAATTTTGATTTTCAACATTATCAAGCCAATGGTTAGATTGAGGTTTTTCAGGAAAAGCATGCAACATTAACTGCTACAATTTCAGCATTGATGTTTATGGTTTATTTGTCTAGCTCTCATAAAGGGTTGTGCAATTTTGGAGCCTTTTCTTTTATATTTATAATCTGCTTGAGTATTGTTGCTGCATAATATTTGATTTAATTTTTTTTTCTATTTGTATGACCTTTTATGTCTCTTGATTCCTCCTCCCACATCCCACCAAAAAAGGGAAAAAATGTTGTTTGATTGTGATAATTGCAAAACTTGAAATCACTAATATTTTATGCTTTTGTGAATTTCAGCACCTATGAAGTGGCAACAGCTTGTGCTTTAGCTATTGGAGCAGATAAACTCATCTGCATTATAGATGGTCCAATCCTGGATGAGAGTGGACATCTTATTCGTTTCTTGCCACTTCATGAAGCAGACATGTTAATTCGTGAACGGGCAAAACAAAGTGAGATAGCTGCTAAATATGTGAAGGCAGTTGGTGAAGAAGATCTGGTTTTGTTTGGGAAGGATTCTAATGGAAGTCTCCACACTCCTCAAAATGGGAAAGGTCCCGTTGGAAGGCATAATGCAACTTTTCTTAATGGTGTTGGTTTTGATAATGACAACGGATTATGGTCTGGTGATCAAGGTTTTGCAATTGGAGGTCAAGAACAGATAAGTCGATTAAATGGTTACTTTTCAGAATTAGCCGCTGCAGCTTTTGTTTGCAGAGTAAGTCCTTGATTCACATTATCTTAATGTATATTTTGCTAAATATGGTAGTTTTCTAAATACCTTTGTATGCATTTCATTTAGTCTCCTTGTTTATTGTTTTATTGGTATTTACTTTAGTACACTCTTTGTGGTTAAGTCAAAACTGCTTGGTGCCAAGTACAATTTGTTCAGAATCTAAGGTGGATTTTATTTCTACTTTTGAATGGCGAATCTATTTTTAAATTTACCTTTTTTATGTCATTAAACTTACTCCTAGAGTTCTGTTTGGTTTATTTGACATGGAAATCAATAAATTTGACCTTTCTGCTTATTTGCTCATCTTATTTACTGCTAATAGTCACAATTAGAAAGAGACAATTCTCATTTTTCAATTTAGGTGAATATTTCATGTCAATTGTCTATTTGTAACAAGAAGTCCAAGAAATATGAAATATTCAAGGTTAAAAGACCATTGTAGCATGGGAAAGGAAAGAAAAAAACTCAACAATAGAAAAGGAGAATGCTCAGGATTCTATATTTGTCAGAGAAGGAATCTTGTTCTCAAACACATAATTTCAGGTTATTCACTGAAACAAATGTGGACAACTTTGTAACCATATTTTGATGGAAACCTCTCCAGACTAGTTCGTGTAGGCATAATAATGTTAAATGTTAATTGGCCATCATATTTGTAGTTCAAGAGTATCTGAAATGTTTACTAAAAATGTGAAGTTGAGAAAATGTTAATTAACTGCCTAAAATCTGACCAAGAAGGTATGAGGAGCTGCTGTCTTTTGTTTTATACATCATCTTCTGTTAATAAATGGATGTAGGAATTTATTTTTCTTCACTGGAAAGTTAACTTTCACTGAGCAAATGACTTGGTAAACTCCGGCATCTCTGAACTTGCTTGTGATTTTTTGTTTTTTTTAAATTCTTAAAAGTTTCAATCTTATTATTTGGTTACTAGCACACCCAGTCTGTTCTGTTTTCTTCATTGTAATCAGGGAGGTGTTCAAAGGGTTCATTTGTTAGATGGAACCATTGGTGGAATTCTATTATTGGAACTTTTTAAGAGAGATGGCATGGGGACAATGGTGGCTAGGTATGCAAATTCTTCTGCTTTTAATTGACTATGTCTGCGGCAGCAAAGCTTATATCTCAAACTAAATTTTTGAGGTGTCCTTTTGGTTTACAGTCCACTGTCAATAATATAGCAGTTTCCTTTTAGAGGAAACCTTGGATTCATGGCGCATGGGATTCCTTAACTATTTTCTTTTACAAGTTTTTTGGTGTATATGTTGATATAGGTTTTAAATAGCCTTAGTCATTGGTTTATGGCATGAGTTATGATTGTACCTTCTATGAACAGTTTTTCATCTTGTTCACTGACTTGGGCTAATAAATATCTATCTTAGTGATCTTTACGAAGGAACACGGATGGCTAGTTTGACAGATCTATCTGGAATAAGACAACTTATACAACCTCTAGAAGAATCTGGTGTATTAATCCGGAGGAGTGATGAAGAGGTTTGGGCTTCCATTCTTGTTAATCACCAAATTGAATCTACTTGGTAACCATTTATTTGCTTTGACAGTTCCTCACTTGTCCTGTGTTAATAGCTAGTTAAAGCATTAAACTCATTTTATGTTGTGGAACGAGAGGGTCAGATCATTGCCTGTGCTGCTCTTTTTCCTTTTTTTGAGGAGAAGTGTGGAGAGATTGCTTGTATAGCAGTTTCTCCTGAATGCCGTGGTCAAGGACAGGGTGATAAATTACTTGGTATGATATTAGTCTATCATAAAAACATATTGCTTGTGCTTCAGTTAAAGTTAAAAAATTCCCAATATTTGGAAATAGAACTTATAGCATCCCCTTATCCAGCTTGCAATTTTTATGTGGTCTTAAGTATCTACTTAAGATTGACTGTTACTTTTTAAGTATTTTTGTCACCTGTTATATTTGCTTGCAGCATCTATGGACAATAATTTGTTTATTGCAATCAAATATCTGCAGATTATATTGAAAAGAAGGCGTCGTATCTTGGATTGAACATTCTCTTCCTGCTGACAACCCGAACTGCAGATTGGTTTGATACCCAACTTCTTAAAATACTTTTGATAAATTCATTACTAGTTGTGTCCATATCTAATGGGTTTGAAATCTGCATAATAAGTTGAATAAAAGTTAGCCGGGACCGTGTGGATGCCACCGTCACTCTGGATCTTTTTGGTTATATGCTTAATTTTTTAAGGATTTTATGGGAAAGTGGTTCCTTTCAATTTTAGTTAATGTCTATCTAGATATATATATATATATATATATTTTTTTTTGTGTACTATGTTGTAGACTGTAGAGTTGTCTTCATCTTTGGTGTAAGAGTTGAGGTAATTTTGGGTTTTCATGAAAAAATTATTCATCATTTAGTCCATTATGGCCATCACAGGAAGATTACAGCTACTTTTGCAGGTTTAAAAGCCGTGGTTTCAAGGAATGTTCCATTGAAATGATACCTCAAGAAAGGAGGAAAAGGATCAGTCTGTCTCGCAAGTCTAAGTATTATATGAAGAAATTACTTCCTGATAGAAGTGGAATTACCTTTGATCGGGCATTTCAATGACTAGATGAGATGAGGCTCCTTGAAGTCTGAAGCATTGTGGACAATATTCACACTAGTCATACTAGTCATCAAAAGAGGCTCCTTAGAGACTGTCTCTTTTGTTGTCTGATTTTGTATTGTGGATAATATTCATTCTAGTCATCAAATTTTTTGAATGGCTCTCAAGTTAGCAAAGGATGGTCCAATAATTGCAAAAGCTTTATCAAGGAAATGTAAGATTTGTAGATGCTATCCATTAGCCTAAAATGTGTGGTTTTAGGGTTACAATTTTGATTGTTTCAGAGAGTATGAGGCTGAAATTTGAATATATAAATTTTGCTATTTACCTTTCAAACATTTGTTTCCTGAATCAACTGGTATTATGTAAATACAGTTTGATTAATTTGTTAAACACGTTCATCAGAAACAGAGACGGTACAAGCAAAGCACCTTTGAGTTGTAACGACAAAGCTAAAGGTATATCACTAACATTACCATAAACACACCCTTAAAAGTCATTTCTATCAGCTAAATGCAGTCATGCAGATCCTCACAAAGTTTCAGTATAATCATTCGTTAAAACATAAATGTGATATGTCTCTTTCTTAAAGGGATAAAAGAACAAACGGGTACAACCCATCAGTCCCATCTTATTAATAATCAAAAAATTCACTCAGAATATGACTGGAAATTCTACATTTGTTGCCATTTGCAGAACATGTGCAATAAAATGAAACCACATTCCTCAATTGCGTGACTTATCTTATGATGCAAGAAATGTGCAGCATTACTATTATTTCTCATCAGATTTCGGAAGACCCCTCCACTTGAAGTTGTCTGCATATGACTTGGGCTGAAAAGAAGAACATAAAATAAGCTCCACAGTATAAGAGCTGGAAAAACTTGGAACTCATGCAAACCAAACATGGCATTGTGAACAATATATACAAACTGTCTTTGGACACTTCAATGCAAAACTAACGAAATTCTGATCTACCAATCTTGTGATTAATGAGATCACACAATTTTAGGCATATGGCCATCAGAAGAACTCTCAACTTCAAATTTTTTAACAAAATTCACAATTAGTGTTGTGCTCAACTCATCCAAGCAGCATTATGATGGTATGCTGTTTATGTTAGCTAGTAAAATTTCTTGCAAGAGTACAGAAGATCAAAGAATTGAACTTGTGTCACGCTAAGGTTAGAGAATGAGGGTAGGGGTATTGAAAAAGACAAGTTCTCTGAAGAGAGTTATGAACACACAGTGATTATATGTCACCTTTCATCTAAAATCTATTGGCATTATCATATTTTGGACCACAAGCTTCAATAGATCTTCATGAATGTCAATGTCATATTTCATGGGGCAAGAACAACTTTGCCATCTCATACCCACCCATAACTGGCTCAGAAGATAATATGCCCTAGACAATGGAATAGAGAGTCCCTATAGTATTGCTTATTCACTGTTTACTTCAGTACACCCAATGTTCAAAGTGAAGCAGCATCTATCCTCCTAAAAACTGATTAGCTGAAATAAATTTGATTAACATTACTTCCATAATATATTAGTTAAATGAGAGATTAACTGCATCATCATATAACTAATACAGATACTGACTATATAATTTCTCATTTAATAGGTTACGAATAATTGAAACTGACACATAATGAATTTAATTCCTTCAACTCAGTAGCAACAACTCTAAACAATTGCCTTCATATGTTTTAGTCAACTTATACTTCTTCCTAGATGAAAAAGCTGTTCTAGTGGAACTGAATATATGAACCCAAACTATAATATGGAGAAGCAAATGGCTAAAATGCCAAAAAGAATTGGTAGTTAAGAGTATCAAACCTTCAGCAATGGTGTATGACGCTTCCTGACCTGAAAATTAGTAAAAGAAGTATCATAAATAATTGTTAAGGTGGAAATTAAGGATGCATAGAAAAAAGAAATGTGTAACTTCATATGAAACAACTGACAAAAGATACTATTAAATGGTTGAAAATTATGAAATTAAGCATGCAACTGAATTTTAACTAGTCTATGAAAAAGCAATTATTGTGACACAAAATCATTTAGGATAATGAAGGCAACAGGGGTTACCAAAATCTCCCAATTTAAAGGGAAAAAATATGATGGTATAAAATTCCCAAAACATATTCTTAGCATAAAGAAATTTTTAAATTGCAAAGCACCCATGAATCAAAATATATAGAATTTAAACAAATTAAACTCAATAATAAAACTTCAATACAAAAATTAAATGGCACATACCACATACTCCCAACCATGTCTCTCAGCAAATGCTTTTGCAGCTTCTTCACTATCAAAACTCAATCCAGCATCACCTACATTGGCATATGGGTCTCCTGTGGATGTCCAACCCATCAAAGGATTTTCCCACCTACAACATTTTATCTACATTCATGAAAACAAGTAAAAGAACATAGAACATTTAAAGAATTGCTTGACTCATCCTGTTTCACTAAATTAGCTAGATATTTCTACTATCTTTAAAATATAACTAATGAAAGGCTATTCACGTAAGCCCAGCCATAGAATAATCAGATTGTATTCAGCTAAAGGTCTTATAAGGAAGATCCCTACAACAATGTATTATTGGAAAAAGGAAAATTCAAATAATATCAAAATAAGCACAGGAGTGGCCACTCGAATACTTACGACCACAAAGACTAATTCTATGGTCAAATTCCATGCCAGTAAACACAATTCAAACTAGGCTGATAGTCTTTAAAAACCTGAGATAAAAATTAAAAAATAAAATAAAATAGCATACTTTTGAGTGGACATAAAATTGATTTTCCACCTCCCAACTTTTCCAGATCCTTGCTGAGTAGCTGTTCTAGCAGGTGAGTAAATGACTACCTGCCATCCGTATCGAAACATGAAAAGAAAATCTTCAAAACACGATCAATCAATCACAACATATTAACTTGATAAAAACAAAAGTAGAACCCTAATTCATGTTCGTGTATTAAGAGTTTCAAAACCCTAATCCATCCACCATTCTGTCATCCTAAAAATTCTTCTCTCTCGAAGAAAATATTAGTCATCGAAATTAATCCAAGAACGGATCAAAATGAGGCGAAGAAATCGAGACAGTTACCCTTCTACGAAGATGTTCTTCGGGAATTCCAGAGACCACGCCGATCTCGCCGGGCTTGACCTCGACCAATGCGTCCGCAGAGAATGGTTTAGAGAGAAGGTTCAAAGCGGTGCGCAGGGAGCGACCCTGACTCCACATACGTTGCAGAGGGTGAGCCATCTTCGAAACAAAGACTTCTGTCTGTCGCTTGATTATTATTTCCGCCCAGCCGTAAGTGGAGTTTTCTGAAACAAAAATATTTGATCGTTTTTCCTAATATTACAGTTTTATCACTATAATTTTTAAATATTACAAAAATGTCCCCTAATTTTATGATGCCGTTTCTTCATTTGAAGATGCTTCGCGTTTCGAATCATTTCGATTTGTTTCCGTAATTACCTTGGAAATTATATATTATTTATTTCTTTGACCCTTCCTATTTTTTAATAAAAATAAGTTAATAATAATTAATAATCATTTTTAAATGTAATTAAAATAAAAAAAGTCATTATTATATTAATAATACAATTTTTATGACCGTTACTGATAAAATAAATATTTTTAACTCATCGTATTATAAATTTTTAAGTATGTTACTGACTCATAAAAATAAAAAATTTAGCTAGTTTCTAAAATATCAAATTAAAGTTTGTTATTTGATTAATCTTGAAATAAAAATAGAGAATTGTAATTATAAATAAAAAGCATTTTTTTTCCTTTGTTATTTTACTATCATTTTCTTATCCTTTAAGATTTAAAAAAAAGTTGAAAAATTAGTGCCATTTACCTACCAAATTTAATTTAATTTAATTTATTTGGTCATTTTTTCTAAATTTTGTAATGGACAACTACAGTTTCCCACCCAAGGTTTCACCCATTGCCTTTTTCCCACTCATAAAGTAAAATAATAATAATAATAATTTCTTGTCGACTATCAAATTTCGATAAACTGATATACTACAATAATTATATCCGAAAATTTAATTATTTTAGCCAAAATTTTTTACACTTATACATATATATCTTGCAAACAAAAAAAAAATCATATATTTATAGAAGAATTAACTGTAATATATCGAAAATACATTTTTTAACAAACTTTCTAAACGTTACATTTATACTATAAATAAGTTGTAATTATTTTCACTAACTCTAACTCAAAAACCTATTTTGTTAGAAACATCTACTTTTTGTGTAATTTTTTAAGCAATCTATACACCGAAACATTTTCCATCATCTATTCAACAAAACCCAATATGTATTCCCAAAATTTGAATACAAACACAACTAAACCTAATATCTAAACGGAGAATAACAAAATTATTAGGAAACAAATGATTAAACACGGAAACCAGTAGCTCGACATGTTTGATTAGTCATTTAAAAGCTACTTTCAAGTAGTTGTTCTTGAACAAAAACATCTATTGGCTTTACTACTATTGCTCTCGAATATACAATAAGTGGTTGGCTCTGAATATGGGTATAAGTAGTGAGCAAATGTTTGTAAAAAATTTTAACAGTCAATTAATCTCATTTTATAAAGAAGGGTATTTCAGATAAGCTAGAATTAATTTTGTTACAAATGTATGACGTTTTTTAATTTTTCAGTCATAGGCAATAATAGATCAACCAATTCATGATCTCACTTAGGATTTAAATAAACTTAGATTTGAATACACTCTCTGAGTTGCTAATCTACTCCTGACACATCATATGTGGATATTGTAAGATTATGAGCTAATATTAATTATTATTTGTTTTAATTTTGAAAAACATGAGTAAATTATGGTCTAGTAAATATTTTAATTGGACTTGTTGTGACCAATTTAGTGTATAGTCCAATACACTTTATATTGTAATAATTTGATTAGTATAATTATAAAACCCCAAAAACAATATGACAAATAACCTAGAGGGGGGGTGAATAGATTAATTAAAATTTTATCAAATTTAAAACGTTTTTCCTATTCTACCAACACAAACATATATATAATTTCAATCAAGCACAAGTAATTAAATGACTAAGCAAGTATAAATAAAAGAGTAAAGGGAAAGAAATTGCTCAGCCGATTTTAGAGTGGTTCGGAGCTTCTCCACGCCTCCTACATCCACTACTCCGAGCAACCCCGCTTGAAGACTTTTCTTCCACTAACTTCAACCTCGAAGTTACAATAATTTTGATCCAAGGGATTTCGCCCTTAACACTAGTTTTGATATAAGAGATTGCACCCTTAACTTAGTTTTAACAGGGATTACGCTTCACACTAGTTTCACGGGATTGTGCCCAAGGGTTTGTGGAAATTACAATGTTTTTGCCTCTCAAGGCGAATTTACAATATGCTCTCAATGTTTCTCTCTAAGGATTTACAAATGTAATTTTTGTGAGATAAGTTTGGAGAAGAATTAGAGAATGAAGAGTAGAAGTTTTAGGCCTGATTCTCTAACCCCTTGCCTCTTCAAATCATCTCCAATTTATAGGAAATTGAAAGAGATAGCCGTTGGGATGATTTGAGAGCCGTTGGAGCCTTTTTGGAAAGTTGCACGGGCGTGTCCTCTTGTTGCACGGGCGTGTCCTCTTGTTACACGGTCGTGCTTCCTTTATCTGCACTTTCCAACGGTCATTTTTATGCTAGCACGGGCGTGCGCATTTGCAACACACGGGCGTGTGTCATTTTCCTTTCATCTGCTTTCAGATTCCAAAAGCTAACATGGGCACACGCACGACCAACGCACGGGACGCACAGAGCTTCATTTTGGCCTTGCACACGGGCGTGTGTCTTTGCTACACGGCCGTGTGTGTCTTTCTTCTTTGACACACGGTCGTGTCCTCTTCCTGCACACGGGCGTGTGCACCCTTTGGTCTTGACACACGGTCGTGTCCTCTTGTGCACACGGGCGTGTGTGTTCTTCTCAGCACAACACGGGCGTGTGGCTTCAATTTCTTCAAGCACGGGCGTGTGTGGCTTTAATGCACGGGCGTGCGTCTTCATATTTATGCTAGCACAAACACTTTGGGTCCTCTTTGTCATGTTCAACACATGCATTGACCAATTAGATATTTTAACATACATTTTGCATCAATCAAAATCTACAAGGGTTCAACAATAATTGGTGTGGGCTTCTAAATAGGTTATTGAGTTTTTAATAGAAGGGTCTAATAAACTTATTATAAATATAGAGCTGAGTCCCCTGTTTCAGTACATTTTGGTAATATACTTTTTCATTAAAACTTTATTGCTCTCTAAGTACTCAGAAACAGGAAAATTCAACCCTTTAAAAATTGATAATTAATATACTCTAAAGCGGTTCTGAAAATCAACAAAAATCATGACATAAACAGATGCATCTAAATTCTTTAAAAACTTTTACAGTATTTTATAATCGGATGTGACTAGAATATGTGTTGTTAGATTATTTTATTCTTACATATACATCTTTGTTTTTTTTTTTCTTTCATAGTGTTTTTTTTTCATGTTAGTAGTAAAAAAAAAGAAGTAAAATAATTAATTTTTAATATATTTTATTGACTTTGTAATGCTTCTAAACAATAATTTTCCTCCAAAACTTTATTAAATGTATTCTCTACTCTTGATTTTTCTTTTATTGATTTTTTCCTATTTCCTAGTTTTTACTATAGTTAAAAACAAATTAACCTAAAAATTTTATTACTCACATTTTTACTTCGGCCTATATTAAATTTTATTATTTTAAAATTAACAATTATTTAAAATTAATAATTATAGGGATGATACAATTTGGCTTAAACCATACCATGTACTATTCCAACTAATTAGAATAATATAAATTAGAGTTTTGATTTTTTAATTAAAAATAAAAATTTAAAGGACCAATTTTTAAATTATTGAAAAACTTAATTATTTATATTCAAAAAGCGTAACGATCTTGACCCTATAATATATATTTTTATAAAAATCATTTAAACTAATTTTAACTGTGAAAGAAAAAATGTTCTTCATCATATAAACTAATGTATTGATTTTGTTTATTTACCTTCAATTTTAAGTTCATTTATTATTAGGTCTTTCGGTTGGATCTATTAAATTGGGCTTGAAAAAAATTTCGAGTTTTCATTTTAAGCTTATCTACGGGGGTTTTTAATTTTTTTTTTATTTTAGCTCGATTTAGTAAATTTAATCGGTCTTCAAACCTATTATGATGTTGTTTATATAATTTAAAAAAATATAAAAACATTCTTACAATTTAAAAATCTTATAAAAAATATCATTAAATAAAAAATAATCAATTTAAATAATTATAAACTATCATTATAATTTATATTTAAATTTTTTGGATGCCAATGAAAATAAAAATTAAAAATATTTTTGAACTTTAAATTAATATATAAGATAATTAAATCACAAAAAATAAACGATTAAAAAACATACGTAAATAGTGAAATTTAATAGTTTCATTAAATATGTATAAAAGAAGTTTAAAATTTTGTTAGTTTCAATTATATTTATATATGCAATATTTAAATTTATTTTATTTCCTATATAAAACAAATTAGAAAACATTACCTAAATATAAAATTAATATACATGAACAAATATTATATTTTTCGAATTCTATAGGACCTTAAGTTTGAGTATCGTTTGTTCAAGTTTGAGTCTAATAATTTTATAAATAATTTTTTTTTATTCAAATCTGTTTGAAATTCAAAATTTTAATAGGCCCAAAGACAAATTTTTGGGCTGAAAAATCAGACTTTAAACTTTATCTGACCTAATAACAATTTAGGTTAATTTACATAAAAAAAATTATTTTACTCATTACACACAGCTCATTTCATAATTTCATTTTAAGAGGGGGGATAATTTAAAATTTATGAAACATTTGGGGTGGCAAAAAGTTTCCAAAAATGAAAAACAAAAACAGTATTTTCTTCCTTTCATGCTTGGTCTGTCGGTATTGAAAACTGTCAGATATTAGAAATTTGAGCAACGCGTGAAATTCACGCTCCTTGTCGGCTACAAGCTCACCGTCAATCTATTTCATCAGTGGTCATGAGTTGATTTAGGACCGAGTCAGTTCTGGTATGATCTTCATTTGATTTCGTTAATTTTGTCAGAATCAGTTTTATTAATGTAAATGGAACTGTTTTAGAGATGAATTTTTGCTCTTTTTCATGTCAATCAGGCTGCTGAAGAACTGACATTCTCCCATTCCAGACAGAAATTTCATTGTTTTAGAACTGATTTTTGTAAATTTATTGAATTTCGTGGTTCTTTTTTGTTTCATCGAGTTTATTTTACTCGTTATTACAATGTTTAGCAGAAAAAATATTTTATTATGCTTGTTACGGTGTTATGCCCTCAATTCTTCGCTCTGGATTCTGTAATATAACGAATTTGTGCCGGGTTTTATTTATGGAAGTTGAATGGGGTGTATGTGTAAACGTTTCCCTTCTTGCAAAGCATCTTAAAAGGCTTTTATGTATATTGAAAGGTTTTTTTTTTCTTATTTAAGCTCTTAGTTTGTTGATTACTTTCAGTTAGTATATTTGGGTTGTTAATTCTATGAAATATCTGTTAATCTTTAAGTAGGCTAATACGCTAACGGTTGGAAGAATTCAGTTGTTTACGTGGGAGGGAACCGATGGGTGCCCCAAAGCAGAAGTGGACCTCAGAAGAAGCAGCAGCCCTTAAAGCTGGAGTGCTTAAGCATGGGACTGGAAAATGGCGAACTATACTTTCAGATCCTGAGTTTAGTGTTGTTTTGCAGTCACGTTCGAATGTAGATCTCAAGGTATGTAATAATCTTTGGAGTTATTGTTCAGTCTCAGAGAAAGAACTGTTTTGTCTCTTTCTAGGTCAGATGATTTGGTATTTCTTGTTTAATAGCATTTTGTTTGTTGCATCATTGTGCATCAAAACAGGGCTCTGTGCTTAATTTGATACTAAATGCTCTATGGTGCATTGTGGTGTACTAATTTTTGTAATTTTTACTATGGACAGGATAAGTGGAGAAATATAAATGTCACGGCAATATGGGGATCTAGGCAGAAGGCTAAACTTGCACTTAAAAAGACTTCACTGACCCCTAAACACAACAGTCGGACTGCACTGACCCCTAAACATGATGCTCGGACTTTGATGACCCCTAAAAATGATGCTCAGACTCAGTTGATGCCTGAACTTGATAATAATCCCATGGCTTTGAGCACTCTACCTCAGAACCATGAAGAAGTTGTTGACGCTAAGCCTCTAGCTATATCACAAGGACGGTTGCGATCCTCCAGTTCCAGAGAAGCAGCTGCAAGGTTGACATCCTTTACAAAGATATAAAATTGCTATTGCTTTTGTTCACGAGTTATTCTTCTTCAGCTGGGATTCAATCTTAGAAAAGTATGAAAATGAATGATCAATTTATTCGTAATAACCAATCAAATTTCAGTGTTCCTACTGATATCACAAAGCGCATGCGCATGCACTACTGAGCGCAGCATATCTTTGATCATTGACCAAGAATAATCCCCTGAAAAGTCAGTTGATTTGAACTAGATTATATTCTGCATAATATTGTTAGGAAATGATCTGGAAAAAAGCAAGTATGTCATTAATTATAGTGGATGTTTTCAATTGCTTGTAGACCATAAAGTCTTGCACTATGAGTCATGCTATCCTGCTGTTGTATATAGTACATGATTATTCACTTACTCTGTTGTCAACTATTGTCTGTTTTTTGTAGGTTGGATAAACTCGTGTTAGAGGCAATTGCCAAATTGAAGGAGCCAAATGGTTCTGACAGGGCTGCAATTGCTAGTTACATAGAGGTAATCAACCCGTGCATGAGTTCTGCAATCTTTCATGTTTGTGGACGTATACTAAAGTAATCAAACTGCTGGACAATTTTAGTGCTTATAATGACTATAATCATGAAGATATTCTTTCAATTTTCTTCTTGAAAAGATCTCCACCACTCCACTATTTCTTTTCTTAAATTGGTTACACTTCTAGGAAAAAGAGATATTGCAAAAGATTTTCCCTACAAAAGGATTTAATCATTAATCGAATTTTGTAATCATTAATCAAATTTTGCAGAAAAAAGAGGTCATGCTTTGGAAACTGTTAATCATTAATCAAATTTTTATCAAATTTCATGCAATTTTGTTGATTTGTTAGAATATTATTTATTTGATGATCGATTTAGAGTGGTTTGCAAGGAAATGGAGAACACTTACAATAGTTGATTACAAGTATAAATTTATGTTTTTGAATATTTTGATCTGATTTTGGCATAGTTAATTTTGTTTCTAGAAGCAATACTGTGCACCTGAGAACCTGAGGACGCTATTGGCAACAAATCTAAAGCTTATGACAGAAAATGGCTCATTGATGAAGGTAATCTCCTGGCCAAGTACTAGATGAAAACTAATAAACCCATGATGCACATTGATTGTAAGATCCATGGCCTTGACTATGGTGAAATTGTAGTTCACATTAATCGATCAAGGCAATTACTTACCGAAATTTAGTCGAAATTTATATATGTCCATTCATTGGTTGTAACATCCATGGACTTCAAGCTGATGAAATTATGGTTGATATCTATTTTTTCCAAGGTATCTTGGAAGATCTATGATATATGATTGAGTTAGCCTGAAGTTTTTCCCTGCAATGAGTTCATAATGACATATAACTCAAGAACGGCATGCAGAAAATGCTTTTAAATATATTGATGATGTACTTAAAAACAGACAATATGGTGTGTAAACTATAAGGAAACATAGCAGTGAAAGAGTAGGAGATCATCTAGAAAGATTCATTTTAACTTTTCTCATGGATTTGATAAAATGTAGATTTGGTTGTTCTGAATTGGATGCATATGGTCATAGCAGAAAGAAAAAATACATATCAGCTTAAGATCATAACATGAGGTGATATATACTGAAAAACAAACTATATGCAATAATTTTAATTAGAGATTATATGATTTTTTGATCTTTATTTAACAGGTAAAACACAAGTATAGCATTGCACTGAGCTCAGCTGCTCCTGTTGCAAAAAAGTCTCCCAAGTTACTCCTGGAGGGAAGGCAAAAAGTTTCACTGAAGCCACATAAGAAAGACATCAACATTCTTACCAAGTCCCACGTTGAAGCTGATCTATCAAGGATGAGGGGCATGACAGCACAGGCGGCTGCAGCTGCTGCTGCACAGGCTATAGCAGAAGCAGAAGTTGCAATTGCAGCTGCTGAAGAGGCTGCTAGGGAGGCAGAGAAAGCGGAAGCTGAAGCAGAAGCAGCTCAAGTTTTTGCTAAAGCAGCAATGAAGGCACTGAAATTTAGGACACTTTGTGCCTGGTGAAGTCCTTCAGCTGCTGCAGTCGTGTAAGTTCCTCTATTAAAACTATTTATATATAATAATTTAGGCAAGCCATCTTGGGAGGATGCTGAACCCTTGCTTGGACTATAATTATGTAGTGAAGAGGCCTTGGTGTCAACTTGGGCAGGTCTCTCTTTAGTTTAAGATTTAGCTGGTATGCAATTTTACGGATGTTAATGAGTTTCAAAATCTTTGGGTTTTAGCTATAAAATTTGTTATTCACTATCATCATCTCTGTGAGCCAATAGTTACCCCTGTTTCTCCATGGTTGATACTGATTCTAGAAGTAAAACTGTTTCATTTTTACACTTTTCAAGTTTTCCACTTTAACCTGTAAATTACATAGTTCTGGAATTTATCTATTTTGGAAAATCCCTCTTTGATGGATCCTTCTCTGGTACATTTTTCAAACCTGGAGCCAAGAAAGATAACATGTATCAGCTGGTCAATTCTGACACCATTCTATTTCATATTTTTGAAAAGTGCAATTGTAACTATTCTATTCCCAAACGTTCTTAGTTGAAGATGGTTAAGCTTTGATGTAACATACAATTTTGTAGGTTACTGAATATTGGCCCCGATTTGTGGCTTTAACAGTTATCAATCTAACTGATCTCTTTCAATCTTGTGCAGATGACTTGAGACATGAATGGATTGGTAGACAGATCAGTGTGCAACTCATATGGACTACTGAATGCATCATTGGGATCAAACTCTATCGCTATAATGTCTATTTTATGTATAAAGTTAGGCTTGTAAATCAAGAACTTGAAGGTGAGAAATAGTCCATACCATACTGGATATACAATCAAAATATAACTAGCTTGTTTTAATGGCAATATTGCTGAATAGTAAATACTGAATAGGAAACCATTCATGCCTCTGTGGACTCAAAACTCCCACCAAATGTTCTTTCTAGGATTTCCTGTGAAAGATAGAAGAAAATTTATTAATTTATGCATCAAGATTCTAACACCTTTTTAGTGCTATTTTTCTGAGCTTGCTCAAACCAGAGATAGTCCAGTGAAAACAACAACGAACTGCCTGCCTGATAGTTTCAAAATGTTTCTTCTCACCAACAAACGCAGTATGGCTCATTACCAACATCATAGACTGTTTACAAAATTATGTTCCTTTCCTCTCGATTCTATTTTAAATGTGTACAGAAAAATTAGCTTGAAAAAACAAGGATGTAAGAGACCTGGTAGAACCAAAGCCAAGAGATCATTCCTTGCCACCGTTGGGTACATGGCAGTAAAGCAAGCACACATACCCTTCTATACCTAAGCCTTTCATTCTAGAGTAATTTAAATAACGCATCTTTCTTCGGTAATTAAGATAACACATGTAGCCTGCAACTGAAACTATATATGCCAACTCAAGCAACTCATGCAATATATCATTACTCTCCAGAAATTTATTGAATACGGCCACGCTACTGCTATTTTATTCTCATAAAAAATCCTGCAAATTTAACGTAAATGCAAAAGGAAGAAAATTTAACTTAATTAAGTCTTCACCAGTGTTTACATAAAGACCTCATTTAAACTGGCATCAGCCAAGTGCATCTTCTAATTCCAGATCGTAAAAACTGCCAAAGACTTAAACTATGACATCCTCAATGGAGAATTAATATTATTTCTGGATAAAAACTCAATATGTGATGCATCTATAAACATGATGGCTTTTACATTCTGCAAGTTATCAGCCCCCTTCTCATTACCAAGGACAAGGTGTTCAACGTCACTTCTCATTACCAAGTATTTAACATCAGTGCAGTATCAAATACCAGTACTCCTTTCCAATACCTAATATTATCCCAGAATTCTAAACAGCCTCTCACCAAAACTATGTTCCAAGGTAATTAGAGAACCAATTGTCCAAATGCACAGCTCTCAACCAAAAACATTGACCTGAACGATAATTATACATGGAAAGCTACTACTCATGTTATATAATCAAAAGAAGCCATAATCTCCCTGTGCAGAGTTCAGTTCTCACTAGAAGAAATCACTTCAGAAGGTGATTAGGGAGCCCATTAATCACAAATTAACACAAACTTAGCCACCAATGTAACATAAGTAACCCAAATAACAAAACTCACCCTCAATCTTCCTCCCAAAGTTATCATTTGTCCACACACGACAGTAAAAGCACATTAAACACATAAATAGACACCAAAATCTGCTACCAGTCTAAACTAACCAACTTTAACAGCAATAATCAGTTTCCAAGAGAAGTAATTTTTCACTTCTCTAAATTTTTTTGGGTATCATTAAGATGATCAATCATTATTATACATCAAAACAAAAAATCACATTGAAGCAAAAATAAACAATTCATTCCAATACCACAGTAGCACCCAGCTCTTTAAGCTTCTGAACAATTGAATCAGCCTCCTCTTTGGTGACACCTTTCTTGACAACAATAGGCACTTTCTCCACAAGATCTTTAGCTTCTTTTAAACCCAAATCTGTGAACGTTCTCACCTCTTTTATAATCTTGATTTTAGCGGAGGCGTCGAACTTCTCAAGTTTGACATCAAACACCGTCTTCTCCGCGGCGGCTTTGGCCTCCGTTGGACCGGATCCAACGGCTGCCGCACCGGGCGAGCTAGGCCCGGAAAGAGCTGGGCCATAACGGTTGAGACCCATTTTGTGACGGAACAAGATAGAGTAGTCATATCGCTCGAGCTTTGTAAGGTCGAGAAGTTCGTCGGCGATGCGTTCGAGCTTTTGAGTCCGGGTTTCGGCGGCCGCAGATAAAGAACGAGAAAGGGTGATTGGTTGGGTTAATTTTACAGTGGTGAAAAATCTGGTGAGAGATTTGTAGGGAATTTTTGTGGTTACAGAGGACATTTTTGAGGAAGGAGAGAGTATCGAGTGGTGGGTTTGTTCTTCGTTCCTGTGTACGTGATAGCACTTTAACCGCAAAGGAGAGTGAAAGCCCAGTGTTCAGGTAGGGGTTTTCTTCGTTAGGGTTTATATTAAGAGGTAAGTAGAAGGCAATTTTAATAAATTTAATTTAAATATTAGGCCAAACCCCTAAATTTTCTAAATGATTCTAAATTTTATTATTTTTATTTTTTAAATTCTCTTTATTCAAGAAATCAAAAACTTGCCCAAAAGCAAAAAACACAAGATGGGAAAACTGAAAAAAGAGCAGTCATTAGCCACAACACAGATCAGGTGTAAGAGGAAAAACCAAAATGCTCTGTTCAAAAAATTGGCATCTTAAAAATCAGCAATGTTCACTCAATTTGTTTAGTAGTACACCTTAGTAAAAGCCATTTCAATCTAAATGTAAACAAGTTTCCACTTCAACAAGGCCACTAACTGGACTAAGAACTTAATAAGCTTAATAAATACTTGAGTGCATGAAGCCCATGATCCCTACCTAATCCATTCAACTAATAATAGGCAACGACAATTTCCCACCCATAGTTTGAGGCGGGGAGAGTCTCCCACCCGCTGAAATTGAAAAGCCCGGTCTCCCACCCGTCAACTATTTTTTTATTATTATTTTATTGAAATGACTAAATTACCCTTTTAAAAATTAAAAATTTATAATAAAAATATAAAATAATTTTTAAATATAAATATTAAAAAAATATTAAAAATTTAAAAAAATTTAAAAAATTTTTGAAATTCAAAAAATAGAAGCAGCCAACGCCGCCGGCACCGGCGGCGGTGGCCGCCCAAAAGAGAATCAGGTGGCCATTTCCGACCACCTGGTTCCAGGGGAGGCCAGATCTGGCCTCCCCGTTCGGTGGAGGCGGCCAAATCGGCCGCCTCCAGTTTTGGAGGAGCCGGCCAGATCTGGCCTCCTCCGCCCGAAATAAAGGCCGAAAACGGTCGTAAAGGGCCGGCCTTGGCCCCAATGGCCGTTTCCGGCCTTTATTTCTGGCGGAGGCGGCCAGATCTGTTTGCCTTCGCCAAAACTGGAGGCGATCGATTTGGCCGCCTCCACCGAACGGGGAGGCCAGATCTGGCCTCCCCTGGAACCAGGTGGCCGGAAATGGCCACCTGGTTCTCTTTTGGGCGGCCACCGCCGTCGGTGCCGACGACGGTGGTTGCTTCTATTTTTTGAATTTCAAAATTTTTTTTAAAATTTTTTTTAATTTTTTTAATATTTTATATTTAAATAAAATTTATTTTATTAATTTATAAAATTTTAATATTAAAAAGACAAAAATACCCCTGATTATTACTATGCATTTATTATTTTTAATATTAAAAATGGTTGACGGGTGGGAGGCCGGGCTTTTCAATTTCAGCGGGTGGGAGACTGTCCCCGCCTCAAACTTTGGGTGGGAAATTGTCCTTTGGCCCTTTGGAAACCGGATAAACTTGACTTAAATCAAGGCGGCTGAAACTTAACATACACACGGGCATGCACCTCTCATGCACGGTCGTGCATCCCATAAAAATTACAAAAATGTCATTTTCCCGTGCTCGCATGCAAATCCACTCAAACGGATTCATGCACAAACCACCAATCTCTAGAAAAACACCAATTTCACCCCAAAACTTTCTCACAACCCTAGAATACTCAAAATTCTCAATCTAACCCCCGATTAGAAGCCTAAAAGACAAAACTAACCCTAGGATGTTACAGGGGAATTAGAAATGAGTGACAAGTTATCTAGTAAACATATTTTTAATCATTCATACCTGACCGCCATTTTGAAATCCTATCTTAATGTCTAAATTCTCTAATCTTTTGCTTTTTGAATTTTAACTTGTCTTATCTTAATATTCTTATTCCTTTTCTTTGTATCTTTTAGATCTGATATGAAAATAGTTCATATCCCTTTAAGGCAACGGGAAGCAAGTATATTTCACTCCAATTCAATGGAATCACCATATTTAAAACAAGGTAAAGCATGGACAAATCAAGTTTTGCGACCTGTATGGCCTCCTAAGGTCTTTAAAACTACGTTAATTCAAACTAGAAAGATCAAACATGCAAATTGGAGCCATAAGAGATCAAGAAGGAAAACAAAATGCAAAGGGCAATAGGTCGAGTTACAGCACAATGTCACGAAGTGCGGACAACATATGGCGCTTACTTGCACTCTGTGGTCTGGCATCACAACGCTTTGCTTTTGTTTTGCACAACACATGTGCACACACTCACATGTTACAGCTTGGCACCGCAGCGTCTTGCTTCTATTTCACGTAACACATGGGCATGTACATTTGGGTGCCACAGTGCGCCTCATGATGAGCCTGCAATAATTTTTATTTTTTTAATTTTTCTTCTCTTGTAATTTGACCCTTTTGTATTTTGATATTTTATGTTACCTTTTATAGTTATTTTGGTCATTTAATATGTTTTGTAAAGTCTATAAACTGTTACTCTTTCTTTGTAAAAGTTAGGTTTGATGAATTAAAATTTGAGAGTTATCTCGTGGCTCCATGAAGCTTGTTGGCTGATGTGAATTATCTTTTTTCCTTTATTCAAGCCTTTACAAGATAAGCTTGGTGGTGGGATTAGAATCAAGAGGGTGGAGAGATTCCTTTAAACTTTCTTCTAATTTTTTGTAACCTTGATTAAACACTTAAGTGGGTGGAAATCTTCCTTTAAACTTAAGTGCTCGTTCTTGCCTTTATCCAAATTTGTAGCAAGGAAAATTTGGTGGTGATCTTTGAGTCAAGTTGGTGGTTTACCTTTAGACTTGATTCACTTCTTTCTTGCAACCCTGATCTTACTACATAGTTGAGTTGTGAATTAAACTCCAATATTTTTGACTTTTTTTAGTATTGAATGAGAGATAAATTTGTGGTTGAAAGTTGGAAATGAAAATGCTTAGTTCTAGAATGAATATTGCTTGAATTCTTGCAAGAAATAACAAGATTTGGATGCTAGAATTAGGCTAGATTTTTGGATTAGTTTGAAGGATTAAGGTTCACCACTTTTTAGATCAAAATGTTATCTTATATCTTTTCTCTTAATCATAGATGTTATGCCTTGTATGTTATACTAAAACTATGTTGAAAACATGACTTAATCCAAAGGATCTTTTTTCTTAAAACTTTCTTAAAAACTTTATTGTTTGATTTGAAGATTTCATATAAAAACTTATCTTGTTTGATTTGAAGATCTCAACATGAAAATTTTTCTTAACTTGTTATAAATCATCATAAAAACATTTATCCTGATCAAACTAATGGAACACAGAAATTTGACACTTTAACCATGTAAATTCAATATAATCTTATCTAATACACGACTAGCACTTAATTTCTTACGAATTTTGTCTGAAGGCAATATCTAATTTCTAACAAACGTTGGTTTCTCAATTTCTAAATGACGTGCAAACTCACAAATTCTCTCTTGAGTCCACTCTTAAAAAGATATTTAAAACATCAATTTTATAACCTTTCTAAAAATATGCATATTTGACCAGAAGATCATAAAAACATGTAAAACATGTTTCTTATTTTTTTAAAACGTTTCTTTGGCATGTCATATCATAAACTGCAAATTTTACTTATCTTAATTCTTACATTATTATTGAGTGTATGGCTTAATAATATTATTCTTAATTTCTTAATAACTTATATTTTAAATTCCTATTTCTTAAGGTTTGATGTTTTATTTCTTAATTTGCATAATTCATAAAATACTTAATTTCTTAATATATCTATTCTTAATTTTCTTAAAGTATTACTCATTAAATTGATGTTTTACATTTACTACAAGATCGTGCACCATAAAGTTGAATGAGTGTGACCCTCCTAAATTCCACACTACACATGGAATTAACATGTGTACATAATCATGACTAAATATTTCAAAGTTGTGCCGCTAAAAGGACTTTTGTCATACTGTACGATCATGTATGCATAACATACATGACCTTGAAGTTGCAGCTACAATTGCATAGTCATGCGTCATCACATACATAGTCATGCACTGTGCTTTGCACATTCGGATTGGAGACAAACGGTGGAATGCAAGTGAAAAATATTATTTGCTCCTCAATGTTTTAGGGGTGACTAAGGTGAAAGATGTTATTCATACTATTAAGAAGTGAAACATTGTCTTTTGACCTAACTAGGGTGGTAACATGTAATTTACTCCTTAAACTAATCGTAAATTAAAACTACTTCAATTCAATGAATTGGCAAGAAGATGAAAATCCTTCCTTTGACCAAGAGTTAGTGAGAAGGAAGAAATTGACCAAAATTTAGGACCCTTATAACATACTTAAAGGGGGCGCACACACCAATAAAAAAAAATTAATTTAATCTTCTTACAACAAAAGCAGCCCAATGAACCCTAATAAATAAATGCCAAAAAGATTACCACCAACCTTAGGGCAATGACTATTACACTCCAAGAGATGAATAAAATGTAATATATTAATATGGATCAGAGTTTTAATATTTTTAAGAATTTAAGTATTAAATTTTTTGATTTAATAAAAATATATTAATATTTAGACATTTATATTAAGTATTAATGAAATTATTTCTGATAAAGCCAAATAAAATTTTTTAAATGAGGTGAACGAGGGTAGAAAATTATCTTTTTAAAAATTAAAGGGTAAACAATAAATTTACTAAACCTTGGGTGGGAATGAAAATTAAAATAATAAAAAGCAGTTTCTTTTGGAACAAAAATAGTGAAAAGTTTCACTGTTCAGTCTTCATACCTTGAAGCACGGCTTCGTAGGATTGAAGAAGTCTGCCATTACTACAACGCCACGAAACCCAAAAACGTCTCCTTCTTTCCCCTTCACTCGTGCCGCTCATCTCGCTTCTCACGTGCAACCTCTTGACTCTCTCTACTCTATATAATATCACATTGCGTTTGCAATTCCAGCTGCAATCATTTCGTCGTTTCTTGGTTTTTTTTTTTTTTTTCTTTCAATTCAGTTACTGGTAAAAATGATGGCCCCATTGGAGTGTGCCACTGCAGCTGAAACAGCTGCCGTTCCTAGGGGAGCTCCTCTGTTGAAAGACGAGTTAGATATTGTGATACCGACCATCAGGAACCTTGATTTCTTGGAGATGTGGAGGCCTTTTTTTCAGCCTTACCATCTTATTATTGTTCAAGATGGTGACCCTTCAAAGACCATCAAGGTTCCTGATGGTTTTGACTATGAACTTTATAATCGTAATGATATTAACAAGATTCTGGGGCCTAAGGCGTCGTGCATTTCCTTTAAGGACTCTGCTTGTAGGTGCTTTGGGTACATGATCTCCAAGAAGAAGTATATATACACTATCGATGATGATTGCTTTGTAAGTTGTTTCATCTATGTGCTTTTGGCTGCTGGGGTTTTTATCTTGGGGCTAAAGTTTGGATCTTTTAGAGAAACTTTAATTCTTTATAGGTTGATTTTTATGGATTTTTTCTTTTAATGTTCTAGTCTAGGTTAGATCCATTTTGGTAAAGCAAATGCAGGTTCAAAATAACAAGATTTGCGAGTTTTAAAGATTTAGATTTGATTATGTGCACTGAAAATTTGATGTTGCTGCCTTCATGATTTGGCTTGATATTTGTGGATGTTTTTGTCCTTAATTTTTCATGTATTAGATTTTGTCAACCTGAGCGAACAATTTCTTGCTTTGGCCAGAGTCTCATTATCATGAGTAGTGTTGCATTTATATGATTTGTGATCACCTGTGTCTCAAGCAATCTTTCCATGTTAAAGCACACGGCACGTCATGTTATGTGCAGTCGTTAATTACAAATAATTGATTAAAAGTGTTAGATATTAAATTTTGAGTGATTATGTCAGTTTGTTATATCATATTTATTAGCCTCTAGCATGTACATTTTGGTCGCCACCTTTGGATGGTCAAGAGATGAGACATCCCAATGTATCCATGGATGTTGCATATTGTCGAACACATTGTCAAATGATTTTGAATCTTGTTTTATTCTTTCTTATTGGTTTTGTTCATATTTAATCCCTGTAGAATCAGGTAACTAATATTTTAAGGGTATTTTAGTTTAATATTCTCATATTTTCAACCGGATGATTGTGTTTGGTGAACGATGGATAACTTCCATTAATTCATTTCTGGTACTCTTTTGATAATTAGGTTGCGAAAGATCCAACTGGCAAACCACAAAATGCACTTGAGCAGCACATCAATAATCTTCTCTCCCCTTCAACACCATATTTCTTTAACACTCTGTATGATCCCTTTACACAAGGTGCAGATTTTGTCCGTGGATACCCTTTCAGTCTCCGCGAGGGTGTGCCAACTGCTGTTTCTCACGGCCTCTGGCTCAACATTCCTGACTATGATGCACCTACACAGCTAGTGAAGCCTGTGGAGAGGAACGCGAGGTATGTGATTGCTTTATGTGCAAGAAGACTTAAAATTCAGTTGAAGTAGTCTCAATATTATGCTTATTACACTTACAATTAACCAGGTTTGTGGACATGGTTTTGACCATTCCTAAGGGCACCTTGTTCCCCATGTGTGGTATGAATTTGGCTTTTGATCGTGATCTCATTGGCCCTGCAATGTACTTTGGTCTCATGGGCGATGGGCAACCAATTGGACGCTACGATGATATGTGGGCTGGCTGGTGCGTCAAGGTTTGTTGCATTCATCTTTTCTCTCAATTATTATGGACAATAACCTCAGATTCTTTACAGCTTCTGAGCTAGATTTCAAGTTTGTGAAGTCACAAGTGATTAACCAGCTTCATATTTTGATTGCATAGGTGATATGTGACCATCTGGGATTGGGAGTCAAGACTGGTCTGCCTTATATCTTCCACAGCAAAGCAAGTAATCCGTTCGTGAACCTAAGGAAGGAATACAAGGGCATTTTCTGGCAGGAAGAAATCATCCCATTCTTCCAAGCTGTTTCCCTTCCGAAAGATTGCACCACTGTGCAGAAATGCTACATTGAACTGTCGAAGCAGGTGAAGGAAAAGCTTAGCAAGGTTGATCCATACTTTGACAAGCTAGCTGACGCCATGGTCACATGGATTGAAGCTTGGGATGAGCTTAACCAGCCAGCTTCCGGTGAGGCCAATGGCAAAAGGCAGTAGAAAAATTTTTATTACCAGCAAACGACATTATAATTTTTCCTGCACTTACGATGTGGCTTTAGTTTTTAGTCACTGCTGTATTTGTTGTCTTTGTTTCTTTATATCATGCTATGAACTCATAGAAATAAATTTTATATTTCGAGTTACCCTTGAATTTGATTCTTGGTTTGTCAATTATGTTTGAATTTCAAGTTTGAACAGAAAATAGAAAAGAAGGCAAATTGATCTCAAACACGGGCTTATTTGTCATTAGCTTGCCACTACTAACTTCAGGAAAAGCTAGGCTTGTCATGTGAGGGAGAAAATTTTAGGGGTTACATTAACTTTTTCTATCCTTACTGTTCATTTTCTGCTGGAACTTGAAATTTTGAACTGAGAATCTTATTACATTTTGAACTTGAATTTATATAGGTCAAATAAATAAAATCTTATTACATTTTAACCTCAACTCAATGAATCTTAAGTTACATATTCCAATCAAAACTCAAAAACTGCCAAAAATTTTGCCTCCATAGTCACTAGAGAGTTGCTCAAATTCAATTGGACTAAGCATGGTAATCTGGTTTGTGCCCTTCAAGAGTTGCAGATGAATCCTCTCTCTCTCAAATGAAAGCAGAGGAAAAAATTTTAGACTACAGTGAACACTAAGTGAGCTTTGGGGCCAGCTCAGGTTGAGTGAAATGCTGACATGAAAATGATTTCACTTCACGAACTTGGGGTTGGATCCTCAGTCTTCCGAGCCTCCATTTTCTGGCGCTTGGCATGGGGCTCTTCACTGTCTTGAAGGTTGAGATGTCCAGTTACTACCTCCGGACCCAGAAGAGAGATGTGCTTGCCTGTGATTTGACGACCGGCTCTGAGCTTAGGGCCCCAGTGCCTTTCAGGATTTGGAAGGAATCGAGCAACTTTCTTGGCTTGTGCCTTGCTAAGGGAAGCAACTGCTCGAGAGAAATTGGCCTGCTCAAAAGAATTGAACAATGAGATTAAACTTTCAGCCTAATGCTGTGTTTTAAGCGTTTCCGCCCTATTTGCCTGCCCAAAAGGATTGAACAAGAGAAATTTTAACGCTATGCCCACTAGTGACTGTAAACATGCATGCAATGGCATGTTAAGAATACATAAGTGCGTGAGTTCAAATTTAGTCTATGCTACAAAAAGAATAGAAGTCATATGTGCATGAATCCAAAACTACCACTGATTAGACATATACCTGAAGAACTGGTTCCTTGGCAAGTATTACACTCCCCGGCTGATCAGGTGGTTGAGCTTTTATTGGATGATTTTTGACCTACATAAACAAGAAACCCAAAGACTGACAGATAAGATATCCTGCCACATAAAATTACCTTGCATAAACTGGGCATTCCAACAGAAATTGCACACGAAGAATACTTAGAAGCCTCGATCAATTGAAACTTGTTTGAATGTAGGGCATATAAATCAGCAAAAAAGGGTGAGGTTTGAAAGGGAATCCTTACCCAGCAACGCATTATGTCCCAAATGACATCCATGGGAGCATCTGACTTGAGCCCCAGTGGATTCACATGGGTTCCAGAGATGTGATAGCCTGCGTTGATCACAGCAGAGCGAAAGATCACTGCTGAAGGAGAAGTGCATTTTAGTGTTGCACAGAGGTTATGCAGACTCAGAAAGAGAGGAACATCAGGCAACTCCTGCAAACGGTTTGAAGGATATGAACATCCATCTGAATATCTTTACAGAAAATCAGGACTCAAGACGCCATGCTCAGGAACATATGACAACTACAAATTCAGATACTCATGTGACATCCTATAGTATGTCTCCAAGAAAAAAAAATAGTATCTCTTTATTATAAAATTTCATTTGGCTAATATTTTACCCCAGTCCAATTTTTTTTAATACCATGTGTCAAATGCTTTAGATGGGACACACATCTATCACATAATGCTACAATAAGAAACATTCATGGTGCAAACTAAGCTTCTTAGAAGAAAAATTACAACGATTTATTGGTTGTAGATCATGCACACTTGTTGAAAATATGATATCAGGTGGGAAAAAATAAAGATAAGGAAAATAAGGCACACCTCTGAAATTGTAGTCAATACAGCAGAGATGCGATCATAAGCAGGGTACCGATCCTTCATAGAATTCACATCTACCAGCATGGAAGCTACCCATTCTTGATCATGAATGGGTGCAGACCATATTGGTCCTCCCATATTGAATTTCTTCCCACAGTCACTGCACACTTGAGGAACAGCAGGACCAAACCCAGGTAGATATCTTACACTGTTATTCTGAGGGGAAAACCATGCATCATCAGAATAATACATAAATAAATATCACTAAAATTAAAAAATCGAAACCATTAATTAAGAACATCAACACATGTTGCTTGAAGGTGATAAAACACCCAAGCATCTATCATCAAAAGAATTTGTCCCTTGCTTGAAAGGACGTATTCTTATACATTTTCTATATCCATGCTTCTTTCTTGGTTTCAAGTCATGATTATGATGAACACGTCAAGGAAATATCAGAACACCAATCCAATTCCAGTCATCCATAAAATATGTGCATGGTTTCATGCTATGAACTTGTCAATGACAAATATTTGCAAGAATAAAATCGGAGGCTCACCTTGTTGGAGGCTGTCCGACCAATAGGCTGGAGATGAAAGGAATCACACCCAGTGCATTGGTATACATATGAGAGTTTGAGGGGAGTGTTCTTCATCGCACTTGCAGAACTGCATCAGATAAATTTGGTTTCCACTTAACAAAACATAAGAATATTATTTATTATAGTAGGTATACTCATATTCAATGCCCTATCTCAATTACTATAAGTGGACCACTTACGTGTAAACTCGAACAAAGACTCGAACATAGAAATCCATTTGAACAGATAGCACAGGAACAATGTATCGCTTGTACCGATTTGCATGGCTCTGCATTCAAGAAAAAAAAGAACAAAAATTATGTGAATGTAAAAATAAAAATGTATACCAAACTATACATTAACATCAGAAAAATCATGACTTTCACTTTTTCTGACATGCCCAAGAAGAAGAAAAAGTCAAATAAATAAACAAAGATTTAAAGATAGGTAAATGTCATATGAAGGAACGCCAGAGATGACTTGTGGGTGATTAGTGAAAGTACCTCAATACATGCTAGGAGGATCCTCAAAGCCATTTCATGGCAATATTTTCCTCTCAATGGATATGACCCATACCTAATTGCAAGCAGTCCATAAATAAGTCCAGAAACCTAGCTACACATTTCAAGCAAAAGTACAGGGAGTATAACTTACTTGGAGTAGCAGACCTCCCCATTACCCCCACAAAGTACAGCCATATCAGTTGCTGTACACATCAACATGCCTCCATCAACAACAGATTGGACTGCAGAGTCCAGAAAAACTGAAGGTGAACCATAAGGATCAAGATCAACCTGAAAAAGCATTTACATATAATGGTATAAACATCACCGCTTCTGAAAAATGTTATTCAAATTAAAAAGTAGAGAAAAATGTTATGCAGTAACGAATTCTGGACATATGTACAAAAGTGAAAAAACACCCAATTGCTTAATGTTTGGAGGGTGCACATTTTTTTTTGCCATTTTGGAGCGGAATTCTACAGTAACTAAATACATCGGAATGTTCACTTTAGCGAATAAAAAATTTTAAGTACAAAATAGCTTGTGCGTACCACATCAAATTCTTTTGGGTGAGTGAGCATATATACACGAGCATCATCAAGATGAGATTCCACTTTTGAACATGCTACTGAACCATTGAACTTTATATTTCTCCTACAAGCTTCAACAGACACTGCAAAAAGGCAATAATAATAATAATAATAATATAACTCTTTTGCAATATTATTTTCAGTACGCAACAAATAATTTGCAACTGTGTTGAATAATATGACAAATCACTAATCAAAGATGGGATGAAACTGTACTAATGTCATGGGAAAAACAGATGCACAATATAAATTAGTATAAGTGGGAATACATGCGTGCAAATGATCGTGCATCTGCACAGGAACCTGAATCTACATGTACTTCCTTTGTCCACTCTGTGCAAGAGAATGTACTTTCTAGATGAAGGAGCCATTTTAACAGGAAAAAATATAGAAATAAAGCAAAAGAAAAAAAGATAAAAACAGCCTAAATATTTTTCTTTATTTACCAAAAAAAAAAAAAAAAGATAAAAACAGATACAAAATCTGATACATCATATAGTACATTGACAAACGACCTTTATCATTGTCTACGGCCACTACTTGACCAAGTCCTTCTACTTCAATAGCATATCTTAAAGATCTTAATCCAGAAGCTGACAAGGCCTGTGAACTCAGAAAAGAAATAAAAACAGAAGTTAGTTTATGTTTATAGTAAAAAAAAAAAAAAAAAAACCTGGGAACTTTAAGAAATATTGATCATTACAGAAATAATTTCATAGAAGCACCTCAAGAACTCTTGGTGGTTTTAGTTTGCCCTGAACTTTTCTCTCCATTGTCTTGGCAAATTCTTCCGAATTGCTACATGGTTCATCTTGGGATATCTTTTCAGGCCCTTCAGTTTCTTCATTTGACCTTCCATCATTGACAACAGAAACTTTAGGAACTTCTTCTGCAGCAGATTCAGAAGCATCCTTTTCTGACACCTTAGTTGCTGATGTTCTCTTAGACAACATTGCTTCATGCTCCTGGTTGCGTTTGGATACAAATGACCTCAGAACAGCAATGGATATGTCCCTATTGTTGACCTGTTATAAAAATTAAAAAAAGTTAGTGAAAATCAACGATCAAACATAAAGCCATTTATCTTCGCAAAGGTTTACATAAGCAAAGAGACATTTAACTTTTGTAAATAATTATTTACAAAGTGCAATAACAAACTCAGTGATGAGCAAGATAAATAAGATAGACCTGAATCCGGAGAAAACTAATTATGTTCCTGCAATATTCAGAATTTAGAAATGCGTATGCGAAAATAAGAAACACAAGATTATTAGTTAACATTCTAAGCATTGCAGGAAAACATATCCATAATAAAACTATTCCTAGTGAAAACATATAATTTCAACTTCAGATCTCATGAGCCACAGCTAACACTGTTCTCATATAAGTAAATAGTTTTATCTCCCAAGTGACTTTGAATGAATTAATAAGATGAACTGGCAAATGATATCCTTCACACTCTATGAAAAGCTCCTTATAGACATACATTGGTAGAGTAGACAGTATCAAACTGAAGTATAAGAAGATCAAAGAAATTAACATTGGCACCGAGCGACATTTCAATTTTTAATTCCAGGGTGCTTAAAAAAACACTAAAAAAAATATATCTATCAACATCTTTAACAATATAAACATAACTCTTCAACTCGAATCAACGCCTTAAAAAGCACCCAATTCAACAATCATAGCTTTCTCACTAAACCTTCAATAAACTCAGAAGCCCCAGAAACACATGTCCACCCATAAATTAAAATATTCAGCAAAAAGAAAAAAAAAAACAAAACAAAACAAAACTTGAACCAAAAAAACACTAAAAGATAGGATTTTGGGACCTGGGTTTTATTGTAAAACACTTCATTCTTGGCGTGCATAAGAATCTCAGCCTCTCCTTCTTTGATAATAGTATAATCATTAAGATCTTCCATTGTCACTGCTATTCCCTCTTTTTCATGCACTCCCAGTCTACAAAACAAAGATGAACACTGCCAGAAGAAGAACAATAATCCGTGGCTCTTTGTTTGGTTCTTCTTTGTTGTCAATAGACTCTTCCGTTTAAAGGCTCCTGAAAGTATAACGCTCATAAAACCCCATTACTTACTTTAACACTTATATGCACAGTTGTGAAAACCCTATACTGTCTGTGTTGAGAATTTTCTGACAGTTTGAGACTTTGGTAAACCCTAAAATCTCACCCCGGTGCACGTTAGAATTGCTGGGTTTTTGCCAAAATGAGTTGGTGATGGGTAGAAATTTATCGGTTCGGGTCGGATCCTTTGGTTAGGCAAAATTTATGATTATTAAGTAAGCCCATTTAAATTGGGAATATTAATTAAAATAACACCATCTATCCATTTATACAAATTTGTTACTGAAAATATTTTATACAAATGTATCATATTGATTGATATAATATCAATTTTACCCTTTTTTGTTTTTGTTTTAGTTGAAGGATGTTTACAGTGAAAAAAATTAATAATCAAGATACGAGAGAAGAGTATACAAGTATATAAATACACATACATATCTACATAGATATATGTATGTTTGTACACAAGTACATTTGTACATGATTAAGAGGATAGGGAAAGACATGTAAACACAATTAGTATAAACGGATGAGTAAGTAAGAGGGTATGTATACATTTATTGTGGAAATAATGTTTGAAATATTTAAATTTTAGGTTACCTGATTTGGTTATTAGTCTACCTTAGTTAGACGAAACTGATTTTGTGCACGATCTATCGTTAAGTTATTTTTATTTGTTAAATCTATCAAAATTGTGTTGTTTGTGTTTTGTGGATAGGGTGAGAGGGAAGGGTGCATGAGTATACACATGTACAAGGGTACACGTGTACATAGCTAGTGTAAATAAGTAAACAATAAGCACGTGAGTGGATTAAAGGGTGATTGGAAGAGGAAATTCATTTCTTCTTTTTTTTACATAGTTGTTTAAGATTAATTGATCACATATGCATATATGTTTGATGGTAGAGTTGGAATATCACAGAGCATGATGACACAACACAACAAGATACAAAGGCGGAAAGCAAAAAATAATAATGGTAGACTTATCAATCAATTATGGAGCTTTATTAGAGGAATTGAGCATTTTTTTGGCAATCGATTAAAGGTTTTATCATATCCATATGTATAAGAATTATAAAAGTATAAATTCAACTATCCCTTTTGAGATTTAGATTATTACAATTTTCGTGTAATAATGTTTTTATTTACTAAAGTAACAAGCGTATCAAATACTCTTTATATGATTATGCGTCTAAAGGCTGGGCCAGGTTACATTGAATATAATGCTAATACAGGATAAGTAGAAAGGGGTCATATTAAATTGGCATAAGGATGTTTAGACCAAAAAGAAAAAGCGAAGTGTTAACCAAATACTGATGTTGCTTATGAGAGATATGAGCTTTTTATTCAATTGTTTGCGGACATTGAGGATTGGGTGCAAGGTTGGAAAGGTAAGGAGCCTAGATATGGTTCATTTGATCGTCGAAAGGATATGGATAATATTTTTGATGAAAATTTTGATACTAATGGAGTTGATATCGATAAATGTAATAAAGGAGTGGAGGTTAGTCTTAAGCAAGTATGTTCATTACATGAGGAAACAAAGGCAACAAATATTGACTATAGTTAGAAGGTTCCATTTACCATGAGAGATTTGGGTTTATAAATTTTACAACTCTAAACCATAGCCCACTAAAATATTTGTTTAGTTCACTATTTTGCTACAACAATAACTGTGATTGTACGTCGAAAATTTTGGCAAACACTATCTGTAAGCAAATGCACATTTCAGATTTAGGGAAAGAGGAGAAAACGGAAACAACTTTTGTCATAAGCGTGAAATAGTGTACAACTACTACTTCTATATCATGTCCTTTTTGGTAACATGCATGCATTGTGACACATTTTTATACAATATATTTTTGTGATAAAATTGCATGTACGGGTACAAAATGTGTTATTTTAATTAATATCTTTAGTTTGAAAAATTGACTTAACCCCCCTTCCTTTAAAATTTACCATTACATTTAATGGATAAAGAAGTAAATTTGTAATTTTTACTTTGGATGGAGGGCCTTTTGGATAAGGAAAACCCTTGGGAAATTATTAAAAATGGCTTCATTTATTAGGTGCCGACAATTTCAACCAGTTATTTATAAATGATACAAATATAGCCCAAACATTAGCTTACGAATCATAATTGTTTAAACTTATTTCATCTAACAACCAAGTTTTAGCATCGTGAAAATTTGTTTCTTGTTAATTTATTAATAATTGGTTCAGTGAAACAATGATTTTAACTGAAAATGAGACGATTTTTTCTTTGTCGAACGTAAAAAACCTAATATATGCAATTACATTTCATCACAAATTTTAAAGCTATACATTTTAAAAAAAACATACTTTTCTTAATTGTATTTGTATAACTTATAACAAGTTACTTAAAATTGTTTCACCTAATTAAAAAAGTTATTTTAATTATTTTTTCTAAAAATATTATATGTAATTGATTGAACGAGGATGACTTTAGATCAAAGTTAATGATACATAAATAAGATATTCTTAACAAAAAAAGTTAGGATTGGATTCAAGTCAAGTTAAGTTTATGTTCAGCTCCATTAACAATAAGTCAAACTTGAGCATGAACTTGAATTCAATGAACTTAATGGACACAAATGCAAACTCAAGCTTGATACTTAACAAATCGAACTAAACATTATAATGAGCCTATTAAAGAGTTTTTAAGTCAAGCTTCTTGTCAACTCTTCTAACGAGCTTTTTAATGAATTTTTTAAAATAAGTTACTAAAACGATATTGATTTGATATATATTGATCAAAACAATATTGTTTTAGTTTATTCAAATTGAATTTTTCTAAGCTTACGAATTTGATAAGCTAAACAACCCTAAAACTCGAGCTCAATAATATGAAAATTATGAGTTCGAGATTACTTTAAGCTTATTCGAATTAAACTCTAACTCAAACTTGACTCAAATTCAATCTTAAAAATAATTAGGGTCATATAAACAAGTTTCATTTCCTTTGGAGTGAACTTGACTAAGTTTAACAAAAAATAAAGGTAATTACTAACAAGTCCATGCTGAAATTGCATAAAGGGGTCTATCATACCAACAAATCATAAAACTTGCCCTCTCATTTACAATTTTATACCCATCTCTCCCATAGCTCTTCACCATCTGTTTTGCATCCTGCATTGGATTGCACCACAATTGAACTGGCTTGAACCCACTTCTACCCAACCTAACCATCCATTTCCCATATCTCTCATGCCTCTGTTCCCTCTCCAGCCCTTCATTTGCCACCATATCTTCAATCTCTCTACCAAACATCTCCTCTATAGCCACCCTTTCCTGACCGGCAATTGACCCATATGTCACATCTATTGAGTCAAACATTGCACTGTAATAGTGCAATCCCTCTACAAATCTGTCCACTAATCTGTTCAAGTTATGGTCAGCTTCTTGTTCTACCAAGAAAAACAACTTGGGTGACATTGATCTCACCATTGCTAGAAATTGACCCATTTGCTTACAATCCTTCACACTGTCATTGTTTCTGGCCCCAAAATGTGCATCAACTCTGTCATCCTCTGCTAGTAACACATGAAGGTTTAGTATTGAGATTAAAGCTAATGCTTCTCCTGATCTAACCTTAAGCATGTCAAATGTTAAATCTTTTAAGTTGACATTGATGGGGTGAAATTGAAAGGGCATGTTTAAGGCCTCAGCCTCTTTTACAAGCTTCTGGCCTAATTTGTCTAAGGCAAGCTTGCTGCTGTTGATACATGTGACCTTCAAATGGGGAGGCCCATCTGGCAAGGCTGAGCAGCTTCTGATGAGAGGAACCCAAAAATTTGAGTCACAGGAACCCAAGTCTATGATATGGATCAAACGCTCTCTAGTCATGAGTTGGTGCAAGGTTCGAGCGATGATGGCGTGGGAGAACCCCAGGTAAGGGAAGGCCTTGGAGAAGAAGGTTCGAGCCCGGTCAGGTTCTTGTTTAGACTGGGAGTGATGATTCAAGGCCTTATAGATGCCGGGCCAACGCTTGACAAGGCGGATGGCAAGGGCTGAAGCAAAGCGGGCCGCAAGCCGTTGCATGGAGTCACCGGTCAAGGAGGAAAGTGGAGAAATCTGGCGGAGACACTCATCAGCACGGTGGAGGTTGCCAGAGGACGCATGTTTGGCACATGTTAGGAGGAGTTGGATGAGGCGTATGCCTCTTTCTTCCGGCTTTATTGTACTCTCATGTGGAGTTGGGCAGGATGACAATGCAAGAGACAATGTCACCTCAGGCTTGGATGGCGAATTCATCAGAGCTTCAGCTAGGAGAATAAAGCTTGAGAAGGTTTTGGGGAATGGCTCTATTTACATATAGAGGAATCAATTTAGAGGTGGAGTAGGTAAGAGTGCTGCAGGAAGTATGCCATTGGAAGTTTATGAACGGCTCCAAATGAAAGAGTACAAAAATTTTAAAAAATTTTCTGACCTTTTTCGTGGCCCTTCAAATTGGAAAGTCAATGATCCAGAAGTTAAACAAACACATGAACTTCCAGTTCCGAAATATAGATGCTTCTCAGAAGAGAACAAAGCAAAATGAATATCAATTCCAAGCCTGGTGATGTTTTGTGAATTGTCTGTCTGAATCTGTAAGTTAATTATCGATATCGACTTAAATCTAAACGTTGAAAACAAAGAGATTTCAATTCAGGATGTGCGCCAACTGATTGGCACATACAGGCGGCCTCCCTGAGCTTATCTTGTTGTCTCTTTGCATGAAGCTGGTTTGAAACTTGACATGACATAGATAAAGTCAGGCACTACAGGCCACAGGTATGGTCACCGCCGCGCAGTGGTGGGGCGCCGGTTTACAGATATAAGAGCTTCGATTGGCCTGATATCTGCTCACCCAAGTTAAGATTGGAGAAATGACTTGACTATTTGCCACTTAATGTTTCATAATTTCTAACCTTTTAATTTTGAATGAGTCAAATTCTCAATTAATTTTAAAAAATCAATTGAAGTAATGAAAGAAAGGTTCCATGAATTGCTGCATATGTGAATTACAGAGATCTTGATTTGGGCATGGGCAAGAAGAGTTAAACAAGTTTCATCCAGCCTAGAGTAGGGGGTAAGAAGTATTTCAAATATGGCTTCAAGAGATTGGGAAGGGGGACAGACAAAATTTGATCCTGGTAATTTCTTCAGGCGTGAGCAGAGCATTCCCACTCTTCCACTGAATAAGAAGAGCCAGAGCCAAAGCCAGGCATGATCCTAGATAAAGGGTTTGGTAACAAGGCAATTGACTGTATATTATTATGAAGCCTTGAGCTTTATTTGTACCCAAAAGCCACAGCTGCATATGGGAATTACAGAGGGCATGAATTAGAAGAGAAACACATGCAGCACTTGGTGGTGAATTCTTAATCTAATCTACAACTTTATTATGAAAATTTTGGGTTTCTCATAAAAAGTTTATATGATTTTGAACTCTTCAATCTCAATGATTAATTTTTGCCATGCAACCAACTCATATGGCTTTAAAATGTAAGATTTCCCTGGCCCAAATAATAGCCCAACGATAGTCTTCCTCTATCAGAATCTTCAACACCAAATCTGAAGCCTCAATATACGAGTAGCGCCAATTCATGGGTAGGAGCAACAGTTCTCTTGGCTTATTATAGTTCTACCTTGAATTATATTCGGCAAAGGAGGCTGCAGTTGGAGAACAGTGCCAGTTTTCTAAAGTTTCTAAATAAAATAATTGATCGAGATAATGTTTATTAATGGTTAAAATTTTATGTATACACAAGAGTAACATCTGGTCATCTGCAGCCAAAACCCAGCTCTGAATAGTTGAACAAGAAACAACAGAAAAGACGTTAGCTTCATACAAGTACTTTATTTTATTACTTCCAGTGATGTTTTTAGCTTCTTCATTTGCCATTTCATTTCCAATTCGTGAAAACCTTTTGCATTGCCTCTGTTCATTCTGATCTTCAAGTGCCTTCCTCCCTTCTTTACATTTCAAACACTTCTCCATATTCTGGGATCCTTCTGTCTACTGTTGAAAACCTCAGGTTTTCAGGGCCATCAGTACCAAAGCCTGAGTTCCTCTTCACGCCTCTGCATGAATCCCATGTCCAAGCACCCGTTATTTTCTCCAAAGGCGTCCGAATACATGTCAGAGTCCGAAGCGGAGGCCATGATTTTGAGGGAATTTTTTATGCATCTGAAATTGAAAAACCTTTCATTGTAGTAGACCTCAACAAGCTTCGATCTATACGCATGGATGTTGATGACAACAGTGCTTGGCTTCAGGCTAGTGCAACGCTTGGAGAAGTCTACCACAGAAATGCGGAGAAAAGCAATATTCATGCTTTTCCTGCTGGTGGTTGCCCAAGCTTAGGCATTGGTGGGCCCGTCACAGGAGATGCTTACGGTTTCTTGATGAGAAAATATGGTCTTGGTGTTGACAATGTCCTTGAAGCAGAGTTCTTGATCAAGCAGCGATGGGGGGAAGATCTGTTTTGAGCTATAAGAGCAGGTGGAGGAGGAAGCTTTGGAATTATTCTTTCATGAAAGATAAAATTGGTTCCTGTGCCACCAACTGTGACAATTTTTACAGCTTCAAGGACCCTAGTACAAGACGCCACAAAGATCCTCCATAAATGGCAACAGGCTGCCCATTCGCTTGGTGAGGATCTCTTTCTTAGAGTTATCATACAATTGGCCAATGGTGGCCAAATTGGCCAGAGAACTGTGTCAACCACATACAGTGCTTTATATCTAGGTGGAGCTGAAAGTCTTCTTCAAATAATGCAAGAAAAATTCCCTGAACTGGGTTTGACACAAAAGACTGCAATGAAACAACGTGGATCGACTCTGTGATTACTTATGCCTTTTTTTCAAGTGACTCTCCTCCGGAGGTTCTCCTTCAACGACAGAACGAATTCAAGAATTATTTCAAAGCCAAATCAGATTCTGTTCAAGAACCCATTTCGGAAACAGTTCTTGAAGGGCTATGGAGAATATTATTAGAAGAAGAAAATCTGTCGATGGTATGGCTCCCGTATGGCGGACAATGAGCAAGATTTCAGAATCAGAAACCCCTTTCCCTCACAGAAAAGGAAACATATTCGAAATCGGCTATGTGGCCGGCTGGCAAGATGGAGATGTCAAGAATGCCACAAAGCACATTGAGTGGATTAGGAGGCTCTACAATTAAACGACTCCTTATGTTTCAAAGTTTCCCAGAGCTACGTATGCAAATTGCAGGGATTTTGACTTGGGAATGAACACAAAGAGCGATACAAGCTTCAACGAAGCTAGAGAGTGGGGTGAGAAGTATTTCAAAGGTAACATCAACAGACTGGTAAGAGTGAAGACCAAAATTGACCCGCAACATGAGCAAAGCATTCCACCTATCTTCCATTGAAATGCTGAGATGGCACTAAATTGTTTATCCAATTAATCATGTAGAAGGTTTAAAGTTGTGATTATAAAATAATTGCTCCTGCAACAAAAATATTGTTCTCATACGTAATATATCACTGTTCAGGATTTTTTGTTGAAATCTTTCACTTAAAATCTTCAAGATGGTTATCTTGATTATATAATAAGACAATCCCAGGGTCTGGCAGCTTACCTAACCTTTATATATCATTCTAGAAATGTAACAATTGAAGTGTAAAAGTTTTACATGGAAAACTGACGTTTAACCAAAATGTTCCAGACATACGTCTGCTTTTCTTATATATACCATGACTCAACTATTGCTCAGTCCCTGCAAACACTGAAAAAAAAATGTCTTCATGTTGTTACATTCTTTCTTTACTTCCACTCTTGATTTCATTGACAATATCCATTCCGATTGAAGAAAGTTTTATGCATTGCCTTTCTTTGAATTCTGAGCTTTCTGTCCCTTCCTCCATTGTTTATGTCTCAAATACTTCATCGTACTTTTCAATTCTTCTGTCAACTGCTCAAAACCTCAGGTTTACAGGGCCTTCAGTCGCGAAGCCTGAGTTTATCTTCACGCCTTTGAATGAATCACATGTCCAAGCAGGCGTTATTTGCTCCAAACATCTTGGAATTTATATCAGAATCCGGAGCGGAGGCCATGACTATGAGGGGGTTTCTTATGTATCTGAGATTGAAACGCCTTTCATTGTTGTAGACCTTTCCGAGCTTCGATCCATAAGCATTGATATTGCTGATAACAGCGCATGGGTTCAGGCAGGAGCAACAATTGGTGAAGTCTACTACAGAATTGCGGAGAAGAGCAAAATTCATGCCTTTCCTGCAGGAGCTTGCACAAGCTTGGGCGTTGGTGGGCACATCACTGGAGGTGCTTATGGTTTCTTGTTAAGAAAATATGGTCTCGGTGCCGACAATGTCCTCAATGCTAAAATTGTGGACGCAAACGGCAGAGTTCTTGACCGAGCAGCCATGGGTGAAGATCTATTTTGGGCAATACGTGGAGGTGGAGGAGGAAGCTTTGGAATTATCCTTTCATGGAAGATAAAATTGGTTCCTGTGCCACCAACAGTGACAATATTTACAGTCTCCAGGACCCTGGAACAAGGTGCCACAAAGATCCTCCATAAATGGCAACAGGTTGCGCATTCGCTTGATGAAGATCTCTTTCTTAGAGTTCTCATACAAGTGGTCAATGGTGGCCAAAATGGCGAGAGAACCGTATCAACCTCATACAGTGCATTATATCTCGGTGGTCCTGATAGCCTCCTTCAAATCATGCAGGAAAATTTGCCTGAACTGGGATTGACACGGCAAGATTGCAACGAAACAACCTGGATTCAGTCTGTGGTTACCGAAGGCCTTTTCCCAAGTAACTCAACTCCTGAGATCCTACTTCAACGACAGAATATTTTAAGAAGCTATTTCAAAGGAACATCAGACTACGCTCAGGAACCCATTCCTGAAACAGTCCTTGAGGGGCTATGGAAAAGGTTATTGGAAGAAGATAACCCAAGTTCTATATGGAGTCCATACGGTGGAATAATGAGCAGGATTTCAGAATCCGACACTCCTTTCCCTCACAGAAAGGGTAACATATTCAGCCTCTCTTATATCTCCTCCTGGCAAGATGGTGATATCCAGAATGCAACGAAGCATATTGAGTGGATCCGGGGAATATACAATTACATGGCTCCTTATGTGTCGAAAAACCCGAGAGGTGCGTATGTAAATTACAGAGATTTCGATTTGGGCATCAACAAAAAGACTCAGAAAAGTTTGGACGAGGCCAAAGTGTGGGGCGAGAAGTATTTCAAAGGGAACTTGGAGAGATTGATGAGAGTGAAAACCCAGGCTGATCCTGGTAACTTCTTCAGGCATGAGCAAAGCATTCCGCCTCTTCCATGATGGAATATCAGACCAATTCCTGATTACAACGAGTCAAGGATCATGCTTACCTAACCTGCTGCAGTCTGGTTTATCCACTGGCTCTGTCAAAAAATGTTACAGTAATGTTCCCGACTTATAAAATAATGGCTTAATCATAATTCATTGTGCCATGTTTGTGTGACAATTGGCTAACTCACTAGATAAGTATTATTTTATTTTTTTAATTCAAAATCATATAATTATACGGTGAAATAGATATATAGTTTTATTATTGGTTATTATAATTTTTATTTATAGTTATTTGTATTAAATATTAAATGTGTTTACCTAACATTTCAGAAGTCAAAACAATATCAAGAACAATCTTATCTAACCATTAGATTATAATAATTTAAAGCATCAATAGATTATATGAGACAAAGATTATATAAAGATTTTGTGGTGGGTATATTCATACTTCTACAGGAAATGGTTCATATATTATATGCTTCTTTTCCTGTTTCTGCATAGTCTGATTTTACTCTCTTCCCCCCAAAACTTGTTTTCCAGGATCCCAGAAAAATGCAGTGTCTTTATAGTTTCAGATCTTCTGATGTAGCATGATTTGGTTCTTGATTCATTATGTGTAACTGCTGCATACAAGAACTATCCTGGAAAATTTTGAGTCTCCTATTGGGCTCTGCGAAAGACATGAAAGTCTGGTCCTTGAGCAGGGTGAAAGGCCGGGGCCTCTGAAAACTAAAGGCCCTTTCCTGGCAGAAAATGCAGCTCTGTGTAGTCAAGTTTCACACAGAGAGTTCCCATTTCTGCCTTCTCTTTCACATCTGTGTTCCACCAGGTGAATTTCCAGGCTTCCTCTTATTGGAAATCTATATTTAGTTTGTTTTAGAAGGTCAAATACAAATGATAATATGAGTTTAAACTATGGTTAGCTGAAAGGAAAAGAAACAAAACTGGTAAAATCCCATTAGTTTATTATCATATATAATTCATCTAATTTCTTTATGCCTATATTTATAGTAAAGCTAATAAATGATAATTAACCATACACATCCGGGTGAGTGATTGACCTCATAACTGCTGCATCGATAAATTTATGAGTTTCATCTTGATATAATAATTCAGGGACTCGAACACATGACCAACTATTCAACACCGAATAAGAATCGTTTAAGTTATCATCCAAACTGGCCCTTCGGGGCATCAATGGCTCTTTATAAGGTTGAATTCAAATTGAATATATTTAGATTCATTTTTAAATTCGATTCGAATGAATCTGAAACGAATCGAACGAATCCGAACATGAATACGAACCAAAACTACAATTTTAAAATTCAGCAAACACGAACCTGAACTTAAAATAATAATTTTTAATTATATTTTATTAATTATTTATATTAATTATAATTTTTAATAAATATAAAAATAAATTATACGAATACGAATATAAATCAAATATGAACTTAGTTATACGAACCGAATACGAATACAAACTTTGCTATAAAAATATTCGACAAACACGAACAAGAACACGAACCCAAATCCGAACAGTGCGAAACGAGCCCAAACACCAATATGTTACTGTTTACGTTTGATTCAGTTTGAATCCAACCCTAGCTCTTTCTAAAGTGTAAAACCTAACCCATGTTTATATCCAAGGACTTGAACATTATTTTATATTTTTTTTGTTTGGCTTTGAAACTGTAGTGTTTCCTGTTGTTCTTTAGTGGAGAGGAATAGTGCGTGAATGGCGGTTCTCAGACGAGGGAATCGTTCCTCTCGGGTGTGGGGCACGAACGTTTTCAAAAGTCTTTCTTTCCCTATTCCTGACACTTGAATATCACAAGAGGCAATGTTAGAAGTGTAAGTAAATAAGAGTAAGATACCTTACCACAATTGAGGAGTCATCCCTTGGCCTTTTCGAGGCACTATTCTTCGCTTTCAGGAGAGTTATGCCGATCTGTGCTTTGTCTGAAAAAGCCCGGAAAAGGGGCAGCCCTTCTTCTTAAATTGCACAAGCACAAGAAAGGGCCCAGTTAGCCTTCGTGGACAATAGGCCTCTGGTAGTAGCGGCAAGGGAGGTTTTACCCACCAAGTCCAGCTTTCTTGTGAAAGTCTTGGCTTGCTCTTTTTCCATGTCTGGCACTGTTTTGATTTGTTTTTTTTTTTTTTTTTTTTTAAGATTTATCCATGCAAGTTAGCGTCGTGATTCAAATCATAGGATACGATCTTCTAACAGGTTCCTCAAGGAAGAGATTTCAAATCATTATTCAAATAGAGCTTAAATAAGCCGAGAGGGATACTTGCATAATTTCGATTCAATAAGAACTTTGGAATCTAAATAAATTCAACAGCTTCCTCTTTATCCAAATACATTAAACTTAAGGACTCTTGATTTCTTATAAAAATTTCGTCATTTTTGTATGAGTTTAGAAATGATTAAAATTCATAGAATTTTGAATTCTATATAGTTTGATATTACCAACTTATTGAACGTTTTGAATAAGAAATTGAATTCAATTTTATTTTAAAATTTTCTCGAAATTTTATTATATGTCTTTTATATTAAATTTTCATAATTGTTTAAATTATAAAAAAAATCTTCGAAAATGGATTGCCCAATAAAAGATTCTAAATTACAAACAATTTTATATTTTGAAATCTGAATCTTTTACAAATTATAAACTGAATTCAATTATATTCAAAACATTTTCTCGAGATTTTCCTATATATCCTTTCAATGCTATCGAAGTTTTATTTTATTTTTTATAATTATATAAATTATTAAAAATAGTGTAATAGGAGTTGTTCAGCAAAGATTTTGAATTTTAAAGTTTGGTATTTAAACTTTGTTGAATGTTTCGAAAAAGAAATTGAATTCACTTTCATTCGAAGAATTTTGTAGAGATTTTCTTGCATGTTTTTTATATTATGTCAAAATTTAATAATTTTATGACAAGTATAGCAACTAATAAAAATCGTGCAATAGAAACTATATCTGAAACGTGCTTCCTAAAATATTTTCGATAAAAAACATATTATTTTATACGGTTTTCTAACAAGAAGTTTTATAAAATATATTTTGTCATATATTTGTAATAAAGATAAAGAATTAACGAATTTATGAAATTAAAAATATGATCGAATCATAAAACGTTCATAAACATATAATGAATGACGTAATATATGAGAATATAATAATAAAAATATGATATAACGAATAATTCGTGAATTTATCGTAAATTGAGAATTTACGATGAATATGAATATAAATAACAAAAAATTTAAAGATTG
Source organism: Anacardium occidentale (assembly GCA_026122585.1). Taxonomy (NCBI): domain Eukaryota; kingdom Viridiplantae; phylum Streptophyta; class Magnoliopsida; order Sapindales; family Anacardiaceae; genus Anacardium; species Anacardium occidentale. The sequence continues at coordinate 1,509,473 of JAJEJH010000024.1, forward strand.
ATGATGAATATAAATAAAAATACAAATAGGGTCGCATCCTCATCATCTAGAAGCATCCTTAGTGAATTTACTTCAAGTAATTTGAAGACACATGGATGAATCTTATAATCAGGATTTCATATTCTGGCCATTGATTAAGCAAAGGATTAGCAATAATTAACATGCTAATCATCTCCCACGTAATATACTTTGAATGGGAACTTCCAAAAGACACAAACCCATAAAGCTCTCTCCACGTAGATATCAAACACTTTAACAAGATCCTCATCATTCTCATGGCCATCTTTCCAGATCTTTAATTATGTTAATGATGTTTACATCAATACCTATAAATAGGCAATACAAAAACATAAACAATGCCCTAAAATTCCAATTATGCTAATTGCAGACAGTAGTCGGAAGAGCCACTTGGATGAAGCCTACTTATTCATCAACCTTTTTCATAAATATAATTACCTCCATTACCTTATCTGGCATGCTAGAGACTTCTTAATGCTTCTTAATTAAGCATCATTAGCGATTAAACAATTCCTCAACCATGTGACTCTGAGTGCTCCAGCCAACAAATGGTGCAAAACTATTGGAAACACAGCCGCTTTCAAGGAAACATCAACAACCCACAATGGCTTTCTCGTTTTATGTGCTTTGAATTTGGGTTATGGAATCTTCCTTGTCTGGATATCGCAGCAGACGATTATGCCGTACGACGATTAGGATTTAGAAGATCAAAAATGTTGCATAAGTGAGGTGGTGAGCACCATGAATAACACTTGTACGAAATCTAGAGGGGGATATCAGTTTCGAAGAAAGGAGGCTGGCTAAATCAAAGTTGAATTCAAAGACATGTTTGTGATGGAGGTAGTGATGATGAGATCAGCTTGGTATTAAAATTTTATAAAAAGAATGTTGGGAAGTGAGAGATTGTATTGAAGAGGGGCATGCATATATATAAAAGGAAGGGTTTATAATGAGTTTGTGTCATGAAAATCTGAGACAAATAGTAAGTTATATAGCTGGCAAGTGAAAGTGAATTATAATCATGGTTTGGGGAGTGACAGAAGAAGGTTGGAGGAAGGGTCCATGGACTCCTGAAGAAGATAAGCTACTTACCCAGTATGTGAACTCGCATGGAGAAGGAAGATGGAGTTGTGTGGCCAGGTCTTCAGGTAATTTAATTATGAGATCGAAGGGAAACTTGAGCTTGGTCTATCAGATATTAAGTCTGAGATGTGTGTGTGTGTATTTCAGGATTGAATAGGAGTGGCAAGAGCTGCAGGCTGAGATGGGTGAACTATCTAAGACCCGGTCTTAAGAGAGGCCAATTAACACCTCAGGAAGAAGGGATCATTATTGAATTGCATGCTTTATGGGGAAACAAGTAATCCATCTCTCTCTGTGTCTTGTCTCTTCTTCTGCCTTTTACACGCTCATATATGTGCTTCATTAATGCATATGAATCTTACAGGTGGTCAACCATTGCAAGATACTTGCCTGGGAGAACTGACAATGAGATAAAGAACTACTGGAGAACCCATTTCAAGAAGAAGGAAAAATCATCTCAAAAGCAAGAGAGACGAAGGGCTCAACTTCTAAAACAAAAGCAACTGGCCGCGGCAGAGGCACAGCAACTACAACAACAACAAGAACATAACATGAATACTCTTACAAAGACTGAGAAAAACACCACCGGAGAAGAACAAGAAAAGCAACAAACGGGTTTCATACACCCCACAGAATACGATCAAATCTTGCCGGCTGTTGCGTATGATGATTTTTCATTTGGGCTGTCCGGTCAATATGCGGTAGCAGATGATGAAGGCCTGTGGGACGGGCTGTGGAACCTTGAGCTTCCATTGCAGCATGGTCATCAAGAAACACGTAATGGCCACAGCATGGCCAAGCAAAATCAACACGGAAGAGCTTTTAATAATAATAATATATTCTACAACGAAGGAAGCTATATTTTTTAAGAAGAATGTGACCATGGGGTAGCTTTTAATCGTGTGTAATAACATTATCTGTACAAACAATTGAAATTTCATAAAAAAAATAAACTGGCCCATGCAGGTCTCGAACCTGCGACCTTCGCGTTATTAGCACGACGCTCTAACCAACTGAGCTAATAGGCCTTTCCTGTGAATTGCAGAAAATTAAAAAAATATTTAAAACAAAGTTTCAGATAAGGTTGTTATCTGTGAAATTTGATGAGGATTGGTTGGTTGGTTGGTTGGTTGGAGGTAGAGAGAAATGGAGGGTTTAACAGCAAGTGAAATAGCAGGATTTGGGGTTGGTACTCTGCTTTTGTTGTCCACTGTTGCTGCTCCTAAACTTGATGCTTTCTTTTCTTCTCAACAGAGAAGGTATTTACATCCTATTACCCCATTACCTCTCTTCCGTTTTTGCTTTCAATAAGGATTGATTTTTAGTTACTTGTGAAGATAAGATCTTTAACTAGCGCTTGAGAGTTTAAGTGTCTGGCTGTTCTGGGTTTTAAAATTTTAATACTGTCTGTTATCTGAATTGACCGCTAAGTTACTGAACAAGCTTCCTGCCATGTATCAATTTTGTTGTGAGAAAAGAGAACTTAAAGCTTACAGTAGCAAGTCCCAATTTTTCATTCCTGGAGTTGATAGATTTATATATAGTCTATACAGTGGCAACATTGAATGACTAAGAAGGGTCTTGTACGATGTTAAGGATAAACTATGAGACATGGATCCTATATCGGAAAATATGAGCTTATGATGTAGGGTTTATATGATTTTGAATTCTTCAAATCTCAACAATTATTTTTTGGGATGTACTGAACTGAGTTAACAGGGTGCTAGCACAAGCCAGCCCGCATGGGCATTAAGGCTGCAAAGCATGGTGGTTAACTATGGAGAGTTGGCGTTGGTTGACTTTGCGCTAGCTCTCTGCTAGCACCAGGTGAAGGCATGCTAATAGCTAGCTGTTGAAATCCAAGCTGAAAGTCCATACTTTCCGACTTAGGATCCAAGTCCTATGTCTTGCACTTCTTAGGCTTTAATAAAAAGATGAATCCTTCACCTAAGAAGATAATGTTTAAATTTCATATTTGAGTCTCTTTCAATTAGTATCCAAGTTAAGACCCCAGAGCAATGCAATGTGATGCACTAAATTATCCAAATTTATTTACTCATGTAAGGAGGAACACCTCATAAACCCATTATGAATAAACTAAAAACATGAAATTTCTGGCACTGGAGCATTGATTGAAATGCTAAAGAAGGGTTTATAATCGCCATCATTCTAGAGGCCTCAGCTCTGTGATTTTCTACTGGCATCTTCTTGTTTTCACTACTTTCTATCCTGTGATTATTTGGATCTCTTCTGATCAGGGGATATTTCGATCCATAGATGGAAATCACAGCTGATTGTTAAGCATTAATTAAGTGTAGAACAATTGCAACTAAGTTATTTTGCTTTTCCAAAATGCAAGCTGCTAATTATGTATCTGAACTAACTCACAGAATATTTTCCAAGCATTTCTCTGTTTTACTGAGATTTCATCTATAGCTATACTCAAATATAAAGGTCACAGAATCATTTATAACAAACACTGCATCTACAGTAAAGATTTGGGGAAGGTAGCCTCAAAATTGCCTACTATGAATTGTGGTGAAAAAAATTATGTCCATGTTTCATTGTAAACAGTTTACTTCCTGGGTTTTACGTATGTATGGTTTTTAATAACTGTATGCTTTCCTGTGGAACTTCTTGAAATGCAGTGCTCTGGGAATGTGCAAGAAATGCGGCGATGTGAGGTTGATAGCATGCTCAAGATGCAAAGGAACAGGACTAGTTAAATCAAATGAACCATTCAATTTCAGCTTCATGGATTACTGGTATCCAATCTTAGGTGGAGATGAACCAAAAATAAAGTCAATCAGATGCTCAAAATGTCAAGCTAAAGGTAGCTTCTCCTGCCCAGATTGCTCAAATATATGCTCCTAAGTATGATTCTTCAGAGTCTGTAATATTATTGCTTCTGCTACTATTATTGACAGAAATCTTCATCTTCAATCAACATTTAGCATAAAGCAATAAAACCCCACAAGCAGAGTGAATGATTGATAATCAGCAGCCATGGAAAAGTTTTAACTAAAAATTAACCAACCCCATCATCTTCAGGAATCATGTTGTATTGGAAATGGGTATGCAAAATGTGACACCAGTCATTCATTGTACGTGGCCTCCCTCTGTGACTGTCGCCACTTGCCACCTACCTTTCTCCCTTTAGAGGGTCCTCGATTTTGACCCGAAATCATGGTGGATCTTTTGCTTCAATCAGTTTTTTCCATTCTCGGAAAGGCATGAGCTACAAGAAAAACCATCCTCCTCCTGCCCACCCATTTTTGTAATGTTCCATTGGACTTCGCACCTTCGCTTGCCCTCAGCCACACACTCAACTTTCTCATTTTCTCAGTATTTATACAAATAAAGGCCAAATCTCCATGTACCACCCAATGTTTGATGAAATGATAATAATTCACCCTTAAGTTTTAAAATTCCAAATTCCCCTATTTTTTCAGAATTGGATATTTTGCCCATTTATTGTAATTACGAAAATGTCATTGACACTTAAACGTAAATGGCAAATTACCAATATATCATTATTAGTTTAAAATTTCTCACTAAAAATCATAACAAAAATTGAAACTCTAACCAACTTTAAGATGTTATGTTTTGTTCAATCTTTTTAACGTAATTATTATTTTTTAAACTAGTGAAATGCATATTAAAATTTCAAAAAACCTTGAAATTTTTATTAATATCATTAATATTTTTAAAAATTATAATTGTGTCAAAATTTTTGAAAAGAAAAATAGAATAAATAAGGGAAAAAATGAAAATAAAAACAAAAATAAAAATAAAAAATCTACACAAAATGACTTTTTTGGATAAATAAGACTCGTAATCATGAACTATTCACCAATAATGTTTATAATCATTACATTCTAATTCGTTATAAAAAAAAAATAATCGACTTTTAATTTTGTCAGCTATTAGGTTAATATTCACTTAATCAAAAAATATATCGACATTCAAAAAAATTGTTGGCCACATTTACAAAATATCGACATTTAAAAAATATTTATAATAAAAAATATTCACTTAAATGATTAAAAAAAAACATCGACATTCTAATTAGACCTAAAGTAATTTTGTCCTATTTTAAATATATTTTTTTGGTCCCACTAATTGAAAAAAATATATTTTAAATATTTTGGGTTGGTTCCCACCAACTGAAAAATAATATATTTCAAATAATTTAATCAAAATAATTCAGTGAGTATGGATGTTATTTATTTATTATTTTATTTGATTGAGGTGGATAAGGGGTTGGAATCTAACTTTTTAAACTTAAAGGGTGTATGGAAATTTAAGCAAAGCTTGGGTGTAAAAAGGTTTTGGCCAAAAGAATATGCTTTTTTGAAGACTTTTTGATTGATAACTAAATGTTACACGGTTATCAGAAGGGTATAAAAGTAAAAGCTCATTTTGTCTGGCAAAGCATCGATGTAAAAAAAAAAACAGACTTTTTCATCACGCGTCCGACAGATGTCACACATCGCAAATTTACCAAGACGTGATACCGCTGTCAGATCTCGCCACGTGTTGCTCCAGGACGGGTTACTGTTCAGATTCTGCCTCTGAGACTTGCTACAGCGGACGAGCCGTTACCTGACACTGTTCCGTCACCCTTTCGCAAGTCGACACCTCATCGAAACTATGCTGTTTTTGAGGTTTTGTTTTCACAGGCATTGGGAATTTAACAGGCGCAGCTAGATACCCATGGAACATAAGACGGAGTTGTTGTCGAAACACGTGTCATTTCCATATTAAACCTCTGAGCCTTTTTAAGTTAGTTTCTTAACTAAAATCTCACGTTTTGAACTTTTACATTATATTTTGGGAAATTTCCAAAACACACCCTTGAAGAGTTCAACTTGAATAAAGATTAGTTTGCTTCAAGTTCAGCTCAGGTTCGTCGAACCACAATTAAGATAGTTCAAAATTTTTTTTTTTATGACATGAGATTTCTACAAATACTAATCAATTAACCCTAGTTGATCAAGCAAGATAAACTTGATATTTATCCCTAAACTTATAACCACAGACCAAACAGTTAAGGGTTATTGGTTTTATCGTAGCTTGAACCATAACCATTTTAGGTAGGATTGGATTCGAGTTGAACCGAAAGTGAACAGTAACATATTCGTGTTTGGGCTCGTTTCGTACTGTTCGGGTTCGGATTCGTATTCGTGTTCGTTGAACATTTTTTATAACGTTTGTATTCGTATTCGGTTCGTATAATTAAGTTCGTATTCGATACGTATTCGTATTCGATTCGTATAATTCGTTTTTATATTTATTAAAAATTATAATTAATACAAATAATTAATAAAATTTAATTAAAAAATTATTATTTTAAGTTCGGGCTCGTGTTCGTTGAATTTTAAAATTGCTATTCGTGTTTGTGTTCGTGTTCGGATTCGTTCGGCTCGTTTCGGGCTTGTTCGAGCCGAACTCAAAAACGAACCTGAACATATTCGGTTCGAATTTAGCCCTAATTTTAGGTGTCTTTGCCCTTTACCATTAGGTCAAACTCATGGGATCAAAACCGTTAAAGTTTGGTTCGAATCAAAATAAATTTGATTTGAATTTATAATTTGAATTAATAGTATAGATTTGTGACTTAAATTTATAGTTTATTGACAAAAAAACGTCATTTTACATAATAATAGACAAAACGATATCGTTTTAATAATTGTTTGCTATAATTTGAATTGAGCGACAAGCCAAGTTCAAACTGAATTGAACTATTTCTTGACTTATGAGCCAAACCAAGTTGAACTTTGTGATAAATAACCTTAAAATGCTTTTCATCACTAAATTTGTTCAATTATTTTTATAGTTTCAAGATGTTTTCAAATTCAGGATAACAGAAACAAACAATATTAACGACACGAGTTCTTTTATGACGGGTTTTTAACATAAGTGGGTGTATTTTGAACAAATTCCCTTATAGTTTGTCCTTACCATTTGTGTAACATTTTGGAAGCCATTGAAATGGAAATGGGTGTCATGAGTTTGGTCGCTTCAACTTCTTTCAATAATGTACATACATTACATACACTAAATTAGCCTATACAAACTTTATCCCTTTTTTTAAATGAATCCCAACCTATTTAAGGAAATAAAATAAAGTGTCGTGTCTTATCATCGTGCCCAATTTTGTATTAAAATCATCGATATAGTCATATAATTTTATTTTTATAAAATAAATCTCATAAATATTATTCAAAACTTAAAGTTTCGAATAAATATTATTCATAAACTTTGAGATATGAGCATGTTCAAGGTTCCATAGCTCTCTCTCTCAACACCACACACTGAGAATACAAAAATCTTTAATTTTTATTATTTTTTTATTGACCTCGATTTCTCTAAATTTTATTTCTAAGTTTCTTGTTGTTATTTAATATCTTTTACCCCAAATCGATAGTTTTTAAATTTTACATAATTTTTAAAAATTAAGAACTTTATTAATAGATTTTGGTGTTTTTTGATTTTATATTATCGTTAAACATGCTTAAAATTTAAGGGTTTACGATTTAGAGTCAGATTTGGAAGGGGATTTGTCACTAGGAATGAGGTAATGTTGAAATAGATAATATTTGAGGGGCATCATGGCAAAAATATTTTTCAAATTAAAGAATTGGGAAAAAAAATTTTGCATGATAAAAATTTGAAACCAGTGAAATAGTGGCACGTGTGAGATTCATTTTAAGGTAGATGACGACATTCTGATATTGTCGAAGACAACAAAAGAGCAAAAGAGCAAAAGATATCACCACGCGCTTCTAGATTTCTCCTTTTCGCACCGCCCATCTGCTTTGCTGGTATCTTTGATTGTTCTTTTATTCCTTCTGGAATTATATTCTAATTAAATAAAATTTAAATTAAAACAAATTCAAAATTCAGTTGGGTTGATAAAAAATTATGCTTGAATTTAACGGGTTTGGTTAAGATGAATCCAAATTCAAAATTTAATGAGCCAAATCAAGTCTTTTAACGAGTTTTTTATCGAATTATTTTAAAATAAGTCATTAAAATAACTTTGTTTTAATCAGTATTAATAAAAAATTATATCGTTTTAATCGATTTTAATTAAAATTTCTATACTCATGAACTTGATAAATTGTACCCCTAAACTTAAGTTTGAGCAAGCTCGACTCCAATCCAATCTTAATTACCCCCCATCCCCCTCAATAATAGCAATCTATATGTACTACATGTAGTAATCAAACCAAATAATGCTTGCACGAGCTCGACTTAATAACGTTAAGATAGTAAACTCTTCGAACTAGTAAGATTTTGGTTTAAGATAGAGAAAATTGAATCAAACTCAAATCAAACTCAACTATAAAAATATTAGAACTTTATAATTTTCAATATACATATATATATATATGTATGTATGTATGTATGTATGTATTTATGTATGTATATAACCAAAATTCAAATTAGCCAATTAATAATGATTAATATATTTTATATGCATGAAAAGAGTTTATGACGATGAATGATTTATGTCATACTTTTATTCTCCGTATAGCAAAGTTAGATTCAAGAACTATAAACCTTAAGCAAAGTAATAAGTTCCGTAAATTGATTGGGTTATATATAAAAATTGATGTATCCTAACGCTAACAAATTGAACGATAAAATGATGAGTTAATAGTGAGAAATATAAATAAAAAAGGAAAAAAAGAGATCGTTAGGGATTTTTGTTTAAAAAAGAAAAGAACCCAATTTGCTACCGATTATTCCTTGGATTATATTTTATATAAAATAACATTGTTTTGTGCTATGTAAGACGTGGTTATTTTATCTTTCGTCAAAAAAACAAAATTAAAATATACAATATATATCATGAGCATTTAATATACATTTAATATAATAAATGTATAAATATGTTTTAATGGGTTGTTATAGATTTTTGTATGTATATTTAGAAGGAACTCGATCTATGTATTGCTTGGATCGATAAACTCTTGAAGCATCGTGACTTAACCCATATCTATAACGCTAGCTAAAACAAATTATTCTCTTCATTAGTTAGGTCAATCCTGCGATTCTTGTATGTAATGTTCTTTTCCTTTGCTATCAATCTGCTTCTTTTTTTTTTTTTTTCCCCCAAATGCTTAATTTGAAAAGGGTATTGGATTAAGAGGCAGTGAAGCACACTTGGTGGAAGTGAGAGTAGGAAAGGAAGGGTGGAAGGGGAGAGAAGTAAAAGAAGATAATGAGTTTCATGAAATTAGAAAGAGAATCAACCCTAAAAACCACCCCAGGTTCATTTATGGTGATGAGTTGAAACCTGAGGTGAATATCATCACAAAGCAACAAGACAAACCCAATTACACAAGAAGACTCCATTGTCTCTCTCTCTACTCTAGCAAGGGTTTCCATTTCTCAAAAACTTTTTTTTCTTTGAAATGGTTTTCATATTTTTAGTTATTATATTTCAGAACCCTGACTGTTAAAAAAGAAAGATCATCTACTTCCTCCCAAGAGAAGGGAAGTATATAACTTGATATATAAATTAAGTAAATTTTTTTTTTTGTTTTTTGTTTTAGTGGGGTGATTATTGTTATTATTATGGGGAGAGGAAGAGTTGAGTTGAAGAGGATAGAGAACAAGATAAACAGGCAAGTCACATTTGCCAAGAGAAGAAATGGGTTATTGAAGAAAGCTTATGAACTTTCAGTTCTCTGTGATGCTGAGATCGCTCTCATCATTTTCTCCAACCGTGGCAAGCTCTATGAGTTCTGCAGCAGCTCTAGGTATAACCCTTTTCTTCTTTTTCTTTTTCATTCTATATATTTTCATCTTTATGCCTTTCTTGGTTAGATCTTTTTTAATATGTTTATACTTTCTATTCGTTAATTTTAATTGGTTTATACAATTAATCAATCTTCTTAATTTCAGCACTGTTCCTGTTAACATTTTTTTTCTTTGTTTGTTCTTTGTTTTTGATCAACATGGGATTTTGAACCTTCATGAATTTTACTGTTTTTCCTTATAAAATAATTTGCACTTTCTGTAAACATTTCTGTTTTTTTTTTAGAAGCTTGATGAAGCCAGGATTTTGATCCTCCATTCTCTTCTGAATTTACAGTTTCTTTTTGCTCTTGATGATCTTTATTACTTTTTTTTTTTTTTGCGAGGTAATGAAGATCACCTTAGGTTTTTTGTCCATGGTTGAATAAGGTTATTTTTATTGCGATCTGCTATGCATAACTCCTGCAGAGCAAGATCTGATTCAAGTAAAGCTTTTTTTTTTTTTTTTCTTTTTCTGACTTCTGTCTATGATTTTTGTATGAACCAAACCGGATAACATTATTTTCTCATAATTTTTCACTTAAATAAACTTTTTTTTATCTCTCTCTCTCTAAGCTGTGGATTATGATCTTTGAAATAGTCTAGTCATGTCTGCTTCACAAAATAGTTTCAATCTCTAAAACATCACTTACGTTCTATTTTAAAATTACAAACACAAATTCTCGATATCTCTCCCACCAATTACCTTTAATCCATTTGTCCATCTGCTTGTGAAGTGACACACACAAACAGACACAGACAATCTAGTTTGCTTTGGCTTTAAATAGATTCTTATGTGTTTAAAAGCCTACTATTATGGATCATGTACATCAAAATTTTCCTGTACAAGACATAGGATTTAAATTGAATTTGATGGTTCTCTCTTGATGCTGTTTCTGTCTAAACTTTGTGTGGACACATTTTCTATAGTATTTTCAATCATACTTCAGATTCTGCAGTGACATTAACTAAAGGAAAAATTGAAGTTGTTTCAAGTTACTTGGAAAAAAATTTGCCCATATTTTGGGATTTGTAGTCCTTGTTATTTCATTATGCTTCATCCTAACATTGAAAATTTTATGCAAAAAATATGTATGTGTATATGAACTAATTCAAACATATAAAAATTATGATTTTCAATATTAATGTGAACAAGTTGAGGCTTTTCTACAATTTTCTTATTAAAGTGCAAAGAGCAAACACTTAAAAGAACTTATTATGCATGCATGACTGTTTATTGTTTCTTAATTCGTTTATTCCATTATGGTTTCTCCTTGCATATTACAATTCTCAAAAACTCCTTACATATTTGTACAAGACAAAATGGGAAGATCAACTGGAATTTTGACACTTTTTTTAAATTTATTTTCTTTATTGATAAGATGAACAATACATCATGGAAACGTAAGCAATCAGGATTGTCTGTATTTTATCTAAACAAAAATCGAGTTTGTGTTGGCAAAAAGCTAAAGAGTAGATAACTGTAGATTGTACCTCGAAGTTAGAGTTCTAGGTACCAAAATTGAAATGGGTGCCCGGAATGGACATAAACATCTGTTAGAATCTTCAAAATCAGATTGTAGTTTTAGTTTGTGTATTCACAGTAGCAAAAACTATAAGGATACATACAACCAAATAGATACGTAAAATAATAAATTAAATACTCACATTTAATAATGAAGAAAAAGAGTACATACGATTTGTCTAAGTTTATCAAAAAAAGATAATTTAATATTATATCACTCTATTAAGATTTGTGTTCTTAAAAGAGGTCTATCATAAAAGAATTCTTAAAAACCACTTATGGGTTGGGTATGCCTATCTTCAACCCCTCCACCCACTCACTAGGAAATGAAACCTTTGCGTGCATGGCATCTTACAGACAATTAAGTTGTTAGTTTCAATAATTCTAATAAAGATAGTCAGCATTTCAATAAGGAAAATAATATGTTTGCCAAAAGTTACATGGTGAATTCATGCACTAATTGACATGGTGTGGTGTGATTGGCTACTATTACATGAATTTGACAGTAGCCAATCACGACGCACAACGTCAATCAATGTGCAAATTTAGTGTGCAACTTTCTTGTAAATAGCCACACTCTTTCCATAATAATTATATATACCATTATCCTGGAGAACATGAACATGCATTACAGCAACATAATGCCAATAAAAATAAAAGGAAGTTGTATTGCTTAAGTTAAATGAGAAGACAGTTCCGTAAATTAGCTAGATGAGAACTTTTGTCCCTTTTTTTTTTTTTCAACTTTTAAACTCATTGTGAGATCATTGTAGTTTTTAGTTTTAAACTCATTGTGAGATCATTGCTTCCTTTTCCTTGGCAATGGCAGCATGCTCAAGACCCTTGAAAGGTACCAGAAATGCAGCTATGGTGCAGTGGAAGTTAATAAACCTGCCAAGGAGCTCGAGGTAATATTCATTCTTAATATTCACTTTCTGTTATTTTTACAATTTATGTCGATGATTTATGTCCTGTACAAATTATGTCATGCTATATGTCAAAGTTTTCATGTGCTTTCCGTCTTTAAATGTGTTCCTTGGGAACACTCATAGGCTTTTATGGTTTATGCATGTTTTAATGGATAGTTTTCAGAAGTTAAAATTTGATGTTTCAAATTTGCCTCTTATCTGTTTCAAGTATGGGATGGGTGAAGCTTGAATGTGAGTTGATAGATGGCATATGGTTTTCTGCTTCAAATTGAAAGTGTGGTTGAACTATTTTGATTCCTTTTTATAGAATTATTTTCTGAGGAAGCTGTTTTACCTTTTCACAGAGTAGCTACCGTGAGTACTTGAAACTTAAAACAAGATTTGAGGCCCTCCAGCGAACTCAGAGGTATATATATATACATCTTCACCATTTTCTTTCTTCTAATACCTTTTGCTTTACAATTAACATTCATATGAAAAAGATTTTGCCAAATCTTGATCAATAATAATTAAGGTTAAGATTCAGTCAGAGTTTTTTTAAACTGGAATTCAAGATTCTATCAAACAAATTAAGTTTGTTTATGAAATAATTTCAATATAACTTTTTTTCTTTGTTCAAGTTAAATTCAAATTAAGTTTTATTTTGATTCAACATAGATCAAATCTAATCCTAATAATAATTATAGACAAAAGAGTGCTTTTACAATGAAATCATATATTATATTACCACTCCTATAGAGGAATTTTCTGAGTGAAAAATTTAGAATAAAATTTGTGCTTGCTAGAATTTATTATTATTCTACAAGAGTTATCATACAATTAGGGTTTTTTTTGTATTCTTACTCAACAAATGTGTACCTTGATGGATACTTCAGGAATCTTCTTGGGGAAGACCTGGGCCCCCTTGGAACAAAGGACTTAGAGCAGCTTGAGCGCCAGTTAGAGTCATCCTTGAAGCATGTTCGATCCACTAAGGTATGAAGATACTTACAGACCAACTTTGTATTGCTCTATTATTCAGAAACATTCATGTTCATAATTTTTAGGATGGTATAAAAATGCACACAAAGAGCTGTTGTTTACAGTGTAAAAGATAGCAATACTTGAATTTGCAAACTGTTCATTTGAACTATGAGCTTGCCCATATATATACATTAACTACATGCACAAAGTGGGATAGAAATCCTGAGGCAATGAATCTTGCTTTCTCTTTATGAAATGATGTTAACCTATGCATTACTTTCTGGGATATTGTGCAATCACAAAGCACTTGTCACAAAAGGAAGGTTTCAAGTTAATCCATTGTATTTGATATGAAAGCCTTTAGAGAAGCCTCTTTGAGGTAATACAATTTAAGAAGGGGCCTGTACTCCAAGATTTATGTACATGAGGTGAATGATTCTGAAAAGGTTACTGGACTCTTTAGGCTTGAAGCCACTGTGAAAACAACTTTGAGTTTTTGAAGCTTATATTCATACTCAGATCTAGTATAACCAAGCCAAATAGATATGGTTAACGCATGGCTGATTTTGGCTTGGAGGAAACAACTAACTAGGGAAAGAATACACTACGATTTTTAAATTATATGATAATTTAACTACATTTTAATCTTGTTTACAGACCCAGTACATGCTGGACCAACTTACTGATCTCCAAAACAAGGTACCAACATTTGAAAGAAACAATAATGCTCCAATTTATGTACTCTTTATCTCTAACATACTGCTTGTGAATTACAGGAACAGTTGCTACTTGAAGCCAACAGAGCTTTGACTGTGAAAGTAACTTTATGCTTTAACTCTTTACACTAAAATCTGATAGTCATATGGTGCACATTATTTCCTTTGCCTGCAAATGAAGAGCTGTTCCCTCCTAGAAATGATTTTATTTTTTACCATCCAATTATGGTTAAAATTTAATGTTTGGCAGCTGGAGGAAATCCATGCAAAAACTCAGATTCGTCCATCATGGGAAGGCAGTGAGCACAACATGTCATATGCTCCTCAGCATGCTCAGACTCAAGGCTTATACCAGCCCATAGAATGCGACCCCACTTTGCAAATAGGGTATATATGTACTCAATTCTTCTCAAGCATGACTTCATTGGGTAATCTAATCTGTCATTTTCATTTCATATTATATGGTTATTGCAGGTATACTCCTGTAGTTTCTGATCAGATGACTGCAACATCTCATTCCCAACAAGTGAATGGGTTTATTCCTGGATGGATGCTTTAACTGGGAAAAAATGCTTCTTGATGTTTGGCAATTTGTAAATGTTTTCAAGAGCATATTGTAAACCCCTCCTTATCAACATAAAATGCAGCAGTGACTGACTGAATTTGTTGGCATGGGAGGACTAAGGAACCTTCATCCTTGAACTAAAATCCCATTTAAATTATGTCTGCAGACATTTGAGACTTCTATTTTGCTATCTGTTGTGCTTTAGAGCATCACTATTTCTTAATGAAGTGACTTAATTATTATTACATATTCTCTGATCATCATTAGCTTTGCATTTTTCCCAGTAATTTTTGCTGGTAACAACCCTCTTCATGGTGTAACTCAATTGCAGAATATGCAGTTCATGTATGCTGAGTTTTAGTTTTGGAAAAAAATTTAGATATGGAAAGAGGCCTATCAGAACACATTAGCTCATGTTTTTTCATGGGCCTTCCCAGCCCAGTGTGTTGTTACATATAAACAAATACATTTTTTCTTTATTAGTAAACAAATTTGTGGGTTGTTTCGATATAAGAATTGGATTTGATCCAACTTGTCCTGTTCTTAAAGTCAAGTGAGGATAGAATAAGTCAAATTCCAGCCAGATTGAATATAGAATTAAGTTATTTTCAAAGAGTCTTAGCTTCCACTTATTAATCTCAAGTCAACTCTTAATATTCTAATCAATTTTGAGTTAGGTTTTGTCTGGATTTAATCTGGATTGAATCTATCTTTGCTTGATGTGTTTCTTTTACAACTAAAAACAAAAAGTTTATTTATTTTGAGCAAATTTATTATAAAATGATAAAAATTGTATTTTCAATACATTAATATAACATAATGAAACAATATGCACACACTTTTAGATTTAAGTTTAGCCAAAGGACTTAATCCTCCCATGGTTTCTCTAAATAACAAATTCATATCCATTCACTTTTAAATGTTAAAATATCTACTCATGAAATATTTTTTTATTCAATTCTATTAACTTTTTTGATGAAATGGCTAAAATGCCCTCAACCAAAAAATAAAAATTTTTAATAAAAATATAAATATTATTAAAATAATAAAAAATAAATTTAAAATATATTAAAAAGTTGAAAAATATATAAAAATATTAAAATAATTCAATAATAAAAATATTAAAATATCAAAAATAAATTTTAAAATTTTAAAATTTATAAAAAATTAAAAATAGCAACTACCATCATGGGCAATGCTAACCACAAAAGATTAAATTAAGTCTAGCCTTTTCCATAAAAAGTGACTGTCTTATAAATTAGATAGTCATTTCTGATCATCCAATGAATTAGATAGTCATTTTTTATCATCTAATTCAGTTTATGATGGTTATTGTCGACGATAATAATGACCACTATTTTTTTATAAATTTTAATATTTTTAAATATTTTAATATTTTTTATTTTTAAAAATTTTTTATTCAAAAAAATAAAAATATTTTTTTAACTATTAATATTTAATAATTAACCGCTAAATTTAGTCGGTAATTTTGGTCAATAGTAGTGGTTAAATTTTTAAAAATTAACATATATGAATAAACATTTAAGAAAATGGGGTTAGGGAACTAGGCTTTAGACCTTAAAATTTTAGGGAACTAGGCCTTAGACCGTAAAATTTTAGTTCAAACTCGATTCATTTCATTGAATCGAACTTTGAGCCTATTTTAGATTTTGCCCTATAACTTTACAAAAAAAACCTATACACCACTACAATTTTAGAAACCAAAACAAACATCCCATTAAATAAAAATATTAACTCAAACAACCATAAACTACTATTATAATTTATATCAAACCTTCTTTGTTGTCCACAGAAACCAAAAAAATTAATATTTTCATATATTAAATTAACATATAAAATAATTTAATCATGGAATATAAACAATTTAAAATATATTTAATAAGAAAAATCTCATAATCCCTTTAGACCTTAAAATTTTAGGGAACTAGGCCTTAGACCGTAAAATTTTAGTTCAAACTCGATTCATTTCATTGAATCGAACTTTGAGCCTATTTTAGATTTTGCCCTATAACTTTACAAAAAAAACCTATACACCACTACAATTTTAGAAACCAAAACAAACATCCCATTAAATAAAAATATTAACTCAAACAACCATAAACTACTATTATAATTTATATCAAACCTTCTTTGTTGTCCACAGAAACCAAAAAAATTAATATTTTCATATATTAAATTAACATATAAAATAATTTAATCATGGAATATAAACAATTTAAAATATATTTAATAAGAAAAATCTCATAATCCCTTTAGACCTTAAAATTTTAGGGAACTAGGCCTTAGACCGTAAAATTTTAGTTCAAACTCGATTCATTTCATTGAATCGAACTTTGAGCCTATTTTAGATTTTGCCCTATAACTTTACAAAAAAAACCTATACACCACTACAATTTTAGAAACCAAAACAAACATCCCATTAAATAAAAATATTAACTCAAACAACCATAAACTACTATTATAATTTATATCAAACCTTCTTTGTTGTCCACAGAAACCAAAAAAATTAATATTTTCATATATTAAATTAACATATAAAATAATTTAATCATGGAATATAAACAATTTAAAATATATTTAATAAGAAAAATCTCATAATCCCTTGAATACACACACACACACACACACATATTTGAAAAAAAATGTTTTAGTATGCATATGTACGCAATATTTAAACTTATTTCAAATTTATTATGTTTTAAACGTAAAACAAACACTATAGTTTTAGAGTTTTGGGTTTAAATAACATTTGTTTAAACTCGAGTCTGATAATTTATTGGGTAATTTTTTATCGAAGGCTACCCAATGCATGAATTTTATTTAATCCAAAACTATTTTTTCTTTTTTCAAACCAAACAGTTAGGCTTCAGCTTTGCTTGATTTAATTAACAAGTTTAGTTTCAATGTTATGAAAAATTGGCAATTAAAGAAATTTAGAAGTAGCTAAAACTATGGAGTAAAAAGCTTTTAAAAATGTAACAAATATTAAATTTAAAAATCTCTTTCATACCATATTTGGGCCATCATCTTTAGAAGCAAAAGTTTTTTCTGATTGATTTCTGACCACAAGACTAATTCCTACCAAGGTTTCATTTAAAAGATAAAATCATGCCTCATAACTTTCAAAACAAAAAGATCTACTTATTAATTAAAATCATCAGTTAAATTTAACGATCAACAGTTAAACTTTGATAGTCAAAAGGGTATTCTATCATTTTAATAAAAAGAATTTTATAAATTAATAAAATAAATTTTATGAAAATATAAAATATTATTTAACTATTAAAAAACATAAAAATTTTTAAAAAACAATAAAAAATTAAAAACAGCCATCATTACTGATGTCAGCGACAATGACTATTGATAATGAAACTAGGTGGTTGAGAACAGTCATCTGGTCCACCCTATTTGGTGGAGATGGCTTGAAACCATATAATACTTGAAACTAGATATGTTTAACAATGTTATTTATGTCTTTTAGTAGTTAGTTATAGTTGAAAACATAAAAGAAAAATGACTGAAAAGGACATTAAGCCTTAAGTGAGATTAATTGACTAACATTTTTAAATAGAGGCAAAATAATCTTTTTACAAAGAATTAGAGGTCATAATGGAGATTAAAATAAAAGTACCTAAAATAATTTACATATTTGTTAAAGTTATTTTGGTAAATTGTAAAGAGAACATAAATGTTATCTTTGCCAAAGATGAAGGGTACAATGATAACTTTAATAAGAGTTTTTTTGGATATTTTAAAAGCACCCCAATATAACCTTTCATCTTTTACCATTCATATTTAATTAAAATTATAAGAATAGTTTATGATTGTGTTGAAATTAAAAAATAAATGCAAAGGCATTTTGGTCATTTAAGAATTAGTCATTAAATGCAAGAGATAAAGATGCATTAATTTTGGTTCCTCTTTTTCCTCTCATAACCAAATTCTCACTCTCTTATTCTCCCTATTTTTGCTTTATTTTGAAGCTAATGCAAGACAATCTAAAGAGTTTTCAAGAAATTTTTTAGAGAAAAATAAAAGAAATTAGCTAATCTTCTTAATTAAGATAAGAATTTTGATGAAATTTGATAGAATTGTGCATGCGTTCATAAACTCATACTTTTTAATGGTGATTTAGGTGAAAAAAAGTAAGAAAGGTGGTGAAAAGAAAGAGAAAAAAAAAAAAAATAATCAAAGCTTAAGATAAGTGAATTATGCTTGTAAAACATTTATCCCAAATTTGATAAAATTAGGGTTTGATGATAATTAGGGTTTTATGTAATTGATATGTATATGTTGCAATTCATATGTTTAAGAGTGTAATCGAGTTGAATTAATGTTGGAAGATTATGAAATTATAACATGTATGTATGACATAAATTATGTCATATTTGGAAACTTACCACATTTTGATTGCTCATTAATCTCCATATATAATTACGCATTAATACATATGTAAAGATGATAGATAGTGTTAAATTAAAGAAATTTTGGTTGATAAAAAGTGCTAGTTCAACTTTAAGCATGTTGTTTCATTAGTGAGCTGTTTATAACCTAATGTTAATTTATGATATATATATACGATTTTAGTATAAATGATATATATAATTAACATGGTATAAAGTTTGTTGCATGAAGGGATGTACTATATATTTTAGAATGATTTTGAGTTAAAAATCACATAGAGTAAGATAATTTAGTGTTGAAAGAGATAATCAGTTTGAAATCAAAAATAGAAATGAGAATTAAAAAACAAAAAAACAGATAAGCGTAATAGAAAAAAAAAATATTAGAAAAGGATTGATTTTTTATACATAACATCAAAGTGTATTTGCCTACATATTGTATTTAATGTAAACATTTGGACATGAGTTGTATGAGTTCTAGAAACAAAATTTATATTCATGTGTTCAATTATCATATTTCTACACGTGATTTTTAGAGTAGAGTATTTATATTTTTTTTATATTATAAAGTAAATCAATTACAAAATTTTCTTATGATTGCTACGATCGAGGACCCATAAAGCAACCTTACACGTTTGTTGTTATTAGTGAGCAGCCCTAACGTAGAGTTTACTACAGTCTGATAGAGTGCGTATAAGTTGAAGATTATAGAAAAAGTTAGATTTTTAGTCATAGTTCTTCATCCTTCAACTTAGACCAGTTAACAGAGAAAAAAAAGAGTTTTTAGAAAAAATTTTAAGGAATTTTCAAAATTTTTAAGAAACTTAAAGTATGAATAACATGTATAACACATTTTACTGTATTACATAGTGCATGCATATTTAGTCATATTATGCATATCCAGAGTTTTTAGAGATTTCAGAGTGCTCAAAAAAGTGCTAATATAAACAGAAATGTTAAAGTCATAGTAAAACGAAAATATTTTAGCATTAAGTTTTCCATATTATATTAGATTAATTTACTTATTGAGTATTTTTTATGCTCACCCCATGACTTTAATATTTTCTCTTTAGACGCGAGTGATGCAACTGTTGAGAGAGGTCATATGTGTGCACGAGAGTGAGGTAGACTTATTGTAGGGTTGATATACTATTTTGAATATATATATATATGTAAGTTAATTTTAAAAATGTATATATAAGTTAGTTAATCTTGGAGATGGTTATATGTGTATAAAAGTAAAGTATTATTAGCTAGAAACTTAATTTTATTTCTGTTGTATATATGTCTGATTTCATTTATTATTTAAATTATGAAAAAAAATTTAGTCATCTGATAAGATTGATATTTGGTTAGTTGAAAATATTGAAGTGATGTTTTTTTATAGGTTTTTGAGAAAGAAATTATTTTTGAGTAACTATTTTTAAGAAAAATAGGTCAGATCTTTACTTAAAATTAACTTATTAAGGGAGTGGTTTCAAACCAAGTAGTTGGATACCAATGGCTGTCTTTTTAAATTTTTAATATTTTTATATTTAAATATTATTTTATATTTTTATTATAATTTTTTATTTTTTAATAAAAATATTTTGATTATTTTATAAAAAATGTTAATAAAATTGAATGAAAAATAATCAACAAATGAGTATTTAAATTTTTAAAAATTAAAAGATAAAATTTTATTTTTGAGTAAAACCTTAAGTGGGATTAAGTCCTTCAATCTTTATTTTTAGTAAAAATTGAGTTGCATTGGTTCAGGCTCCAATTGCCCAGCCCCAGCCCCCATCTCCATTTCTCACTCCCATTAAATCAGTTCCAACCTTCTTTCTTCTTGCCCCCAAGGATGGTTTGGGTGGCAATTATACTAAAATTAAATATTTGATTTTATCTTATGGAATATAATTGAGGGTTGAACTTATACGAGGCTTGTCAACTCAATGTTTATCTCTTGAATAGATTGAGAAACAAAAAAATCAAAAGAATTTTATAGTCGAAAAGTTATAAAAGCATTGGCTTGAGCTGGCTTCCTATTTTTTTTTTTTTTTCGGTTTTGTTTTGTTTTTTTATACTTTCGCAGCTTGTGAATAACATTTTTATCATCAATAAAATAAATGTACGAACTTCTTATACAATTTTTTTTTTTTTTTGTACAAATTGATTTGACATTAAGTGAATGGATGATTTTGTATACAAAATCAATTCAATAAATGATAATGAGGGGTGAAGAAACACCTAAATTAGAACCAATGGGTTCCAATATTTGGGCCCAATTCCTATTAGAATTAATCTATTTGAGATAGGTTTCAATTCCAATTTTGTGCAACTGGTTTCATCCCTTTGAAGAAGGTTTAGAGACCTCATTTAGTTTTTTTTTTTCCTTTTAAGATCTGCCTAATCATAATGATATTATTTTATAACATATGAAAGAAACCAAATCCTAAGTTTCTTCACTTTGCCCTCATCCATTATCTTCACTTCTCTTGTAGCCAAAGTGATTGAAAACCCTAGCTCAATTTAAATTAATGTTTAAAATTTTGAAAAGTCAACTATCAATTTCTTTTTTGTTTTCTTAGGTTAAAGAATCAGAGACACCAAAAGATTGGGATTGAATCTTTAAAGAGAAAATAATAGTTTACGACAAACGTACGACTTCTAATTAGTGGTAAAGTCAATTTGTGAGAATGAGAGTGCGTTGTTTTTCGAGGAACTTTGAATAATGGGAATCATTGCGCCAAAGTCAATCCATGATAGATTTTGAAAAATAAGTATTCATATTCAATCTGGTGATACTAAAAGCTTGCGAATGAGACAATGGCATATTTTGTGAATGCAATGGTGGTGTAGGAGGCAAATCATGAATACAACATGTGTAATATTTTTCATAACCCTCTTTTTGTCGTTTTCTTCCTTTAATCAAAACACTATCTTTTTTTTTCTTTTGAAAAACTCTATTGAATTCAGGAGTCTATGTTCAGGGTTTAAAAATGAGTGTTTAAGATTCAAAAAAACATAAATTTGTATTGAATTTGTCTGATATATTTATATTATTAGAAAACTACCAAAATGACTATTGTCTTAATCGAATTATGACAACAATTTATCTACATATCTTTGAAATAGTTATATTTCATAATGGAGAAGAAGAAACTCGAATACTATGTTGATTTGCTGGAAATCATTCAAGGTTCTATATATCAATGAAATGAGGAAAAATTGTATAGATTGGATTGTTGGGAAATTGGGAAAATGTTTAGTCAAGATTTGTTACAAAAAATAATTTTGTTTCGTTAAAACGTGGGTAAAAAGTTTTGGGAGGAACCATAATTGACCAATAAATTCCAGGTAGAAATCTATCTCTAGTTGGTTTTGGTTTCCTTCCTGCTCACGCCTAATGACAATTAATACATTAAAATCATGACAATAAAAAAATTTTCAATAAAATTATGTGTATTTAATATGAGTATTAACTTGGATACAAATTTTAATGTAATACTATATAATTGAGTGATTATGGATTAAGAATAAAATAATGTTAAATTATATATACTTTAGTACTCATTTTAATCATATATAGTATTAATATACTTTTAAATGACATAAGAATTGCTATTTCGGGTGATATAAAGTGTCCATTTTTTTATATGAATGAAAATTATGATTTTTTATTACATCTTTTAAAACTAACTATCTTCTAATTAATAATAAGATTAAATTTACTTGCAATTAAAATACCTAATCATAATTATATCTCTTTTGATCTGTTAAAGATATAGGTGAAAAGTGATAAAAATATTAGAGTATAAAGAAATACTAAATTAAGATGTTAATGAGAATTATGAATTACTTTTTCAAGAAAAAAAGTAAGATATTTTGGGAAAGAGTATATATGCAAAGAGCAATATTATATGCACATAATTTTTATATATATTTTATGTATTTAAATAATGTATCATCTTATGATTATATGTTAATTTATTATTCATTCAAAATCACTTGATTATATAATGACATATCATCTAGGTATATAAAATGTGTATCAAAATTATATGCATATATTAATATACAAATATTTGATACTAATTTACTGTAACATGAGCCTTCAAGAGGTAGTTTGACTAGTTTGGATTGACCTCGATGCCTCTAAGGCACGGGTTAGCTTGACATTAGACTAAGATAAAACTCTTGATTTTATTGAGTGTTGTTGAAACATAGTGTTCATCCTAGGTTTTACTTGTTTAATATCCTAAATTATTGACTAACTAAACATTCGATTAAATTGAAAAGTGAAGGGTTTCACTAAACCGAAAAGATATGTATGCAAAAGGATGATTAAGGAACTGACTTGGACGAGATTCTCCGTTATTAAAAAAAAAAACTTATTATAACGTGTGAAAGAATGTCTAATTATATATTAATGTATCAGTTTATATGAATAAATTAATAATAAATCTTTGTTCATGTAATTATATTCTTTGGAAAAACTTAAAAGTGGGCAACTTTTGAATAGATTAATTTTTTTACCTCTCTCTCTCTAAAGGAAAAGAATGGTATCAAATCAAAATCAAAATAAAATGGGTGGAGCATATACATAGCACAACTAGAGAGCACCGTCAATTATGAAGAACGACAATTTCTCCACTATAAAAAGATTGTTGATTCTGAATATGAGGGTGTTCTTATTTTACAAGTCAATTGTTCTATCTAGATAAGGTAACCTATCAGGATTAGCCTTCCAAATTCCATCCATCATACTTTACCATTATCTTACACATATATGTCTCTCTCTCTCTCTACATATATATATATATATATAATTAATATCTATAATGCATAGTTAATGGCTCTCATTTTTATTTTATACATCTTAATTGTTTAATATGAATCATATTCTAAGTTTTTCAAAAAGAAAAAAAAAATCTTTATATAACATCAACTCAACATAACATAGATGTTAAGTGTATATGAATATTTTACGCTGTTTGATAATGATAAAAGAAGATTGATTTTAGATTGTAAAGCTCGAAACTAGATAAATGGGAAATTATATGTCCAAAATGGATAATATATTGACAATGAATTGAAATATTCCACATAAAATTTTTTTAATAATTATAAGAGTTTTATAATAGTTTTTGAAAATTTTATATAAACTAAGATTAAAACCATTCAAAATCATTCTAATTTATGAGATGGAATAGATGCTCTCATTTTCAATAGTAAAAATAGAATGGACCAGTAAGAATATATATAAAGAATAAATTGAAATATGTATAGTACAGGCAAGGCATCTCCAACATGGATGTGAGGCTGTAATTCTCTCTGTATCACAAAAGAACTACAAGCCATTCATGATCATGTACTCCAAAAGTTGTAGTTTTTAGAAAAAGCAAACCACAAAATAAATAAATAAATAAATAAAGTTAAGGACTATTAATTATTTTTCTAGGCATTTTCCTAACAATAAACAGAAGTGTAACTAGTTGACAAAGCTCCAATAATTTGACTTCCAGAAGATGAAAAGAATCTTTCTTTTTGGTTTCATGGATTAGGGTTTTTTTTTTTTTTTTTTTCAATGGAATTTGGGGTGCAACTGGTCTTGATTTATTCAGTAAGTTATGAGGGTGATGCTTGGTATGTCACACAGGAAGTTTTATCATGTATAAGAAAATGACTGAGAAACATTTCCCCAGGGCCATCCTGTTGATTATCAGAACATACAGAAATTTTTACATACATACATACGTACGTACATGCGCACGTATGTATGTATGTATATGTTTCAAGTCCTTTGTAGGTGTCAACCATTAATTCCCCAACTCAAAACCTATAAAGTCAATTGGCTATAAATATGTTTTATAAAGTGTTCAGGTACAATAGAAGAGCACTTTTAAAACAAAAAGTGTTTGAGAGTACATGCACTCATATTTCATTCAAATGAAAGGAGCCACTCTGCATATTTGAATTTGGAAAAAAATGAAGTCTTTTGCAATTAAAGTTAGAATTGATCCAATCTAACCTAAACAAAATTTAATTTAATATGAACTAAAATACAAAAGAATTAGTTTGAAACTAATGAGTTGAAATTCAAATTTAACTTAAAAATAATTTAACTTTAAATCTAATTTAAATTAATTCAAACTTAACTTATTTTAAAAAACGAGTACAATATTTAAATTCAAACTCAACTCTTTTGATCAAAACCCAAAAAATTTGAATCGAATTTAATCCTACAGTAACTTAGTTATATTTAAGTTGAAGATTAACTTGAAAATTATCATCTCAATTAGAATTATAAAATTAGTAAAAAGGAAGATATGGAACCTCAATCCCTACATGGTATGTATTCTATTATTAATATTCATAAATAGTACCCTTTCAGAATGCCAAAAAGCCAGGAGTGGAAATATGTATATATCAATAAATAATAAGATAGGTAATATATAAAAGAATACCTAAGACATGATTTTGTGATTAAGGATTTACATGTTATATTGCTTTACATGTCTCCATGAAATTTATAATTTACAAAGCTACATGTCTGGTACGGATTATTTCTTTGCATTAATCAATGTCTCCCTATACAAACTTAATTTTAGTTAGGGTTTAAGGCTTTGTTGAACAAGAGTTGTCTTTCCATTAGCAGCATTAATAAAGAAAATTTCCCTTTGTTTGAACGTTATCGAGAATCACGTTGGTTACCAGAATACAAATGTTTCTCCATGTATAATACACAATGATCAAGGAAAAAACTTCAAAATCTTTTGAAAAAATGAAGCATAATCCACGCTTTAATCTCTTTAATTTAAATTTTTCAGGTCGATAAGAATTCATAAAATGGTCCCAGATTTCTCTCGCCATTGCCAAAAAAGATAGAAGGGCTTAGCACGAGATAATTGTATATATGTATATTAGTACAGTGGGAGCCAAATTGTGGAAGATGGTCCCCTAATCCCTGATTTATTATAAGCAAGATATGGTACAAAGGGTTAATTAAAAATAATCTTGATTAATGGACCTCATTCATGAAAACCTAAAAAAGCCTCTAAGCTTCCTATTAATGTATTAAGCTACTAATCACATTAACCAAAATTAAATCATATACATATGGTTTGTACGAGGATGGACCACTAAAACATAAATGGTATTCTAATCGTATTGTGTATACAACTACGAATAAAAGCTGGTTAGAATATTTGATTTTGGTTTTAAATATCAAATCCTTTCATTAAAATAAACCCTTAACCTCTGCAGCTTCACTTGTATACACCGTGCATTTCAGTAAAGCAATTCATAGGTTTTCTATTCTAAGAAACCATAAAATCTATTAATTATTTATTTACTACCTCCTGCATGCATTTTATTGAATTCGATATCTGATTCCTGGTTGTCTGAAATAAATGAAAATAATGAAGAATTTGCCAACTGGAGCTCATCTGCAAGAATTGGGGAACTGGAAAAATAAACATGAAGAGCACGTAGAAAATGGAAAATTTAGAGTTTTGAAGTACCTGAAAGCTTCCAAATTTCCATCTCTTTTACTCTCTGGATCGCTTTATTAGTGTTTTTACCATGGTCCATGCCTGCAGCTAACTGCAGTCTTTCTACAGAAGGAAGAAAAGAAAGATGATTCGACTAAAAATGAGTTTAATGAAGATTAACGTGCGTACTTAATGTGGAATCTTTTGTTTAATAGTCTAATCATAACAAGATATAGAAGGTGACATTAATGAAATGGAAGGTTCAAGGCTTGAAGGGGCAGTCGTGTGAAAACTCCATTCTCCATCAGCAAGCCAATCACCATGACCAGACAGAAGTGAAGGTCTTAATGGGTCCCTTAATGCTGACAGGTTTATGTACGGATTGTCAATCGCCAGCAAATCTGTGGCTCAAAACGAGACATTAACTACTGTAGGGCTCAATTGTCCAACCACAACTCGACAGCACATTTTGATAAAACCACCCGGTTTTAGAATACCAGTCTCCACTCTCCCCCACTCACTATTCCTGATATTATTATAAGACCTCCTTTCTATTTCTATATATTTCATTTTCCTCGTATATACATAAACACAATAGCCCTTTGCTTCCTACAACATCAAAAATAGAAACCCTGTTAGAATTACCATTTTTACTCAAGTTTTCTTTGTCTTAGTTTCATTCTCTTCTTCCTCTTTTAGCTGTTTTGCTCTATGAAACATTAAGGCATGGAGCAATTTAGGGTTTTCTAGATTCCTCTTCTTTGTTTTCTGTTCTTATTCTTTTTTTTTTTTTATTCTTAGTGAGAAAATCCAGGAGAAGAGATCTCTAAAATGGGGAGAGGTAGGGTTCAGTTGAAGCGGATCGAAAACAAAATTAGTAGACAGGTGACATTCTCAAAGCGAAGAGCTGGTTTGCTCAAGAAAGCTCGTGAGATCTCTGTGCTATGTGATGCTGATGTTGCTTTGATTGTCTTCTCCACAAAGGGGAAACTTTCTGAGTTCGCAACTGATTCCAGGTTTATAATCCTCTCATTCTATTTGTTCGTTTTCTTGCATGTTTTTGCTTTATCATAACATTTGAAAATAATTTTTTTTGCTTTCTTTTTCATCTCTTTTATTGTTTCAGCGAATGATTTACTGTTCATGGCCTGCATTACATATAGAAGGGAATTGTAGTATCTGCACATATGTCTACCGTGATATAAAAGCTTTTAACTTTCTCTGTGTCTTTGATTCTCTGAACAGAAACAAACAAAAGTGCACATGAACAAGTATAGCATATGTGTGTGTGTGTGCGTGTGTATATACATATATATATGTATCATACATTTATTCATACGTTCTCTTCTAAATGTTATAATGTCACTCTTTCTACATTGACTTATTTCTGCATCTATGCATAGGGATAAATTTTTATTGGTCTCTCTTTGATGTTTTTTTGTTTTATGTCAGTGAAATTTTGTTCTTTTGTAGAGTTCTGTAAATGATACACAGTTTTCTAATCTATCAATAACAGTTATTCTCAAGTCACTGTATGTTCTGATGATCACAGTGATTTCTCCTGAAAGTTCTACAAAATAAAAAGTTGTAGGGTACAACTATAAAAAGTCGTGGTTTAATTTGCTTTTTCAGAGAAAATCAGCCTTGATTAACTCTGTAAATTAGCAGATCAGTGATTAAGGTCTCATCTTCATTAAAGAATCCTAGAGCTTTGTGCTATGGGGCTAGGCTTTTTTGCATGTTGTAAATCTTTCTTTCCTTATGGGGTATCTAAGTTTTCTGCATCTCGTTGTAACCTAGGAACTAGGATGTTTTCTTGTTGGAAGAGCTGCATATAGGGAAAGTGAGAAACTAATCAGTGTTTGTCATGGAGGATTTCCATGAAGATTGTCCACTTTGACCAGTGCCATATTTCGAATAAACAAAGGCACACAGGAGATGGGGTAAAGGTTATAGGATTTTCTTAAAATTATTTACTCCACAATTCAACCAAAATTTGCAAAATACAACCCCAGATCTCATACACTCAGGAAAGTAGAAATTCTTTTTCAGATTGTATTAGAGGTAGGGTGAATCTTTGTATCAATATCTCGAGAGGTGAAACAACAAATTTTTTATTCAAAGACTAAAGTTCCTTCGCATTCAAGTTGTGGTTTTGAACTCATGTGATCAACAAGTATCGAGTAGTACAAGGTTTTCATTCATGTAAAAATTCTCTCACTATATATTAAGCTTGTGATTTTGAAAATGATGCTATAATTACCATATCAAATCATTAAATATATTAATAGTAAGTATTATTTTGTGTAACGTGTTATTATATAATTGTGTCATAACCTTACTTTATCGTAAAAATTATATATATATATATATATATATTCAAGTTATTAATAATAATAAGTTGAGAACCTTTTTTCAATAATAATAATAATAATAGTATTTTATTTTAATTTCACTTTCTCTGATTTGTTACAGCATACCAAACCTGAAGCTAGTCAAGAAACCATTTAACTCAATCTACATACTGTCATTCTAATTATTGGATTCATATATGAGGCCATAGGGATTATTCTGAACTCAAATTCTATCTTTGAATAATTGAATTTCTCAGATTATAACGAGGGTTTTGGTATCTTTGATTTTAAGTTTATATTTGGGGGTAAATTTTATCTAATATAACATAAAAATATATGTTACTGTGGGTAAATAGAACCATGTACAGATCAAATTGGGTAGATATACATTTAGCTGTTTTCATTTTTATTTGGATCTTTAATTTCTTTTTTTTTTTCATTGGTACTGCCTCTTCATGTAAATTTTTTTTTATAATCTTTTTGGTGTTATGTTTTTAAGATTTTTTTTTTAATAATTTGATTTATATGACTTTTTTTTTTTCCTTATTAATAAATTTCTTCACTTGCCTTTGACGTTTGTTAAAACAATTTAAATATAATCTTCACTTTTCACCCCTATTTACGAAAATCACATTATAATTATAAATAATATATAAAAGGTTAAATCTAACCTGAAAGAAGTTTGAAAAAGGGACATGATTCTGAGTAATTTCATCACAGTTCTGAATTTAATTAGAAAAACCCTTTTTGCAATTTAAAAAACATATATTTGATTAAGACATTTTATATGCTTGACAACAAATTTAATTGCTTCTTAAATTTATCTTTTATTTTGAATTACTGGAAAAGATTAAATTCATACCTTGTTTTGTTCTTTTGCATTTTATAACAAATACATATCAGTTATCAGCAAAAATAATTATAATTTTGAAAAACACAAAGAAAAGACATTCCATTAGTAATTTATGTGTCAAAAGATTAACTATAAATATTGCACATGCTTTCATGATCATCTCCATATAATAAGAGACTTGAAGAAGTAATAAGTAATCATCTAGAGATTCTTTGATGTATAGATTATGCGGTAATCATGCTAAAGTTATAAATAGGGATTACAATTTGATCCTAAAAATAGAGTTTTTGTCCCATTTAAGAAAAGAATTCTCGATATAAGCTAGAACGGTGAAAAAGACAAATAATAATCTTTAAAAGCATGTAAAATGTATAGATGAGAATAGATATAACTTCGTTCTGTCTAATATCTATCTATAAAGTAGAGTTTATAAAAATATTTTTCATTATTATGATAAGAGTGTCATTTTCCTTTTATCTGTCTCTCAAGAGATCAGATTTCATTCTAAGAAGTTACATTGGAGCTTTTTGTTCATTTTCCAGCGTTTTCTTATCTTACAAGTAATGGTTTTAAATAAAATTGAGATGCTTCTTTCCTCAATTTTCTATTATTTCTAGTCCACTGAGTTTGTATGATATGATGGTTATGAGGGGGTGACTGTCATTGCATTACATAAGTTTCTCAGCTACAAGATGATTTTTTATCACTCTAATTTGTTAATGAATTTCCAGGATCATGATATAGTTCCAATAGCTAGTCTTTCTGGTTGAGTGTCGCCTAGCTTTATGAACCAGCTTCTTTATATATCCTTGATTTTGTATGAAATATTATCACACAAATCCGGATATTTATAAGCTTTTTCAGGAACCAATTAACTTGACCACCGACTCCTGTAGGCATAGCAGAAAACTCCCATGAAAGAATAAAATAAATGTTTGCGGTTGACATGTATATTGTAACGCTCAGGAATTGCTCCACCTTACTAAACTGTATCAAGATGCTTTGCAATTTACGTTCATCAACTTTTCAGTTTGACATCTTTCAACTCCCACGAAAGAGTAGGGCATCCTCTTCTATATTATTTTCTTAGTTGGGTGCACAGTAGTTGTGTATAATCTAGCAGATCTTATTAATCTTTGGAAGAATTGAATTCATGCACAATGCTCATAAGGTCTTATTTGCTTGATAATTTTGCACTTAATTCTGTGTGACAGCATGGAGAGAATCCTGGAAAGATATGAGAGGCATACATGTGCTCAGCAACAGCTTCTCCCTCCTAATTCTGATGCTCAGGTACTTCAAGCAGCCAATCTAGTAGGTTACTTAAAAACTGTGAATTGCATTCTTTATTGTAAAATGATTATTTGCAAGATGCACTCTATATATCTTTCTTGCAACTTGTTTTTCATGGTTTGTATACATGCGTCATTGATGATCATATCAATAGTCTTAACTCTTTGTTTTCAAGAAACAAATAAATATCATTGATTGAAATAATTGTAACAATCTCAAAAGAATGAAAAAAATTGCCCACAAAAATCAATGGTTTGATTGTTTAAGTGATCAGGAACTCCATACAATATCATGACCAACTCGGGAAAAAAAAACCTCAAACATCAATGCAAATAATATGAAATTATCCTAAATTCACTTCCCAGTCTAAGTATATGAATAAAAAAGAACCATCTTGGAAAACTTTGGAGGTTGATCTCCAAAAAGAAGTAAGCAATTGAGTTTTTTCTCATAAAGTAAATATGTCTTCTTCACATATATCTTGAAAAATCCTTTTGATGCTTACTTGCCAAATCACCAAAAAAAAAAAAAAAAATCTAAAATAGCACAAATCCAGACTCTTGAGCCTTATCTCCTAACAAAATCCAAAATTATGTTATGAATGAAATCACTAAATGATGTTGGAATGAGCCATTTAATGGTTGTTGTTTGGAGAAGTTTGTACCATATTCTTAAAGAAAAAACCACAATTTAAAAATAGATGATCAAAAGATTCCATATTCTTTTTGGTAAACAATAAAACTGAAATTCAATGGATGTTGATTCAAAAACCTTGTTTGGACATCACTTGTACAGTTAAACTTCTCTATTGTTATACTCTATACAAGTATAACCTCTATGTAATCATAAGAAAATTTGAGGTCTTGCTTGAACTAGTTTTAAGGTCTTGTCTCAAGAAAACTCGTCTTTACATTGTAATACTTCTATGAATATCTCAAAAAATAAATTTCATGTTACATTAAATGTTTAAGGTTAAATAACATACAATCCACTCATATAGGAGAAACTCTATTGTTGAGAACTTTATTATCTTTAAACATTTTGCATTTCTAGTCAATAACACTTTTTGGAGATCTGTTGATTATTTGAGTATTTTAAATCTTGATTTTTGTGACACCTTAAGACCACGAGGATCTTCTAACCACTTCACAAGATCTGTTTACCTTTAGTTGGGGTTTGATTTTTTCATTTTGCACAACTTGACATGAATATTTTTGTTTAATTGAGTTTGTGTATTAACTTTGAGTGGAATGGTTGATTTGCTAGAGGAAGAAGGAAATGTATAACTTGAATTGGAGGATTGCGTGAGTTGTGTTATACATAATGTATTTATAGAATTTACATTAGAAAAAAAAGACATTAAAGAGAATATCAAATTCTAGATTTTAAAGGTGACTTTCATATTTCCAACACCACATAGGTACATGCACTGATTTTTCTTTTTTTTTTTTAATTTGTTTTATCTCTTTTCTCAAAATATATACCTTGAACTTGACATACTTTATTATATAATTATATTAACAATATATATTTTTCCTCTGCACCAACTGCAAGAAGGATAACTAAGTCAAAATAAAAATTTATGTACTAAAACTCTATTAAGTTATAACTTCTTCATAGTAGTAATATAGGGAGATTTTATTGAATTTATTTCGTAAGAGAGACAAAAAACTTAACCTTATTATCTAATTAATGGAAGAAGGATTTGCACAGAAACATATTAGAATGTAACATCCTTAAACAAATTCATATCAACAAAGCATAAAAGATACCATATGCATCTTATATCATTTGGGTATAACAAAACAAAACTAGTGTAATAGTCGATGAGCTCCTAAATTTTGAACATGTATTTTAAGTTATATAGCTTAAAAAAAAAACTGTGATATATTATATATCTAAAACAGATAATATATTAATAGTAGATTGTCCTACAAATATTAGAATAATTTTATATGTTCTTTTGAACAATGATGGAATAAATCTTGTAAGGAGGGGTGAGTGCAAATCTTAAGATAAATGCAGGAGAAATATTACGCATGTATGAGTGGACAAACCTTAGTGAAGACACTGAGTTTCATAATGAAGACACTAAGTCTCATAAAAGGAAGTGAATTTAACGTCCTTAGAAAAATACCACATTAACAAAGCATGAAAAATACTATGTATAAACATCTCACATTGTTACCAATGGAGAAGAGTAAAAGGACAAAGAACCACCATATTGAGGAAAAGCTTTCAACTAATAACCAATGTCACTAGCCTATCGACTGCGAAAGATAGGATCACATTTTTGCTTCGTGCCTGACTATTGACTTTAGTTTTATCTTGTAAATAGGTTCTATATCCCATTCCTACCCACCCCATCTTTTATTGCATTCTCATTCTAGATGCTATAATTGGATTTGTCATAGCTAAATAGCTCATAAATTGTTAAAACGCGTTTTAAGTTGGAAAACTCAAATAATACCACAACAGACTATATGTCTAAAGTGGATAATATCTTGTCATTGAATCAGACTACTAGACTTGAATGTTATGAAGCTTTTAGCTTTCAAACTATTCTATCATTTCTTATCTACTATAGATTTTGATCAATTAAGCTAAGACATTTGAAACTCATGATTTTTTCTACCCATCAACCTTTTAAAAAACGTTAAATTTTTAAATCTTATCTAAAGAATATGAAAAATGAGATTATCATATCTTTAATGATAACGTCTTTGTGTATTGAAAACTATAGACTTGTGGAAACATAAAGCATCATAGAGAATCACCAATTTACTTATCCTTAAAAAGGTTTTCCTTTATGTTTCCAAGCTTCAACTTCACTTAGGTTAAGAAAAAACTGATATTCTTAAGAAATTGATAGTCAAGGTCTCCTAATAGAATAATAAGAACATTGTAGGCATCCTCATCCACTCCTATGAAAACCTTATTTACTTTTGGTAAAAATAAAATTCATTCTTAAAAGTGCTAGCTCAAAGAGAGGGGTTCCTAACTACATAAAGTAGGTTTAAAGAGAAGAGGTTCCGAATCGCATATATATACTTCATAATTGCTCACAATTTACTAATATGGGATAAATTCATCTTATAACACTCTCCCATGCCTACCATGCAAGACTAACGTCTAAAGGCAACATTATTTGTAAATGCATGACTTTGGTACTATGTGGGGAAGAAATTACCCTCCTTCACACATGACATATACGACCGAGGTCCAAACCCATCATTTCTTATAAACACATGGTTATGATACCATGATAAATGGGTTTGGGTAAAATTCATCTCCCAAAGTTGAACTCAAAAGGAGTAAGTGTCGAATAATATATGTACATAATTATAACTTAGCAACTTGATGATGTGAAATAAATTCAACATCTAAAACTCTCAAGCACTTTTTTATTTCTCAGGCCTTCTCACTTTGTAAAGTAGACAATATGTCCCATTTCACCAAATGATTACATTTAAATTAATTATGCCTTCCTTAAAGAAATTCCTCATTTCTTTTCCAATTATATTTGTAGCAATGGTAGGAATTTAAAGAAGGGAAAGGAAAAAAGTTGAGAGACTAAAAGGGAGAGATCGTATGAGGGTAAGTTTGCCACCATGAGAAAAGAACATATTGCCTTTTGCAAGTTGACAATGCGAAAGATCCACCTTTTGCCTTCGTATTGAAACAACTTTAATATGCTTTTACTCCAAAATCATTCCCATAATTTTATCCAAGATATTAATGCTAGGATTCCACATCGGTTGAAGATTGAGTTAAGGGTGGGTATACAAGTATGAGAGAAAGACTCACCCTTCAAACTAGCTTTTAGGGTGGGAAAGGTCCAATAATACTTTGTGGAGACACAACAATCCTCAAACTAGCTTTTTTCTCGAATATTGTTATAGCTTCTAACAGAAAACTCGTGAAAAACAAAAACCAAGGATTACACATCACACTCACAAAATAGGTACATGAATATATATGCAAGAAAAAGGAGAAAACCTTTCTTGGTTGATTTAGCTAGAAATCCTCTTTCCTTCTGCAACTAATTCCTTTCTATTT
The DNA here is from genome assembly GCA_026122585.1 of Anacardium occidentale. Classification (NCBI taxonomy): domain Eukaryota; kingdom Viridiplantae; phylum Streptophyta; class Magnoliopsida; order Sapindales; family Anacardiaceae; genus Anacardium; species Anacardium occidentale. The sequence continues at coordinate 1,544,544 of JAJEJH010000024.1, forward strand.
TTTGAAATACTTACTGCTTAGTTCGCTTCAGATTTCTATCATCTGTTCTGATGTACTCTTAATATTTTCCCGCACTCTATTTTTATATACTTTTCTAGGTTGCAGTCGCCCAAACGATTTTGTTCGTTGCTAGGCACACTCAAGTTTCTCTTTCACTGTCTTGACTTGACCACTGCATTTTCTTCTTCTTGACTTGACTACTGCATTTTCTTTGTTATGTTTATCAAACCTATGACTGCCCTTGCAAAAGATTACATTTTCTGTAAATGCAACGTTCACTATTACTGTAAACCGGATGTTCACATGTTCTTTGGCAGTTTGTATCTTTAAGGGCTTTATAAGATGCATGCATTGTTTTTATATAAAGAGATACTGACGATAAAAGCAGCTTACTGTTATCTTTTTGAACGACGGAAATGTGTTATTTAGGGAAACTGGTGCCTGGAATACCCCAAGCTCATGAACAGGATTGAAGTCTTACAAAGGAACATAAGGTAATAAGATGAAACTTCAGAAGTATTCAGAAGTGATGTAGTCAATGACTTTTGCCGCCTATGGCATGCTGAATCTAAGTGATCAGGATCAACTGCTCAAAAAGATACCAGAACTGATGGCCTTTAGCCTGTTTGAAATTATTGTAGGGAAGTAAAAGTTTTCAGATTCTTCATTTAATGAAATTATGTTAGTGGAAGAATCATTTTTGTATATTCCAAACCCAATCTACATGAAGTGCACAGAATGCCTTCTAAAAAATATTTCAGTTATGTGACATCTTCTCATTTGATCATGTAGTCACTACATGGGAGATGCCCTGGAGGAACTGAGTCTCAGAGAGCTGCAATACTTGGAGCAGCAGATCGATACTGGCCTGAAGCGCATTCGATCCAGGAAGGTAGAGACATGATACAGAATGCTCTTCATGTTTTATGTGTCATCACATTCTATTGCAATATCATGACATCTCACTTGCAATTTAATTGATGTATGCAGAACCAATTAATTCAAGAATCAATCACGGTTTTGCAGAAGAAGGTGAGATCCATTTCCATGCCTTGTGTTATAATTTAAGAGGTGTTATTTCTGACTGTCAAATGGGTGATTCCATTGAAGCATCCTCATTTTTGAAGGTCTAGTTGCTAGTATACCCCTGGAAAGACATGTTTCAGAAGCAAGCTAACCAACACTTGTTACTAAACACTTACTGCAAGATGAAAACCAGTAGTTTCCCATGGAAATTTAGACTTGTGCTAATTCTTTACTGTATATACTGCATTTCCAGTATGGTGTATGTGACTAACAGAGAGGTTTGTGACAGGAAAAAGCTCTTCAAGACGAAAACAACATGCTTGCCAAGAAGGTAGTGTAGCTATTTTATTATGAGTGGTAGCTGTGTCTTATCAATGAAGCCTGTATCTTTTGAATCATCTAACATTGTCAAATTATTACTGAGACATAATACCAGGTCAAGCAAAATGAAAAGGAACTCACAGAACGTATACAAATGGAACAGCAAAACCAGTTGGTCCACAGTTCATCCTCCTCCATAGTTCCACCACCACCTCTCCCGATGACACTGCCTTTAACTATTGGGTACATAATTTCCGCATCTCTCTCACACACTACCATATAGTTGGCATTCTTACATAACAGATATTTGGAAAGCATGGTTTCTCCTGAAAACGTGGCTTATTTTAATATTATACGAGACTAAGAATTCACCCACATGCAGAAAGTACTTGTATTGCAAAGCTAAATTTTATTAGTGTGATCTAAATGGGCTACTATCATTACAATAGGATTGAACACGTTCTTTACTAGTTGTCCTAGTCCATCAGTTGATCTTACTTAAATATGATGATGATTCGATCGATGTAGGGGCAGTTTCAGGGCAGCAGGAGCTGAGATGGATGAGGCGAGTAATCCACAACGACCTAATAACAATGCTTTTATACCACGGTGGATGCTTCCACATGTGAACAAAGACAATTAAAATAAGCATCTGCAAAATATCAGCTCAGTTTAAATAATGAATTGAATGTAATATCCTTGTATAATCTCTATTGATATACTCTCTGAAGCAACTTCATATGTTATGTATTTTGAAACTTGGCTATTTTCAGAATAAAAGAGACTGCATATTGCATATCAGTAAACCTGTGAATAGGGCACCATGACCATTGTCTCTGTAACTGTAGTTCCATCACAGCAAACCAAAAAATGTAGCCATATCAGTTCAATACATATACTGAATCTTCCCAGATCAGTAAACATCCACACCATAGCCAATAACACAAGGGCAAGGGTTTCATCATTCACTCAGAAAAACTGAAATAAGGGTGAATTCTAACTGAACCAAACTTAAATTTGGCCCAACTTGAAATAACCAAATTCAAGCCCAAGCTTGAATTTGATGTACTCTCTAATTCAGCATGGCTTTGATACACACAATTAAAATATTGTTTTAACTAATTAAAATCGAGCTCTTTCAAGCTCATAAGCCTAGTGAGTCAAACAATCTTAAAGCTTGAACTCAATAGTACAAAGCCCTTAATACTCCAACTCAAAACTCATTGAGCTAAACTAACAATTGAGTTAAAGCTAGCTCAGCTCAATTCCGCCCCTTGCTACAAAGTTATATTTGCTTTGGAACCTGACAATTTAGATTGCTCCAACAATTCGAGCGTTGTAGGACACACAAAGCAAGTCGAGATATTAATCTAGCTTAAATAAATTCTGTTTAAAATTCGCAATACGTGGCATTTCAACATACTATAGCTAAATTGTGCAAGAGCTGACTAAATTATTAACTTATCTTAATGTTCGTAAGACTAATGTTTGTCCAAGTGAATTGTTATTAATACAAGCTTGTCAGCACATTACTGTTCTTGTTTATACAACGACAACCAGATTCCCAATTAAAGTGATCAAATGTAGCTACATTCTGATATAATGGTATTACTAATGAAAGATTTTCCTTCATCATCAGAATAAAATGTTTCTATATTTAAACTCCTAATCCACCTGCAACAAGATGGGAACAGGAAATAAACATTGGCACAGTGATCTTCAGATCATGTTCAGTTATTCCCTTGGTAAGTCCCATTCCAGACATCATCTTCCCAATCACAATCAGCACCATCAACCAGCTGCTCCCTGTTAAGTACACAAAATTTGTTGACATATCATTTCATCACAAAAACAGATATCGCTTTCTTTTTTTCTTTCATAGGGATGATGCCTGTGGAGCGAGGGGGCAGTTTAGTCCTTGAAGTCCATAGGAAGTAATGCAGAAATGCCCCCACCCAAACAAACGAAAAAGAGATAAAACAAAAGAGGATAAACATATACATAACAATATGATAGGTCAAGCTTTTAACCATAGAACTCAGAACTCTTATTACCAGTGGACTCCTAGAATATTTTTTCATTAGTTTATTAGATATAACGGGGATAATTTATAACTGTTGAAAACTTTGGCTTTACTTCAATGAGCCTAAGCTTCTATATTATGATACATTTGAGTTCATAATATTCCCTTCCTTAACGGTAGACACCATGCTACTGACAAAAATGTGTCAAAATGAAATAATTGAAGCAACTAATAAGATTCATATCCAAAGATACTGAGATCAATACCTCAATCTTTCACAAAGACGTGCTAAAGCATCCGATCCTGTTCGAGATGCAACATCCTCAATCTCAGTAGCATTTGCTAGAGTTACACTATCTGCAAGCCTAAACTCACACAATTCTTTCAAGGAACAGGCATCAGTCAACACAGCAGAATGGCCACCACCAGCTGCTAGTTTTCGTACTTCCCCAACACACCTGTAATATTACTTCCATCAATATGAAGGGCTAACAAATTTTGCAAAGGTTAAGCAATAACTCATTTACAACGTGTCTACATCATACCAATCAACTGGTGACGGAAACCAAGCATACGTAGACTTCTGATTAGCTGCCTGCCCATAGCTATTGTAACCCCATCCATGAATTCTTCCATCCCTTGTAGATATAAGTGTGTGACAATGTCCACAAGCAACAAGTTGCACACCATTCGGTACAACTAAAACCGGCATATTACGGATGTACGTTTCAGACTCATTAGGAATGAATGAAAAAGATCCAGTTTGGGGACCAAGTCCTAACTGCCCAGCTTGACCACCACCCCAAGCATAAAGAGCTCCCTTTGAAGTTAGAGCACAAGTATGTACACCACCACATGCAACCTCCTGTATAAAGATCCCATCAAGGGCTACCACTCGCCTTGGCAGTAACTCTTTATCTGGAGACTGAAGGGAACAGTGGCCAAGTTGACCCATATTTCCTAGGCCCCAAGTATAACTGCCAGGTCAAAATATATTATCATTAGTGATAAAAATTTTGTAGAAATTGATATCAAACAAATAAAATATTTGTTAGCAAGATTTCATGTTTAGTGTCTCATCATAAAAAATTCTGATTTATGCAATGAAGTTGTGATTTCCAAGTGAAGGGACAGAAACTTGCACATCAAAATGCATTCTGTATCTGTTGCATCCCGTCTCCCGACTAGACGTGAGATAGCCATAAGAAGATTTTTCATGCCTAATGTAGAACTTATCTCCATGTAAGAAGTCCTCCAGATAACTTACACCTCGCCATTTTCAGATACAGCTGCTGTGTGGTACTCCCCGCATGACACTTGAGTAATCTTCACAAGCTCGGGCGCTTCATCAAGACACTTTGCATAAGCATTTATTACACGAGGCCTCTGTAGTCCTTCACAAGTGAAACCCCTGCCAAGCTGACCATATTCATTGTAGCCTGGTTTATCAGAACAACAATAGGATACTGATTACTAGATGGAAGCAAATTAATAAGTATCCCAAAGTTTCTCAAGTTCAGATTCCTAAATTGTATGATCTATCTAGTACCAGTGCAAAGTCATGGATGCTATCAGAAACATATTTTGGGAACTGGTTGTAGCACAATGATGATATAATATACAGATTTTACTTCAGAAAATTTGTTACAACATGGACAAGTCATAGATTCAAGAGGAAACTCACCCCAAGCTTGTAGTAGGCCGTCTTCTGATAAGGCCACCACATGAACTGCTCCACAGGACACTTGACGGATAATCTATCACAAAAGAAGGTACAAACTTGATGCTAGATTAAAGAAACCATTTAAATAAGCATTTAAATTATAGAAAGAACAGCCTAATCATATTAGGGGACTACAACTAGCAATGATAAAATAAATGAAGTGTCAAAACAAAAGTAAGATAATAGAGACCTTTTAAGCATTTTCTTTATTCTTTTCCCTTCCCTTGCCGCTAAAGTATTACAGTCTATTTTAGTGGTCATAACAAGTTTAATCTTGCTTCTCTTGTTTCAATTTCTAGCATTCAAGTTAGCTTATCCATATAACGCATTTAGTGAAATAACAAAGAAGTTTATCCATCTTTACCGTGTTTGGCGTAAAGGCCCCCCAAAATAAACGAGGAAGGTTTGATCCCTGTTACAAGAAACAGTACAAGAAAATGAGCAATTATAATAGAAACTATCAATTACCATGTGATGTCAAGATTTAAAAAAAAAAAAAAAAAAAACTCAAGAGCAAATAGGTCAAGAAACATTGTCTATATTGATTATATGGTTTAACTGGAGCTCTGAGAGTGGTTCCTAGTAAATGTCAGTCATACAATTAGGTTTATCAAGTTCTCTAGCAATTGGTTATGTTCTGTTTGTTCTATTTCTTGAATTTTGATAATTTGAGCTCCTATGATTATTTTCAACCGGGCTTGGCAGCAGCCAATGATTCATATTTTTGGTTCAGATGCCATGACAATCTTTAAAAGGTAATCTTTATCTCAGTCAAAGTACTTGTTTACTCAGATTCCTATTTAGTAGTGTAAGCTTGTGGAATAAGAATAACAAGTCTATACAAATTACAATATGTGTAACGCTTTCAGTTTAATGTTAGAATGGTTTTACAGAAATCTAACAAATTTTAAGCTATTCTAAGGACTTCAAGAACCCTAAATCAATTGTATCGATGTTGATCTCAATTGCAGATAAGGTGAATCAGTGGCAGAAGCATTGTGTGAAATAATAATTAGGACTGTATAATGGTTGGTCCTCTAGAGGATATCTTAGTTGGCTAAATTTCTTATTGTGGAGAAAGAACACTGAAGTATTAAAAACAAGGTGATCCAGTGGTTGGACCAAATGACACCAGAATATGGTGATAAACTAAATTGGCTGTCTTTATATTAGTGAGCCTTTATCTGAGAAATAGAAGAAGATAAAGATTCTTAGCATCAAGCCTAGATTTTCTTAGTCATTGAAGTTGGCGCCTACCTACTAGAATTCACAAATTAAAAAAAAAAAAAAAAGTTAATGATTTTACAAAAAAATGTAGTACCTGATTTTGTCCCCAAACCCAAAGTCTACTTCTTGAGATGGTTCCATCGTTATCACGAGGCTCTGCAATAGCAGCAGTACAATGTGCTCCACAAGATACTGATTTCACAAACTCTGTCTGCAGCTGCTTTACTTTCAGTGGGTGTTTCTTGCTCTCCTCAGTTCCATCTCCCAATTGACCAAATTCATTAGCACCTAGTGAAAATGCGTACATATATGATGTTTGTTCATGGGGCAAAAACAGCACTAAAGAAATGAATTCCTGATCACTCCATTGATTGTCAAGATAAACATTAAAAAGATGATACTGTTATTATCACAAGTCATGCATTTATAAATAAAGAAAGTTCAGCTGCTTATAATCCTTACAATCCTATACACAGATCTTACAGCCAGGAATGTTACATTGTTGCTAGTGAGTAGAGAAATTTATCATTGATAAAATTACATCATAAATGATTGGATACAAATAAAAAAGACCACAAAATCAGAACAAGATAATCAAACAACATAAAGAGACTCCAAGTTACAAACAATCCACCAGAGTCATAGCAATAGTAATAACATATTACCATCACAGTCTAAACAAATTTCCATCAGGAATAGAGTAGAGCCATCACCAACATGATTCAAAGAGCAAAAACAGAGCGATCAAAAGAAAGAACCAAACAATGCAGACAAATACATATTATTCATGCCCAAATAAATATAATACTTAAAGAGTTCATAAACACAAGTGAAAAACACCCCATCTGAGTAACATCTTCACATGCCAACTCAATGACTAACATTAAAACCACTTCCCATCCTTGATGAAATTAAACCTGTCAACTAAACATTCCAATAAGCAACACAAATAAACTACAATCGATTAATTAAAATTTTAAAATACTAAGAAGAAATTCATTAAGGGACAAACCCCAAGTGAATAGTGACCCATCTGAGGCCACAGCCGCAGTGTGCTCACGGCCACATGCAATGTCCAACCACCGAGAGTTAACACCAGCAGGGCAGCCAAAGAGCTCAGGCGGGAGCTGTTTTGGTATCCGCAGTTGGCGTTCTCTCCCCCTTCTGCCTGTTTGTCCACTCTGGTTATATCCCCACGCATATATAGCACTCTTTGTTGGTAGATTGTTCACAGGACGGGCGGTTTCCCCAATAATTTCATTAATATCCATCGATAATCAATATATACACCTAATGACATCAAGAAAAACAACACCATATTAGGACCCATCAGCTAAATCATGATTTACAAGGTAGATTGTTAGCGTACCTGAAGTTAGAAGCGAAATGTACAGCGACGAAAGGACAGGTAAAGAGAAAAAAGAAGAGAGAAAGAAAGAAGGGAAAGGTAAGATATTTTCAACGCTTTGACTTTGGGATTGTAGACTAAGAAGAAGGATCGAGAGAAAGTATTTATTACGTTAGTGATAGGTGGTGATGATTCTGCGGTTGTTCCGTGAAGGCGGGAACTTTTGGGCCGGGTTTAAAGCACATGAAGTTGCCCAGATTGTCCGCAACCATTGCATCACAGTTTTCAGATTCTCCTTGCCTGTCCACCAGATTTTTCTAGACCTCATTACCCCTTATTTCAATTTTATCTTTACTAATTTCAGTTGGGGAAACGTCTGGGTGAAAAAACTTATAGGTAAAAAACATTATTTATCCAATTTTATTAATTTTTTTAATTAAATAATTAAAATTCGTTTAACTTAAAAAATAAAAAATTATAATAAAAATATTAAATAATATTAAAAACTAAAATATATAAATTAATTTTTAAAATAATTAAAACATTAAAAATATTAAATTTTATAAAAAAATTAAAACAATAACTATCATCGATAATAATTACTATAAACTAAATCAAATAAATAAAAATGATCATTTATTAATAAAATGATCAGATATAATCATCTTTCATTATTGATTATTTTGTGAATGAAATGATTATTTTTTATTATCTAATTTTAAAATACAATGGTCGGTAGTATTTTTTTTTTTAATTTTTATATTTTTAAAATATTTTTTTTATATATTTTAGTTTTTTTATTATTATTATTTTTTTAAATTTATATTGGGTGGAAAATAGATTTTCTGCCTTTTATTCTTATCTGTTTGATAAATTGAGGTGGTAGTTGGCAAAAGCAGAAAAAGTCAAATTTTCAACCATCCGGCATTCCATTTTCACCGACTTTCGTCTATACAAATATCTTGGCCCGTGCAAAATGGCAAGGAGTTTTAATTCTAGAGCTCTCTCCCTAAGCGCAAGGTCTCTACTTGTACTTCCAGGTAACATCTTTTCTTTGCATAACAAGCCTTCTTTCCGCTCTATATTTCATCGTTATTGTTTTCTTCTTATGTTTCATTAGTTTCTGCTCTTCACTGTTATTCATTTTGCAAGTCTTTTGTGGTTATTTGTTTCTAGAACATCAATTTATTTGACAAAATAAGGATGCCCTTTTGAGATTACTTTAATAATTGTTATGAGGGTTGGACTCAAACAATGAACATGGTGTAAAAAAGTAAACTTTGTTGAAGTGGGAAATTTGCTGACTCTGGTTGCTGGGACAACTCTTAATTGATGTGGTTTTAGTTTATTCATTATCTTCACTGCTTGAAATTATATGGAATAGATATGTGGTTGACAAAAATATCCAAGTTAATCTTCATAATTTTGTTGGATACAGTGATTTTCAATATAAAGAAAGGGAAAAGTTTGTTTGGTAAGAATCTTGCAAAGACTTTAGTTTGCCTCTTCTTTGACAACGGGTAAAATCTTTGTTAGAACTAAATGGGTAGAATTTGATAACTGGCCTTGGTACAAGTCATCATATTTTGGTACAATTCAAATCATTATAAAGTGTTTTGTGTTTTGGTGTATTGGTCTTTATTTAATCTCTAACTTTCTGAATTGTTCTTGGATTGTGTCACAAAATTTTCCTATTGGATAGTATACTGAAGAGGATATTTGTTCTTTTTTCACGCTGTTTTGGCTGATAAATTTGTTTAGCCATTTCGCATTGATACTTTAGAAATATAACTGGAGAAAGACTATTCTAACTCTTTTGAGTTTGCGCCTGATATTCTCATCTATATGCTAGAAAGACCACAGATACAGAAGAATCATGGCCCAGTCAGTTAATGGCAGCAATGAGAAGAAGATTATCAAAGTTGATATAAGTTCAGACTCTGTATGCCCATGGTGCTTTGTAGGAAAAAGAAATTTGGACAAGGCTATAGCTACATCTAAGGACCAATATAATTTTGAGGTTCCATCTCTATTTCCCTCTCTCACACTTGCAGACAAAAACAATCAACCTTTAGTGTTTTGCTGATTATTCTGGAACTAAATTTGTAGATTAAATGGCATCCTTTTTTTCTCAATCCTACCGCCTCTAAGGATGGTGTTGATAAGAAAAGCTATTATGAGAACAAGTTTGGAGCTCGAGCTCAAGGGATCATAGATCGAATGACAGAGGTTTATCTTAGAAGTATTTGTATTTGTAGACATGTTTATCTTTGAATTGCCTTTCACTTGGATAGTCTGTGTACTATAACTGCTCCAAAAAATTGCAGATTTTTAGGGGTCTTGGGTTGGAATACAACATGTCCGGACTCACGTAAGTTTGAAAAGAGGATTCTGCCTTTCTCTGTAAATTGCTTTATGAAAGATAGAACCTTTGGATGAGCTTTCTGTTAGAAATATCAATAACACTGTCTTTGATATGCACAGGGGAAGTACCCTTGATAGCCACAGGCTTATATATTTTGCTGGGCAGCAGGATCTTGATAAGCAACATAAACTTGTGGAGGAACTGTTCCTTGGCTACTTCACACAGGGTAAATACATTGGTGACAGGTATGTGTAGAATTATTTGAATTATGTTTTCCACATCTCCAAGGAATCATATTATATAATTTAGATGCATTTTCTCTTTTGTTTTATTTTATGTCTGCATGGCTAGTTTCTTCTAGTTCCAGTGCTTGCCTAGCCCAGAAATTTTTCCATCCAGTTCATGTCCTAGACTTTTCCAACACTTAAGCAGTGACACCAAATGAATTTCAATCCTTGAAAGGACTGCAAATGAACCGAGAATAGTTTGAACATTATCTTCATGCACACAGCACCTGCCTGTTATAAAATCAAGAATTACTTGATAGTTCGTACCATGTTATAGAATTTCATTAATATACTTACCTTTTTTATGTCTTTTTATCAATCAATTGAAATATTAAACATCCTGTGATGAGTCATCATCATAACTCCTTGGAGAATTTTATGAAGAATTTTTTTTTTGGGGGAGGGATGTGGTGTTCACTCTAATCAACTTGTGTTTTGCACAGCATTCATATAAAATTGGATTCTTCCTTGAAGGCAAAACACAATGTTTATGATGACTATTCTGCCCTGGATTTATCTTCATACATTTGGCAATCAAGTTGAACATGACACTTTATGAAGTCTTCTATCAAGACAATGAGTTCTTAGCTCGGTGGCCATGTCGAGGCTCTTGGATTAAGAGATCTTAGTTTCTGTCTCACCACCATGGCCCCAAATAAAATTGTTAGAAAATTATCCATGTTGCCTATTGTTGGAGCTAACCAGGACAACACGATGAGGGTTGTTCTACTCCTTTTCGTATAATGGTAAAACCGACAATATCAACTGCTGGGCTAACAACAGGGAGAGTGGGAGAAAATACCGAAGCTTGTTATCATTCTTCAATGGGACAACCTATTTCTGCAATGTAGTTGTGTTGGAACTGAATATGTGAAGTTAGTCGTCTTTCTGTGTTATCACATACCACAAAGACAAGCTACTAACAGTTGTAACCGGATGCAGGGAATTTCTTGTTGAGTCTGCTAAGAAAGTGGGTGTAGAAGGCGCAGCGGAGTTTCTTGAAGATCCCAATAATGGACTGAAGGAGGTATTTTCTATATTGATTCAATCATGTTATGCATGTCAGTTGTTAAGAAGGCATGGAAGAAACTTAAAATTGACTTTTTATAATAATTTGAGGTGTCTTTTCAAAATGATTATTAGTAAATAAGAGAAGAGAAATTTAAGGAACCCATAACTGCCTTTTATATTCCAAATTTTTAAGGGAAATTTCAGGAGTAAAAGTCCTTATCTGATCCTAATAACTGAACTGATTGTCTCCTCGTTATGATCCCATAAAGGTCAAGGAGGACCTTGAGAAATACTCATCACGAATTTCAGGAGTTCCACATTATGTGGTGAGTTCACATTTACGAATTTCTAGTTTGAGATCAAGTACACTCTTAAATTCTCATGTTCTAAAGACAATTTCTTTTGGCAGATTAATGGAAAGCATCAGCTGAGTGGTGGCCAGCCTCCTGAGGTTTTTCTGAGTGCTTTTCAAGCTGCAGCCAATTAAAAATCCTTACATAAAGATGCTTTCTAAATTTAACCCTGAATAAAGATTGTGCTGCTTTGTTACTTGTGAGCTTGTTGACATCCACATAGTATCTTACCATGCCATATGTTTCCATGCAGTTGAAATAATATAAGCAGAGTTTGCGTGATGTTTAGAATCTAATAGCTTGCAAGATATTGTACACGTTTCCGAGACATCTGCAGAATGGAGGCTGAAAACCAAATGAATTGCAGTCATCTATGAATGAGCCACAGCCAATAACTTACGCATAGAGAACAGAAGGGAAATGACAGATAAAAAGAAAAAACACTACAGCTCAAGTCATTTTTCCTCTTCATTCAATCACACTTAACTTCCATTGCATTTATAATGTTATATTTTTGAGGGACAACGATAGCAAGATTTCTAGTAAACATGAAAATGAAACTTCAAAAATAACATTCTGAAGAAAATATACTCATGATAATTTGAAGAATAAGTTCCTTCTCATATTTACAGTAGATGACAAACACGTTAATTGGGGTATTCACAAAGGGCTTTACACATCCATTTTGCTTTTTGTTCTTTCTCCAGTTGTTGCTGGTTCCATCCACGATGTAAACCTTATGAGAGTATCAAGTTGTTTCATCGAATGCCATCACCTGTAGAAGCAATCCAAATGAATGTTAAGTCAAAATAATAACTGTCAAAAGACCTTTTCAAATAACTGTCACTATTCAAACATGTATGCAATGCTCATTAATGAGGAAGTTATTCAAAAGACAGTTTAGTTTTGATCTTATAACAATTTGGAAAATTTTGGCAGTGGCAAAAATCTTCAATCCACTGTTCTAGCAAGACAACTAGAGAACTGGACTGGTGGTTCTATTGCGAAAAGACCAACCATAAACTATGAAAATATTTGACAATCTAGTATTCGCCACTGAGAAAGCACTTGATTAACCCTGCGGGTTAAAGACAAAGACATAGAGCAAGTCCATTGTTTGGGCCAACCACCCAAACTTGAGTCATAAAAACCAAAAGCAAGAGCATGTGAATGAATCCTTGAACTATTTTCAACTTCTCAAGGCACCTTAGGGCTTTATACAAAATTATATTAACATTTTCATGCAAATCCAAAGGCACCATCTTTGCACTGCTTTGGCATGAACAAGAATGAATCAAATTAAGATGATAGAACTTGTTTCCATCATGTCACCAAAGAAAAAGCATGTATACATGCATCTCATACACAGTACTACTTTCAATCCCCTTCTAATAGTAACATAAAACGTATGAATAAACAAAATCACAACTATTGGCTTCAACATCAGCATGGCTGAAACAGTTATAGGCAGTGTATTACTGATACTTAGCCTAATATTCCTCTAATAATTTGATTTCAATGTACAATACCACATTCGACAAAGAAATTAACAGAATCTAAACTTTCCTTCATGAGAAAATAATTAGTAATAAGAAAATAGCCAATATTTTTGCCAATGTTTCACTTGCATAAAGGAAAATGAATGCCAGTTGATTCAATTTATGTGATAAGTTTCCCACTTTAAGGCAGCATTTTCACAGAAAGCATGGAAAGTGAGGCTGCTATTTTTACAACTCCTAATGAAGCACTTCAAACAAAGCAATAGCATGTAACTCACAGTTATGCAATTTGAAATAATAACTAAGCAACCTCATCCAGTCTCTTCTCCTATCAGGAAACGAAAAACTTTGGTAGTAGAGAGAAGAATGTCACTAAACTTTTAGGGCAATATGCAGATCATGCATCTAAATCTCAAAAAATTGAAACAAAAAAAAAAATCGCTACAATGAATATTATATTACAATCAAACTCATGACATGAAAGTAAAACAGGTTACCTTGCCACAGACTGGGCAGTTTTCACTTCTCTCCATCCACTCATAAATACAGCCAAGGTGAAAATGGTGAGAACATTTTGTCACTATTTTTGGGTTCTCTGGTGTATATTCTGCATAAAAAAGGTATGGATAGGTTAACACCAACAAAATAAAATTGATGTAGAACCTGACTCTGTTACCAAACTCATGTAGAACTAGCTCTGATATCAAACTGATATAGGACAAGAAAATAAAAAGAATTATAATTTGATCGACACACAATCAAGATTGACATATGATCCAAAAGTAATCGACGAACGATTTGAAAAAAAACAAATCTCAAGTATATTGAACAAATCAATATGAAATTTTGAATTTCTGAATAAAACTGTCTTATAACGAATGTTTCAGCCCTTTATATAGGCATTTAATACTTATCAAAAGAGGAATCTAAATCTAATTAGTATTCTTAAATGAAATAATCTAAAATTTCCTAATTAAAACAGTTTGAATAAACATAATTAAATTCTGAATTTTTTTCTATAATATGGGATCTTAAAATCTTTGTTAGATGCCACATCAAAAACCTCTAATTCATTACAAATACATTTTACCATATCATTATTCTTGTAACAAAAACAAGAGTTCCATTGGAAAAAAATAAAAATAAAACAAGCATCACAACACCACAAATTCCAAACTTAACTCCCAGATTGGCTTACAACTCACTGACCAAATGCCTATTTTTTCAATCCAGGTTAGTCTCAGAAGAAGTTTTCTGCTTCTGGGATCATACAGATTTAACTGAAAGGATAGAGACTAGCACAGAGAAAAGTATATAAAGAATCTTCAACTCACATGACATTAATTCACAGTAAGTTTGAGCCATTCACCAAGCTATTAAGAAAGCATTACCATCTTCCAGATCAACATGGCTAGAAAATAATGGATTCAAAAGCCACCACTAAGTCTATGTGTTTGGGTTATCAAATTATACTAAGAGTGCTTGGCACAGCTTTAGCTTTCTTGGTGCAAAAATTTCTAGTATAATATTCTATTGTCCATAACAAGCAATCAAATGTTCTCAAGTACCCAAGAGTGTCCAAATTTTGTGTATTATGCATACACAGTGCACCAAGCACCCAAGTAAGAGTGTAAGAAGAATTATAATATAACATGTTCAGCCAATGACTGATCCCGCAATAAAACTAAATGAAATTTTGAAACAACTGAAAATCAAGAAATCACAAACACGAATACAAAGTCCAATCTAGTCTTGCAACATGTCAAAAAACAACCCACGAACAAGGGAAAAATAGGTGACCAAAGGGAGAAAAAAAGCATAGAATTGCATGCAAAAAATTTACCTTCAAGGCATGTCAGACAGACATCCTCCTCATCTGATGGAGAATAAATATAGCCAATTCCAGATGTCTCTTTTGTTGATGAAAGCTTAAGTGATGATCTACAATGCTGTTCTTTTGATCCATCTTCACAACAAGAATCATTCCACTTGTCTCCAATGCTTAATGACTCTGAATCTGCATCATTATCACTTCTTAAAGGTTCTGACTCCTCGTGGAATTGACTTGAACCCTTCTCACGTCTTGACACCAGACCATCATGCTGCAAGCAGAAATATCTGGGGTCGGCATCATAAGGCAAGGGCCTTGGAGGAGAATGGTACATGTCAGAGAGAGAGTTGTCAAGTGAAGCAGCAGAAGTCATTGATGCTGCCCCCTGTATCGACGAAGGTACAGAATGCACCTCTCCACGTCGGAATAATGAGATATACTAAAAACAATGAGAATACAGTAAGAAGAAGAAAGGAAAAAAAAATTCTAGAAATGCCACCACAAGGAACACTAGAAGTACTTTCATGATTAATCTTCAAAATATATAAAATCTACTATCAAAGCAAACCTTCTTATCACCAATACAAACTTTTTTTCCCCCAAAAAAATACAACTTTCTTGATGCAAATAATCAATTGTGAATTTCACAAGTATCTCAAAACCCTTCATAAGTTTCTTGAAACATTGCTAACCTAAATTCTAGATGTATAAGTATCCCCAGGCCGACCTAATGTTCATGGTGCAAAGACCAAGTTGCTAAGGTAAGGATACAAGCTCCTATTCAACACTGCAGTAACACACTCCTTTTTATTTTATCATACCAAATTCCATCAACAGAAAAATCATAAAAGAACAAAGCCAAACAGCAATTTCAAAACATTTTAGCAATTTCAGAACACCTTCCATTTCCCATGGTCTCACACACATTATCTCCATCATTATCTCTTTCATACATTCTATAGAGATTTCCTCGAACAAAAACATCATAGTGCAGTGGAACAGGTCATAACTCCCATACAGAGAACTAACATTACGTCATCTTCTTTGTGAACTAGAATAAAATAGATCAAGACCAATTATTGGAAAACTATTCACCAAGAGCCAGAAAGATGTTAACACATAGAGAAAATACTACATGCTGGCAGTTTCTGCGAGAAGAAGGAAAATATGGCAACAAAATCAGATTGAAAACAGAAAGCAAGGTTTAGTTACAAGAAGCAAAATACATACCACATGTACAAAATTATGGACAAAGCAGCTGAGACAGATGCAATTCCTATACACAGAACTGTTTGGATTCAGATAATCATCCAAACTTTCAACACTCAAACAGCAGCAAACAGAACCCATTACAGTAAACTTCAATCTCTTCCTTTCAACCCACTACAGTAATTGTTTGACCTCATCCAAAGTTCATTCACACTAAGCATACGCTTTATAGGCATGCAACATCAAGGATACAACGACAGAGGATGCTAAGCTCGCAGAAGTCTCACTGCCTCCGCGAACCAGTACCCTCCCTCTTTTACTAACAAATGCCGAATTAGATTAGTTATCTGGCTATAGATTCCTGGCTATCTTTATTCACCTGTAAAACATGATAACATCATATTAAACAAAAATTAGAGAAAGAGAAAATTCATAAACTTAACATGCCCATTCAGCAATAAGCACAAATTAATCTTCAATGATGTAATCAAAACTTATGGCTCTACATCAGCATTCAAATTTTCCAGTCATCAAAAAACAAAACTGATTTTATATGTTACATGCATTTTGAAATTCAGAAAAACAAATGACGGAAAGATCAAATAATTACTATTAAAAGTGGTTTTTAACAAAATGAGCATTGTTATGAACAAAATTCCCATCTTTCAAAGTGAAAATGACAAAATTTCTCCTTTCAAAAGTTTCTTCAAAATTGGAGAAAAGGATTCTTTCCTTTGCAGGCGAGGAGCTAAAATTCAACAGCCAAAAAATAATTCATCCATCCATTAGACACGAAGTTTCGATTGCAATCATCCCCCAATAACAGAATTGTTAAACAAGAACACAAAAAACCCACTTCAATAATCCGTAAAACATCATCTATAACAACCCAAAAAACCAAAGATCAACCCATCGATTTTCTTCCTTTCTGACAAAAAAACAAAGCAAAAAAATCCAAAATTTACATAAAGCAGCGAAACCAAAACATACCCAGTTGGGAGAGAGCAAAGGAATACCAAGAGAGATAAACGAAATGGGTACTTGGTGTTAAAATAAAAACTGGGGCAAAGACGGAGACGGAGACAGAGACAGAGACGGGGAACCTAAGATAAATAGATATATGGAAAAATTCTGTAAATATATTTTGGGGTTTAAAAGCTATAGGCGAGAAAAGCTATGAATGTGCAGAATTGAAGTGCCCCTTTTTTGTTCCTGTGCTTTGATTTTGAGTCTTTCTTTTTTTTTTCTTTTTTTTTCTTTCCTTTTCTCTGCGGTGGTGGGTGATGGAATTGGAATCAACCCAACTTTATATTATTATTAGTATTAATTTATATTAATTATTATTGGTATTAAACACAAGGCCAAACTCCTATTCCCTCCTAAAGTTTTTCTACATAAAAATTCTCACTTAAAAATTTTATTTAACTTTTGATTTTTTTAATTTTATTAATTTTATTAAAATTTTTGTTGTATTTTATATTTTAATTATTTTTTATAAATTAATTTTTAAATTTTTAAATTTTTACATTAAAAGAAATAAAAAATATTTTAATTCATTTTAAGCTTT
Organism: Anacardium occidentale; assembly: GCA_026122585.1. Classification (NCBI taxonomy): domain Eukaryota; kingdom Viridiplantae; phylum Streptophyta; class Magnoliopsida; order Sapindales; family Anacardiaceae; genus Anacardium; species Anacardium occidentale. The sequence goes on from JAJEJH010000024.1 coordinate 1,562,334, forward strand.
ATCTATAAATAAATATTTAATTTTTTAAAAGTTTTATATTATTATTAGTATTAATTTATATTAATTATTATTGATATTAAACACAAGGCCAAACCCCTGTTCCCTCCAAAGTTTTTCTACATGAGCAATTCTCACTTAAAAATTTTATTTTACTTTTGATTTTTTTAATTTTTATTAATTTATTAAAATTTTTGTTATTATTGTATGTTTTAATTATTTTTATAAATTAATTTTATTATTTTTAAATTTTTATTAAAAAAATATTTTTTAATTCATTTAAATTTTATCAATAAATAAATATTTAATTTTTTAAAAGTTTTTTTGTCACTTAGAAAAACCTGAAGTGCGAGTAAGTGGTTTTTGCCTAAATACAGTGTAACTTTTTGTATTGTATGTTACATAGCCAATTTGTTAGAAATATTTAATATTATATTTTGATGAGGAAGAATGGGCCAAAGGACTTACTCCCACGCATAGTTTGAGGCAGGATATTGATCCGACCCTTTAAGTTTTAAAAATATAATTTTTCACTCTTTAATCAAATTTAATATTAAATATAATAATAAATAGTAATATTTTAAAAAATAATTTTATTATTTTATAATTAAATTTTATAAGAATAATAAATAAATTTTATATAAATATAAAAATATTTAAAAATTTTAAAAATATATTAAAATTTTTTTAATTTAAAAAAATAGGATAACCACGGTTGTCAATATCAATAGTGATAGCCGTCATAACAGAGTCAAGTAATCGTTTTCAATCATCTGGTTTTAAGAGAGACTAGATCTGATATTTTTATTCAGTGAAGATGGTCAGATCTAATTGTTTCCAGTTTTAAAGGAAAAAGCTACCGTCTCCATCGATGGCTATTTGGTTTTGTTAATGGCGGCCACTACCGTTGACATTGGCTAGCATGGTTGTCTTTTTTTTTTTTAATTTTTAATTTTTTTTAATATTTTTTTAAATATTTTTTAAAAAATTATATTTAAAAATTATTTTATAATTTATTACAAAATTTTAAAAAAATATTTTAATTATTTTAATATAAAAATTATAAAAAAATGTTTCTAAACAAGAGAAGCTGAGTTTTTAAAACTTGGGGTTGAAACTTGTCCGCCTCAAACTAGGGGTGAGAATAAGTCCTTTGGCGGCAAGAATGGGAGATGAAAAGATTGACTCGTGTATGACTCCATTTATGCAATTTGACAATTGGGCACCCTGAAAACAAAATAATAATAAATGATAATAGTGTTTATGATGAGCGTCATTTGACTAACAGGAAAAATATGAAGCTAGTTTTTTTATGCCTTGCCTATGAAGCACTTGTACTTGTTCTTATGATTAAGTGCAGATAAAGTAAATGCAAAATTGGAAGAGAAGAAAAAATGAGGCTTTGATTGGTGATAAGAAGTCTTAATTCCGCCATGTTTTGCTTTAAAGTGTCTTTGTATTGATGGGAATGTTGGCATGGCAGCGAAGTGGGTGGCGAGTGAGTCGGCGACCACTCATCCGACAAGACACAAAGAAAAGAAAAGTGTTTTATGATTTTGGTCTTGTGGACTTATCGTATAATTTACTGATGATGGGTAATAATAACAAAAATCCTTTTTTTAATGTAACCGCAAGAGAGGGGGACCTGTGTGTTTTCAATTCATTGTTACGACGTCGCGTTGTTCTTCTTCTTCTTCCTTCGCCGGCCCATTTTGTCGGATCTGCTTTGTCTCTCTCAATCTCAATTTCACATCTTGCTTTTGTCGACCCATACTTACATGTGGGCTCTGCATTCACTTATTCAGATTTAAGAATCAGGGATTCGCACTTGTTTGTTCGTTTGTCTTCAGAATGCAGAGCTCGTCGACGGTTCAACCAGAGGCCATTGTGGAGTGGCTCCAGAAGGAAATGGGTTATAGGCCACTCGGACCTAACAGCTCGACGAGCAAATCAAATGCACCGTCTGTGGATACCATTCGCAAGATTTTTCGTGGGAATATGATACCGATTTGGAGTTTTTTGATAAAGAGAGTGAAATCGGAGAAAACAGTGGAGAATATAAGGAAGAACATAACGGTACATGGAAGTGGTAGTGGTAGTGAGAGTGGCAATTCGGTGAATTTGGGGAAAGAGGAGGGGAAAAGTAGAGGAGGAAGGAGGAAGGAGAAGCTTGGTGTAGACAGAGAGAGTAGGAGCACCAGTGAGAGTAGAGAGGCAGCTTTGAATGAAAGAGAGTTGGCGGCCAAGGATGATGAGAGGCTGAGGAACATTGTAAGGAGACAAAGGAAGGATTTGAGGGCTAGAATGTTGGAGATTTCTAGGGAGGAGGCTGAGCGCAAGCGGATGCTTGATGAACGCGCAAATTACAGGTTTGTATGTGAATGTGATTGTTTTGTTTTGATATTGAAATAAATTTATATTTCTTTTACATGCTATGTTGAAGAGGATACGAAATTTTATTCTTATGAAATTTTGATACTTGTGAGTCTTCGGTGAAATGAGCTTGTTGATGCTAAGTAATTAATTGCTGTTCTACTTCTGTTAGATTCTTAATTCTGGATAGGTTTTGTATCCCAACTGATTTATGTCTTCTGGTAGCGCAGACACAAGCAGGTGATGTTGGAAACTTATGATCAACAGTGTGATGAAGCCGCAAAAATATTTGCAGAGTATCATAAACGCCTTCACCAATATGTTAATCAAGCGAGGGATGCTCAAAGGACAAGTGTTGACTCTTCTGTTGAAGTGGTTAACAGCTTCATCGGAAACAGTGAGAAGGAAGCTGTTTATTCAACTGTTAAGGGGTCAAAATCTGCAGATGATGTCATTCTTATTGAAACAACTAGGGAAAGAAATATCCGGAAGGCATGTGAATCTCTTGCAGCACATATGATTGAAAAAATACGCTTGTCATTTCCAGGATATGAAGGAACTGGTATTCATTCAAATCCACAAGTAGAAGCTGCAAAGCTGGGCTTGGAGTTTGAGTGTGAAATACCTGATGAGGTTAGAACTGTCATTGTGAATTGCCTGAAAAGTCCTCCCCAATTGCTTCAGGCAATCGCATCATACACTTTACGGCTAAAGACTCTGATTTCTCGAGAAATTGAGAAGATTGATGTTAGGGCTGATGCGGAAACTTTAAGGTATCCTCTCATTCTCTTTCTCTTTCTCACGTTATTACTTACTTTTGTTACTCTTTGATCAGCACTTTTTTTTTTTTAATTCAATTGCCTTACATCACATTCATACCGTAAATTTTTATTGGAGCTTGCATTTTCTTCTTAACTTGGTCATATCCTGTTCTTTACGTTGCATTGTTTTTCAGTCTTTTTGTAGACTAGAATATATTCTTTGTTGACTTAAGTGGTGGATATTGTATGATTCAGAAATTGAAAAAATGCCCCATGTGCTATAGTGCTAAAGATAATTTTCTGTAAATGTAAAGACCAAATATTAGTGGTCCAGTTGTTAGTGAGGTCAATGGCAATGCTTAATGTAACTGCCCATTTATACTTATTTTGAGTATCACTTTTTCTTCAACTTGCCTGGGATACATATTTTTCTTTTGGTGTTTATTCCATCTTTTCAAACTGCTCCAGAAATAAAGATGCCAGTTGGCTTTCATTTACTTTACAAAATATATTTTGGTTATGTTTCATGGTTCTTTTGTTAAATCAGAGAGTTCTTAACTTCTTTCTTAGGTACAAGTATGAGAACAACACAGTGATGGATATATCTTCTCCAGTTGCAAGTGCACCACTGAACTATGAACTTTATGGTAGTGGGAAGATAGGAGTGGATGCATCTTCTGGAGGAACTCAAAACCAGCTTCTTGAGAGACAGGTCTTACTCTTTTTTAAAATTATTTTTGCGTGGCATCTGTGCATTTAGTTGATTCAGTGTGGACCTTGTAGTTGTAACGTCTTCTTATCATTTTTCCAGTATTATTGAAGTTACCTTCTTTTGACCTTATGCTTTGTGAATATTTCCCAGCCTTAATCTTTTGTGGGGTTGTTAAATTGATATCTAGCATACATGATTTTTTTTTTCAGAAGGCACATGTTCAGCAATTTTTGGCCACAGAAGATGCACTCAACAAAGCTGCAGAAGCTAGAAACTTGTGTCAAAAGCTTATAAAACATTTACATGGAAGTGGGGATGCAATTTCATCACAGGCCCTTGCTGGAGCCGCATCACAAAATGTGGGCAGTCCTAGGCAATTTGAGGTAATTCTTTGATTTTGTGGTTGTTAGCCATAAATATTCTGGTTAAGATATTGCTGTTGTGGGATTTTTGTCAGATTTTCATCCTTCTTTTTTATTTTTTAACTGTCCAAAGTCATGATTCTATGCTACAGATTTTGTAATTATGATACCTAAAGTTTTCTCTCCCCTGGAGTGCTATGTGACCTTTTAATCTCAAAAGTGATGAATCCATTTTATTAGACACTAGGAAACTTGTACTTTAGTTTGTGTTAAGAGTAATAATCTGTCATTTGTAGAATTGAATGTTCATCCTCAACTTTTTTGTATCTACTTAAGCCAAAAATTCTTCATTAAGGGTATAATTTATGGATCTCCTAGCACAAATTTTAGACTTTCTAATCCACCAGTAAAGCAAAATATTTTGTGTGTAAATTGCCACCTTTTTACAAATTTGACCTATTCCACATGATTTTGTCAGTAATTAGTTTTTTCTAACATTATGAATATTTGACTAAGCATATTCAGAAAGTTTTGTCAAATTTTCTGTCATTGCATTGTTCTTTTTTTTTTTGTTCTCTGTTGCAAATTGTTGGCCAAATGTCGCTAGGTATATCATACAGACAGCTGTCTTGATACTTAAGCAAGTAACTTTATACATTGACAATACTGATTTTGGACAGCTGTGCTAAATGTTTAAATTTGTTATCTATCAATCATAAAAAAAATGTCTATTTTGGCACATGAGGTGAAACATATTGAGTTAATTGTGAATTTGTATTCTTTGCTTTTTCTATTTGCAGTTGGATGTTTGGGCAAAAGAGAGAGAAGCTGCAGGATTGAGGGCAAGCCTGACTACTTTGATGTCTGAAATACAGCGCTTGAACAAATTATGTGCAGAGAGGAAAGAAGCTGAGGATTCCTTGAGAAAAAAGTGGAAGAAGATTGAAGAGTTTGATTCTCGCAGATCTGAACTTGAAACCATATATACTGCTCTACTCAGGGCTAATATGGTGAGTTTGTAAAACTCATATGCAATTGTGACACTTATGATAGGACAATTGGTGATTGATCTGTTTCAACTTAAAAGATATAACTCAATGACTCTTATGATAATATGTTTATAATATGACACTATTATAGTGATTCTTATTACAATTCCATATGCCTTACAGGATGCAGCTGCATTTTGGAATCAGCAGCCGGTAGCTGCAAGGGAGTATGCGTCAAGCACTATCATTCCTGCATGCACAGTTGTTATTGACATTTCAAATAGTGCCAAAGATTTTATTGGCAAAGAAGTCTCTGCCTTCTATCGAAGTCCAGATAATAGTCTTTATATGCTTCCATCAACTCCACAGGTTTGTAAGACGTTAGGTGTATAACATGTGCTGATTACATACCCTAGTTTCTAATATAAATTTCTGGAGATTATGTATGCCTCTCTTGGTTGCACTAAGAATTTTAATTTTATATTAGGCACTTCTCGAAGCTATGGATGCTAATGCTTCTACAGGACCTGAAGCTGTTGCTGCTGCAGAAAAGAATGCTGCTCTATTGACTGCAAGAGCAGGTTCTTGGGATCCATCAGCAATTCCATCCATATGCCGTGTTTCTGCCTGCCTTCAATATCCTGCTGGTGAGTTCTTATTAAGCTACATTGCTGAGTAGCAGCATGTTCTCAGAGTCATGGCTATTGAAATATTCATGTGTCAAACGAATCAAACCTTAAGAGTCAATGGAAGAAAGTTATTGTCATTTGAGTAGGTTTGCATCAGGCGGTATTGGGTTTAGGATAAATGGATGATGATTTGAAATTTGCTTTTAGAAGATACGTATAACACTAGCTTAACCAGTAAGGCAGTAATCATGATTTTCAGTTTAGTATTTTAGATAACCTATTTAGTGCTTGTTTCATTATTTGCTTAGGAAGTTTTTGATGGAGTAGAAACCTCCTTGAGGTGTGTTTACATTTTTGTTTCTTTTATTTATTTATTTATTTTTTTAATGTTTTATGTCAATTGATTGACTTTGTAATTACAGGTTTGGAGGGTTCAGATGCTGGCTTAGCATCAGTATTAGAGTCTCTAGAATTTTGTTTGAAACTTCGTGGTTCTGAGGCGTGTGTGTTGGAGGATTTGGCAAACGCAATCAACTTGGTCCATATAAGGAAGGATCTTGTTGAAAGTGGTCATTCCTTGTTAAATCACGCTTACCAAACTCAACAGGAATATGGGAGGTAATTCTAAAGATCATCTATCTTGTTTATCATGGTTTTTAGATCATACTTTGTGCAAGAACTTCAAGAGTTTTTTTATTCATTTTATTGTCAATAACTTAGTGCCATGCAGACTTCTTCCTGTTTGCATTTTCGTGTAGGTGTTGGCTCTAGGTTCACATTCTAATTGCTTCTGATATCTGTTTTAATCTTCTTTCTTCATTTCATAATTTGCATTGTTCATGTTTATTATGCCTTACAGGACAACTAATTTTTGTTTGGACTTCGCTGATGAGCAAGATAAAATTGTTATGGAGAAATGGTTGCCTGAACTTAAGACAGCTGTTTTGAATGCTCAAAAAAGTTTGGACGATTGTAAATATGTCAGGGGTTTGGTAAGTAACAACCACATCTGAATCAAAATAATATGATTACAGAATGAGTGATTCTCTAATCATTTGAGGAAAAAAATAAAAAAAGCAGCAATAATAAAATTCTCATCCTGGTGCTATCAGTCTTAACTTGATTATTTCCCTTTTTTTTTTGGTTATTCTAGTTTCTATAAAAATCATTAAATTATGAGTATGTACTGCAGCTTGATGAATGGTGGGAGCAACCAGCATCTACCGTTGTTGATTGGGTTACAGTTGATGGGCAAAATGTTGCTGCATGGCATAATCATGTGAAACAGCTTCTTGCATTTTATGATAAGGAGCTTTTATAGAGCAGTATTTTTGTCCATTAAGCCGGCATCTGCCACGGAAACAAACTCAATTTGATACCTCTCTTTTTGAGGGTTGAATTAGTGATATTGTAAAGCTGTTTCTGTTTGTGCTTAGATTCTGCTTTGTTGATATGTATAGTAAATTTCATTTGTTTCTTTAATGTCAATAGTAGCCATTCAAACAGAAATTTAATGGAAACAGAGAGAAACTACAGCAAAAATAGCCAATGCAGCCTTATTCCAGAAACAGCAAGAAGATTGCCTTCTGGGTTTATGAACTTCCGAAGACCAGATCCGATTCTTCAAGGATCGTGCATGTAATTTCATCATTTTGGTCTTTCATTTCAGGGTTATATTGTTCTTCCAGTCACCAACATTGCCAAGGATCTACCCATTTTGATTCACATGCAAACTCTTGAGCCTTTTCAAGCTACACCTTCATATTATTTTATCCATCTCTTCTTCATTAACCAGCCAGAGAGGAATGATGCCAATTTTTTTAATTGCCCTTTGTGGATCTTTTTTCAGGTCTTCATATTTCAAGAAAAGTGTTTTCTCAGGTCTCTTTCGGCTTTTCTTAAAATACCCCAAAGCATGATCTTGCAATGGCCCAAATGGATAAAACCCCTTTTCAGAAGCTCCCAAAGCAGCATCTACAGGGTTGCAGTCAGGTTTCTGAGCAGATTCTGATAGCGTTATGTAGGGTTGCAGTCAGTTAGGTCCAGTTGTTTACTGATTTTCTTTCATCTACTTTGTTTGGCTGCCAAGAAAAATGTAGAAACAGAAAAGGAATATAGAATATAACCTCAGTCCATTCATTACATCATTAACACAAAACAAAACAAAGTAGAAACTTGCTTACTTGAGTCCAGAATCCAGATCACATCAAAACGTTCACAGCCCATAAATCTTCACAGATATTCAGAAATGCATTGAAGCTTCAGCTATCTTCAAGAATGTTTGATAAATTCAAAGGCAGAAAGAAAGGAAGTGTATTCAAGAATGTCGAATAAAATTCGAAGGCAGAAAAAAAGGAAGTGTCTATGAGGTCGTTTTGTTAATGACTAATTCAATTCTATATTAAGTTTAGAGTTTTACCTAGCATCAAGAAAAATACACTTATGAATTCTAATTTCAGACCTATTCGAGAACGAGTCTGATATAAATAACATTTTTTTACCTAAAATCAAATTTTGTAAAAAAAAAAAAAAAAAAACAATTGAAGGGTAAAATAGTAATTTTTCATCTATTAATTTAAAATTAATAATAAAACAAATTTTTATCGAACTCAAATGTTTTAAACATGATAATTTTACCTTTAAAAATATTTTAAAATTAACAAATTAATTTTTCAAACCTCTATATAATTTGAAACTATTATATGACCCCAATAATTGTAATATAATATTTATATTCATAATTTATTTCATTTTGTTCAATTTTTTTTTATATATAATTATCAATTTTAAAACTATCATAAGATATACTAATATTTCAAAAACTTTTAAAATGACATTTTTAGATTTTTTTGAATTTTTAATGACGTCTAAAATTTTAAAAAAACCTCTAATATTTTTAAAAGTTATAATTTATCCTCTAATATACGATCATATAATAGACACACTTTTATCTATATATATTTAAAAAAAAAAAGAAATAAAGGTAAAATAAAATAAAAATAAAATATTCCTTATATAATTTAGATATTTAAAATATCTTTTTGTATTAATTTAGGATTATATGATAATTTTAAAAATTGAAATAATAGAGATAAAGTAATAATTTTATTTTCTAATACTATTTTTTCATTAACAATATTTAATTTTATGTGAGAAAATATTATATATGTTTGATTTTAGATGAATAAATGTTATTCATGTCAATTAGGGATAGAAGAGTATTTTCAGGTCAAGTCTTAGGTGGAAAAATGTAATTCGTTCGTTTACAATTAAAAATAAGTTAAAGTAATTTATCTTTTTCGATTTGTGAATAAATCTAAATCTATCTTCACAAAGACCCCAAGTCTTTTCGTGCTTTAGTTTTCAATGAACTTATATATATAAAGAAGATGTATATTAACAAAACAAGAAGGGTATTAGCTCAAACACAATATAAATATAACGGGTCTGTTGAATTAAACTAAAAATAAGATTAACAAATCACAAAAAAAAAAAAAAAACTCACAAAATACTGCTCTCGAAGGTCTATCTATGTTTATATGTATAGAGTTCAGGAGGAAGATAAGAGAGTTTACATCTTTGTTCATATGCAAATCATTACAAGGTTGGTCATTGCCCAAGAAAGAAGTTCTTGTCCACGAAAACCACGCCATGCAAAATGATAGTTTTGTAGTGAAAAGCGCCGACAATCCAATCAGTCTTCATGAGAACTTTATCTTCATGCTCTTGCAGCACCGAATCAAGGTAAAAATGAGCTGAAATTGACGCCAAAAATAGCCCACAAAAATGCTGCAGCAACTTAGCCGTGATTTCTGGGCAGCCCAAAATCACCGGCAATCCGTCCCAAATCGCTAGCAACATGTTCCACCAGATGTGAAGATCAAGGCTGGATGGCAGAAGCATGAGGAGATGGAAGTAAGAGCCAAGAGCCCTAGAATCCACCGGAAGAGTAGGCTGTATACATTGTAAGCAGACCATCTTGTTAAATTTCAGCCAAATAAGGTAGGAATGCATGCTGCCAAGAGAGTCCAGCCCGGAAGGATGTCCTCCACACTTGAAATAATAAGGCCAGAACACGGTATGGGCTCTTGGAACAGGAAGGCAAGCATCACCGAGGCTAAGCAGCAAGTGAGAAAGCAAGCAAGGCCAGGACAGCTTGGATTTTTTCAACCTGGAGGGAAAACTCTAGGCAGTGGAAACCTTGAGCACATTGTGAGAGGGGGGCGCCTAGGACAGTATTTAAAACTTTCCAACCGGCAAAGTTAGTTAAGGGAGCAAAAGAGTAGCAATGAAAACAAAACTTCTCTCACAATTTTGGTAAGACCCTCTCTTAAACTTTAGAGGTAAGCATCTAGGAGTTGGCAAAGAAGAAAAAGATCACTCCCATTTTCTCTCTTCCAAGGGAAACTCTCTACTCAGTATTTGAAAATGGGCTCTTTGACCCTTTCCTCAGGTAATGACTCTCTCCCAAAGAAACTATTATTTCTCTCCATCTAGATAGCATAAATGATGGTCATTAGCCTCAGCTTTCCTATTGTATGTTTGAGTTGATTCCCCATTCACTCCCTAGATATTTCCTCTATATGCTCTTCCCAGTTTTGAATCCCGTAGCTAAATATAACACCATTGATGAAATCATCCTGCATAACAAGTTTTACCCTAATTCCAAAATTGTCACCATCTACAGGATTCAAGTCACATTGTATCTTAGGTGCTTTGAGCAGGCATTTATTGGAGATGGAAACAAAGTATAAGAAAAGGGTTATATTGACAGATCTTTCTACACTCATCCGTGAATGCCAGGCAACCTCTTTTGCTTCCTTTCACCCCCTCACTTTCATTAACACCATAAAAGCTTCAACATCTCTTACTTTTACCATTCAAAAGATGGTTTGCATGTGGTGATTTTGTGTGAACAAAGATTCCAACTCTGTTCTTTGATTTGATATAAGGAACTTGTGTCTTTAAACTTTCACTAAGGGGCAATATTGTCATTGCTAGTTGTGAAATAAACTAGTCATTTCCTTTGGTAAAATGGCCATTTAAACTTTCATTTAAGGGGTATAATTATCATTGCCACTAAAATTTTATTAAATAATAATCTACCCTAATTTTCATTAATTTTAATTAAAATAATAAAAAAATATACATATACAAATACAAATAGAGGTGTTAACAATGGACAATCATATGTTTATGCTAACTATAATTTTTTAAAGTATTAAGGGTATTAATGAAAATTTTAAAAAATTCAAAAAAATTTGAAAGTATTTTTAAAAATTTTAATATGTTTCTAGTTTATTTAAAAAAATAATAATTATATCTCTAAAAAAATTAAATATAATACAATAAATTAAAGATATAAATATTATATTATAAACTATTAAGATTATAAATATACTTTTAAAATATAGAGAGTAAATAAGACAATTTCTTAAATAAAATAAGAAAAACTATCTATTTGCTCTTTATAAGTTAAAAAAAATACATTTACCCCCTTACAATATAGTGCAGGCAGTAGGGATTACTCTCCTATTTTAAACATTATTGACAAAACTATTTAATTACTTTCTTATTATAATATTTAAATAAAATAATATTAATTAACTTTTAACTGTTAAAATTAATAACAAATTTCGATAAAATAGTAGAAAATGTTTTTTGTCAAATCTTAGGTGGGAAATAGCCTTTTGGCCTTAAGTTTATAGGCAAGATTTTACTTAATAGGAAATTGTGATTGAACTAAAAAACATAGTGAGATTTGCAGGTATAATACTTAGTCAAAGTGGTAAAGAATTAGGGTTACCAGTTGATCGAAATTATGATGAAAATCTACTCCTAAAGATTTATCATATTTCGATCAGTTAGGATTGACCAAAAAAAAAAAAAAAATGTTGGGATAAGGGAGAGTTTGAACTGATGAATCTGTGGCTGCTCTACATGTTCTCGTGAGCCAACAGGTACCCAACCATCTACATTGCTAATTTTACACCAAGAAAGGAACAAACTCAATAAATATAACCAGAAACAGAACCAATCCAGCAATCCTCAGCTTCTTTTTCTTCCTTTTGAGCTGTTCAGAAGTAAATTAACCTGTATTCACGGCTCCAACTTAATTTACAGTTGACTGGTTTCTGCATGAATAACTTTAAGGCCCTTTATCTGCCTTCTCCCCTTTCAGATATTCTATAAACAAGGACAGATTATGCAGCATATTTTCTCCTAGTATAAAGCCACTCCTAATTCTCACTCTTTCTCACATTCAAGTGACCCCTTGAAAATCATGTCCTGGTTTTACATATTATTCTTTCTCAGTTTCTCCATTTGTAGTCTAGAGGCTAGAGATAACAAGAAGGTTCATTCTGCTGTTGTTGTTGGCACTGTGTACTGCGACACATGTTTCCAGGAGGGTTTCTCTAAGCCTAGTCACTTCATTTCAGGTTCATCTCCACAAATTTTGTTGTAAATGGTAGTTGGGGTTTTGTTTTTGTTCTTCTGGAAGGGAGTTTTTATGGGATTTTTTGTGCAGGTGCATCTGTTGCTGTAGAATGCAAAGATGGGGCTTTAAAACCGAGTTTTCGACAAGAAGTGAAGACAGATAGGCATGGAGAATTCAAGGTTTTTCTGCCATTCTCAGTTAGCAAACATGTTAGGAGAATTAAGAGATGCTCGGTGAAATTGATCAGTAGCAGTGAGCCGTATTGTGCTGTGGCCTCATCAGCAACATCATCTTCTCTCCAGCTCAAGTCAAGAACCCAAGGAACTCATATTTTCTCAGCAGGGTTTTTCTCCTTCAAGCCTCTAAAACAGCCAACTCTATGCAACCAGAAACCAAGCCTGGAAAATTCAGAAAAATTCAACGCCAAGAAAGCGTCATTACCTTCAATTGGTGAAAATTTACCATTTCCACCTCCAATTCAAGACCCAACAACACCTGGCCTTCCTACATTAGACCCTGGTCTTCTCCCTCCAGTTCCTTTGCTGCCAAGACTACCACCGTTACCACAACTTCCTCCTCTTCCACCTCTTCCAGGACTTCCATACCTTCCACCATTACCAGGGAAAAGAACTACAGAAAAAAATCCTGAAGAGCTTGCCCAGAAAACTCACACCCAACTATCAGAATCACAACAGAAGGAAGTATATCACCCTGATTTTTTCCTTCCTCCATTGCCACGCAACCCGTTTCTGACACCCTCAATTCGTCCACCAAACCCGTTTCTGACACCTTCAATTCGTCCACCAAACCCGTTTCTGACACCTTCAATTCGTCCGCCAAATCCATTGCAACCACCTTCACTTGTACCTCCCAACCCTCTAGTCCCCCCTTCTCCTCCTATTATTCCATTGCCACCAGTTTCAGGACTAACTCCACCATCGCCGCCTTCATATAAAGTTCCTCTGCCTCCATTCCTGCCTTCGCCACCGCCTCGCATCCCAAGACTTCCTCCAGCTTTTCCTTCACCTTGACCGATTTCTATATCTATACATCCATCCATGTATAATTTCCCCTTCTTCCGGAAAGAACTATGACATAAGTCTGGGATTAGGTTGTCAGCATAACGGGGCGTAATGGTTTTTGGAGCTATGTAACGTGCCTGTCGTCAATAAAAAACTAGGACAACTGGAATTATTGTACTAAAAAAATAAAGCTAAGTTTCTAGTCATCAGACAGGGCTTAGTCTGTGAATTCTTACTGTTTGGTGTACTTTAACTCATGGTTACTTGTCATACAAATGGCAAAAGTTATGCGCGTGTGTCTAAAATGTGTGAGTGATGTTAGGTTGAAACTGACAAAGGTATCCATACGCAAAATATAGGTTGACTTGGGAAATAAAAACTCTTTATACAACTTTAGTTATCAAAGCTTCGGTTGCAGTCATATATGCCATAGTTACCTCAAGTTTGTGGCATGGTAGCCCTTTTGGAAAAGCACAATCCAAGAGGCACAATCTGCAATTTTGACGAGAAATGAATCCATATTTCATTAATTATAAGTCATATCACTTTATGTTCGTTTAACTTTGTAATTTGCATATCTTCCACTCTTTGAATCAAATTAAAACTAAATTTGATAAATGGGTATAATTCTCCTAGATGAATATGGGTTGAGTTAGGATAGCCCAATGTAAGTTAGGATAGCCTAATGTAAGCTCTTCTTGGACCACCTTACTTTTTAGGTCATTTGTTTGCATGTTTGCTTGGCTTGGATCATAGATTTTATATCTCAAACTCCTTTGACTTTTGATTACATTCCATGAACATGAAAAACTGTGGGGCTGTCGAAATGGGTTGGGTTCACATCAACTATCCACAAAGGTGTCCATTTCAGCGTATGTGTGAAAGTAATGCCAAAGCCTTAAGCAAAGATAATACATTAACGCATCAACAAGAGTCTTCACAAACCTTTTTACTATAAAACAAACTGGACCTTTGCATGGACCTCCAAACACCACTGAACCGACCAAGTATTTTCTTGGTGGAACAAATTTCTTGCTTCGATCATTCTAGTTGAAAGCTTTTTTCCAGGAAAACCAAAATCCTGAGAGTAAAAGTAATTCAAGTGTATTAATAATATTGCATATGTAAAATGATTTTGAGATACGAAAATATTTCATGTGCCAAGCCAAGTTGTGGCTACCATACCATATCATGGAGCATGGGTCTCAGTTTTTTAGAACCAAGTGACAAAAACCAAAAAAAATCAATGGAATAAGTTTCAAAAGATGTTTTTCTATCTGACCACCTTGAATTTTACGAAATTTTTAACTAGGAATGCTCCCAAGTTTAAAAAAGACGAGTACGATGCTCAAATTATCAATAGTTTTATATTTATAGACATTCAGAATTTTTGTGCTAAAATATGTCTTAAATAATTTGACATATTCATTACACAATATGTACACTTCGAAAAAAAATAATCTGTAAGACACCCCAGTTAGGTATTACTGTTCACTGCTTTAAATAAAATAATAATAAATAATTAAGAAAATATGGTCAATAATACCCAACCGAAATGCTTAACTGAACTGACATATCACAGCGGAAAAATCTGTAGTGAAAATGTATACATACATATATACATGCCCAATTAAAATTTTCATATATTAAAATATTCGCGGAAAAACATATACATGTGCATACAACAAAATTGAAGTAAACTGGATCCCAGACGGCAGCCATCTCCTCCTCCTAGCTCCTTACAACTCACCTGCAAGAGAAAGGAAAGTAAGGAGTGAGTGATAAAATCACCCAGTAAGCACTTCATATCCTCAGACCCTAAACCAACCCTTCTCGAAGGATTGCCACCCCAACTCAACAGAACAGGCTCAATTGACAACCAACTCTGGCGAACGTATCTTTCACTGATCGGATACTATCTCATACCGGATCGTAAAATACGTATATGAGTATACGCAAACAACCTAGAGTGAAGAGTAATCCGAGAGGTCAAACTTGACGCACTGAACTCTGACTGAAAGCATAAACTAAACTGTTCTGATACTGATCTAAAATTCACGTGTCAATACGTAACTTATCATGTTCTAATATTCTGCCGTTCTTGTCTTTTACACGTTTCATATTCTGTTCAATTACAGTTTCTTACTGTCTTATCATTCTCTGAATGATATGCACTGTGTCATATAATTATGACATGATATGGTAACATGTTGAAATCATAACTAGGCCTGGGCCTGTATACTGAAAATAGTTTTCTGAAAACTGTTCATGAAAACTGTTGTTGGATCCTGGGATCCCATATCTGAAAATCATATAAAAGCTTTATCTGAAAATCATATAAAAGCTTTATCAGAAAGCTGTACTGAAAACTGTGTACCCTGGGGTACATGATATGCTGAAAACTGTGCTGCACAGACTAATGAATACAGGGATTCGACACCTTGACCATATGAGTTTCCTCTGTAAACACGTGCCACAAATTGTATGGCCCACGTGATGCCATCAGGCCTAGGCCTAGAAACTGATCTGAACTGAGCGCCTCGCGCTATAACTGCATCTGATCCTGGGATCAGGAAACCTAAACTGCTAGCTGAGCAACCTGGCACATGCCAATACATAGGGCTAGTAATGAGTATATAACTTCTGGTGTCACGGGTGCTGAAACTCACAAGTGGCCCCTCGTATTCACCCCTGAAAACTGTGTTTTTCAACTAAAAATATGAATTCAGATCTTCGGATCTGTAGTATCCTAGATTTTAGAAAGCCCTTAGGGTAGAGTTTTGGGGTTAGAAATAGAATTCAGAGATAGATTGGGGGTCTAGAAGAGTTCAGGGGTGAGATAGAAGTTTTTCAGAGCTGTGTGACCTTCGTATGATGCCTTTAGGGAGGTTTTAATCATGCGAAGCGCGGGAAATGAGTTTCTTTCATTTTCCCTTGGTGCACTCCCGTGCACTTTTCCCTGCACTCCCGTGCAGGTGGGTAGAAAAGAGTGAGAGACGAGAGTTATTTCATTTCTCATCCAGTTTCAGCTTCTCTCTTCTTTGTTTCAGCAGCTCTCAGCCTTAGGCGAGAAATCCAGTTTCCAACGGCTCTCAATCCAGCAAGAGATCAGAGAGATTAGTTTGGATTAGAATTCCAGCAGCTATGTCAAGAGGTAAGTGTTTCTTACTTCTTCCAGAGTTTCCCAGCTTGCTGTGTGATGCTTGATGATGCTTGGAAATGTATGTTTGTATTTCCAGCTTGTTTGGTTGCTTATATGCGATGAGATGATGATTCAGATGCTTGCTTTCCACCCAAATACATGCATGCTTTGTGTGTGTGTGTTGTGAGAGAAAGCTTGAGTGGCCATGGTGAATTCAGTAGAATTGGATGGAAGATGAAATTGATGATGTGTATGAGTTTATTGAAGTGCCTTGGATGTGTGTTTGTGTTTAATTTCAGATTGGATGAGATTTGGGTTGGTTTCCTGCATTTTCAGATGAAGGCTGCTGCTGCAAACCCAGGTGCACGACCGTGTGTCCGCAGACGCACGCCCGTGTGCCTTTGGTTTTA